>JAGFNQ010003631.1:512507-551124 GCA_024364735.1 Boesenbergia rotunda
CTAATTTATTTGGCTGACCGACACTGCCCCAATGGTCTAACAACTCGTTTGTAGCTCGTGTGAGAAAAGGAGATATTTCGTAAGTATAACTATCCAACAAATAGGTCTAGTCACACAGACAGACCCGAGATTCCACTGGGCTCGTGGCATATGCTATCTGCATTCGTTTACTATACAGTGCGGGTAATATTAATTAATGTCCCGCGTTTTATTTTTAGAGACAACCCATAAAAGACGAGACATGCGAACCATCAAGATAAAGAAGCGAAAAGGACTATGAAAATAACAATAGCCATTAGAGATATCTCCGGATAAGTTTTTTTAAAAAAAAAAAAGCTTACAACAAAAAAGCCTAAATCAGGTCCTGAAGAACATTAGTATACCAACAAAAGCATCCGCGATAATCAAAGATCTCAAGAGTGGTCCTATCAATTGCCTCCCTTAACGAGAAGCTTGTGCAGGTTCCACGATGTTCTTTGCCAACAAGTAAGTCCGCGTATTGAGATTCTTCATGGATTCTATTATTTGTTCATGCTGGAAAGATAATAAGCATGAACATGTAATGTTCAAAGCACGTAAGAAAAACTATCAAAAAACAAGATTATTAAGCCATCAAAAAAATTACACCGTACTAAATATCGACAGAAAAACTATGGAAAACCATAATCGTTCGTGCATCTGAGCGTATACTTACACGTTTTGATGAACAACAGGCATGGTGACAGTCCCCAAAGCAGCATCTATTTTGGCTTCAAGCTTCGAGTTGCGAATGAGATTTGTTATCCAAGCCAGAGATTCATCATAGGTCATGTTCAAGTTTAACTTTTCAGCAAGCACACTGTTTAGCAATTGTCAACAATCCACTTTAATAAAAATTGACATTTAAGGTGAAAAAACATCCCAGAAGACAACAAAATATTTAAAAATAAAATGAAAACTTTAATATATAAAAGACCAGTAGCAGTTTTACCTTGAAGATGACTTTGTATCAAAACTAGACATCTCAACATCATATTTGACAGCCAACATAATAAAGTCAACACTATTAGCAGAAAAATAGAATTTTACACCAGATCCTGTATCTATATCTCAAATGGACATGGAAAAGGTCGTTTGCTACTGCTACACATGTTACAAGATCTAGGGATGCATAGGGCCTACCTGATATCAATGCATCGATGGATGCGGCAGTAAGTCTCAAAAATAAAGAGCCGGGTATTTTCCAGAAATTCATCCCTCAATGGAACAGTAGTGAAGTTGGAATCTCCGACCCGTTTGCCAAGGAAGGGATCATTCAAAATCACCTAGGTAACAGAAGAACAAAAATTTTATCATTTCAAATGAGAGCATGAAATTGTGATCTAACATGCAAGTAGAACCAAGTAAATGTTTCAGGAAATAACTTCAAAGGAAAAGAGAAGTTTCATATTTCCCTGATTTAAAAAAAAAATTCTAAAATAGAAAGATTTTTCTAGAAAGTTTAGTTAGCTTTAAAATAATGCATGTCAATGAATGTAATAAATGATATAATGAATTTACATGTCGAAGCAATAAAATTTGGTTGCTGCTTGATCTTATCACTTCAAACAAGTGAGCGATCACTTAAAAATAATTTAGGTGGAACCATGAAGGCTTTATGATACCTAACTTCCGTATCAGGATTGTCATGGATATATATATATAGAGATCTAGCCACGGTAAACTAAAGCACATCTTCATACAAAAAGGTCTCTTCCCACATATGCAGCCATCTTAATTGCGAACTACTTAACTTGGAGACGAAGGAAGTAATTTGCAAGAGGGAAAAAGGAAGGATACAAGAATTAAATTTCTTATATACAGTTCCATTGAGATTTTACTTTGATAAAATTGAAAGGGAAAAAGTAATATACCTTTCCTTTTCTCTCTGGTTCCACCCGATTCAGGAATAAATTGAATGAGGAATTCTGATATAATTAAACTATTCACTCCACTCTTCTATTCAAGAAAAAAATTTGGCAAACTCATTTATGGATTACATTTATTTTCCTCCTATTTCCCTCCAAGTCAACAATACATAAGTGTGCATTAGAAATGTCTACTCAAAGTGGTTTTAAGCCTCCAGACACTTTAAACAAATTCTGTCATCATCCTGTGCTCAAAGCATATCATACCAATGTATAATCATATGAATAACTATTTTTTCAATTCAAGTGAAGATGCACATTTGAAAAGAAGCATTCCCAAAGCAACTTCTTAATGATTACAATACTGAAACGAGATTAAGATAAATATTCCAATAAGAATTACTAAGGCCAAATAAATTGTATTATTTGATGAAACTTACTTGCTCGCACTCCTTAAGTTTCTTCTGAGCTTCATCAAAGTCATAATTAACATATAAAGATTCTAAAAGTTCCGTTATGGGATCCTTGTAACAGTGCTGCTCTTGTTGGATAACTTTGACCAACTCTTTCAGCATATTTCTCCTCCTTTTGTTGACAATGACAGCGGTGGCAAGATATCGGAGAAGGTGATGTGCATTTGTTTGAATAGCATTCAAGTACCTGACAAGATGAAGAAAAAAAGGATATTCCAGAGAAAGCTCGTAGCTCAGAAATAAAGATTGTTCATCTCATATCATAGCGAGCTTTTAACTACATGTTACAATTCCATTCTAAAATTGAGCAATTCAGTAAGTCCTCTCTTTGGTCACTAAAGGTCAGCTATTGTTTGCCAAATCCCTTGTAGAAAGGTGTCAACCAAAAAGGAGTTTATCTATTTAGTGGAAACCATTACAAAACCTATCATAAGAATAAGCTTTCAAAATCTTCATTTTGTCATATAGTCCATGTCCTCTAACTCTCAAAATGTTTATTTTCTGGTCTTTGTAGCTCATTGAAATGCTGTTTCAGATACATCAGAATATGATAAATTTTCAAGCCTATGTAGCATTTCTATAGATTTTTTCAGAAATCTCACGAAGCAAAAAAAAAAAGGTTATATGAAAGGAAACTGTGGAGAGCTATCCAAAATGCACAGACATAACTTAGTCAAATGGACCAAACATTTCAATGGCAACTTAGTTACAAAAATCCTATCACTTCATAAAGTTCTATGCAAGAATTTATGGCTAGTAATACTCCAATCGTGGAAATGATTTTTATTACATAAGATAACATTTCCTTTTGTCTATCTCTGTTCTTTGCACCATCTGCTCCATCAACTCCCATAAATATAGAATCAGTTTGTTGCCTTTGAACCTATCGTTATCATCTTAAATAATTAGACTCTGGTGCAGCTAATTAGAACAATAGTTGGGAGAGCCAATACTGAGTAACAGTTGCAGGGATCTCACTAACTAGGCCATAGTCATCAAACAGGTTTTCTATTATCATCCAGTTGTTTCTAAGCATGATCTACACTGGTTCTAAGGTGCATTTTGTTTCTTTGACGAGCATTTATCAAACCAGGTAAATACAAGTGATCAGAAAATTAGCTAGTAGAAAAAACAAGGCAAAAGTGAAAATAGAACAAAACCGGTGTGAAAGAAAAGGTTCATTCGAAATTCAAACGATAAATAAAGAGTAATATGGTAGAACCAACACAAGCATGTAAGAAGATTGATAGACTAGTGGGGCAATGGCAAAGGGTATATAAAAGTTCATATCATCCTCAATGGGAATATTTGTTCTGTGATAAGGAAAAAATGTCTAGATAACAAGTCATTAAAGTGACTGGAGAACTATTAATAAAAAATGATTACGATAAATTAATGCTAATTATACAAATTATAGATGCAAAATATTGGAGAAAATAAAGATTAGCGGGACAAGAGGAACACCTGTCCTGGAAGAATAAATCAATGATACTATTTCTTCCATTTTCATGGTTAAAGAAGATGAAAAGGCTCCAGTGCATCAACCAGATTCTGTTCTGCAACTGATTTAAAGGAGATGAAAAGCTCTGCACAGTATGGAAGCAAAACAGAAAGGATTAAAGTGAGTAAGATAACACTTCTAAGGCCAAACTCTATGGATTAAATTACAACTAGTACCTTTGAATCAATTATCTCTTTGAGACGATTGAGCTCCTCAAGAGCAACATCCCAATTTTGCATTAAAATTTCAGCAGCAAGTTTTCCCCACAGCGCACTCAAACTTCTCTCACTATTAGTGCACAGGGCGCGATATTGGTACAAATAATCGGCAGCGCCAGAATAGTTACCACACTCAAATTGGAACTTTGCATACTGATAAAGAGCCTCAATCTGATCAGCGCCAATCTACTCAATGGGAAACACCAAAAAAATCATCATCAACTGCTCATAAAGTACCACTCATTGCCTAAAACTTGACAAATTGCAGTTGTAGCTTATAAACACAACAAACTTTATCAACAGCAGACAGATATTACGTCGTTTAGATGAAAACCGTCCATCTTTGCATAAATGAATTCGAAATATCAAACCTGAAAGCGGTCGTGAAGCATTTGGATATTATACTGTCTGTCGGGCCTCAATTCCTGAACCAAGTTAGCATCTTGAAGAAAGGATATGAGTGGCGCTGCGGATTCTTCAAGGGATTTCAACCTAGAGACGACCTCCGCCCTCCTATCCACCATGGCTGCAAAACCCGCAAACTTCACACCACATGAACTACAAAAACAAAAAAGGGAATAAACAAAGTAAGCAAAGAGGACCTTGGGGAACGTCTTCTGTATGGTAGAGGGCCTTATGGATGTCCATGGCGTAGTCGACCATGTTGGTGTGGGAGAGAAGCTGGATCTTGGCCTTGAGAATCTCATCGTTCGCGTACAGCTCCCGCTCCTGCAAAAACTCGAGGAGCGGGAAGACAAGGTGACGATCCAGTTGAGGTGCGATGCGAGAAGTTAGATCGTGATTTGCCATGCCCTAGCTTGTTTCTGCAGATCGGAGATGTGGGAGACGCCGACGGAGATATAGGAGCCCGCAGATTGGAGATATGGAGCCAGCGACCGGGGAAATAGGTTAGGGTTTGCGGGTGCCTATGAATGTCCTTATCTTCACAATTAACTGGCCACCGGGGTTAGGGTCTGCGGGTGCCGATGAAATGTCCTAATAGATCTCTACAATTAATTAATTAATTGGCTTCGAATTGTGATGTAGCGACTAATTATTGTTTTAGATATTTATAATTTAATTTTTAACTATAATATATTTTATAAAAAAAAAATTTAACTGGGGTGCTAACTCTGGGACATTGTACTTCTGGACCGACCACCACGAACCCTTCTTAATTTATCTTGATAGCCAGTGGAAAACTTCCGTGAGACTGAGTTGGTTGTTTGAGGTTGAAAAAATCTCGTTAATCTTTTTTTTTACAAGTAATTAATCGGCCGCAGGGGTTATGATGCAGCGGAAGGGTTAATATTGCGATTTGATTCTTTCTTACAGTGAATTTTTATAAAAACAAATTCTAATAGGGGCACACAATATGGGATGTTAGGCTTCTGAATTATCCAGCGCGAATATTTCTCAATTTATCCTGGTAGCTAATGAGAAATTTTAGTGGGGGTCAAGCCTATCGTTTCAAGTTGAACCTATCATTCCAAGTTATCAGCATTAAACTATCATAAATATTTAATGAATTGATCTATGAAACATTATATTAATGCTAGATTATTCTCAAGAAGAAACATATAACATGGTCTAACTATAACGTCTTGACAAGAACCGCTATTTTTCAAAACTTGGGTGTATTATTAAATACGTAAGAGTTTATGTTACAAGATTTGATTGTAACATACTAACAAGGACCGCTAAATCTCTCTGAAAACTTGGGTGTAGTATTAAATAGGTAAGAGTTCTCACATCATATGTTGGATAAGAACAAATATTATAGAAAAATTAATAATCAAATATGTGAAACATGAAACATAGGAACCCTTATTTGTAAAACAATAAAGGTAGTAGATATGATAATTATGAGAAGAATTAGTATTTTGTATATACAAAAGACAAAATCGATAAGCGAGAAGACAGATGATAGATAACTCGGATTTTAAATTATGATATATAGATAAAAGTAAAATAAGAAATGAAGTGATGGGGCTGGGTAGCCCTGGGCGGACACGGGAGGGAAGAAGGTAAGGGCCCGGCTCAATCTCTTCACTCAAGTCTCGGGACCCCTCACGGATCCCCTCAGGCAGTCTACACTAGAAGACCTAACCCCCCCCCCCCCCCCCCGGATTCCCAAACTCATCTCGGGGGTTAGGGCCCTCACAATAGTCGATTACGGGTTATAAGAACCTGCGCACCCTCCCCCTGTCTCGTTGGCCCCGTGAAACGAAGAATGACAGGGGCGCCGACGGTTTCGAGATATATCCCCTCATCATCGAACGCGGGGATCGTGGCTCAAATATCGGAGTCGTGGCACCGATAAAGGGGGGGAGGGGCACGATGGGGCGACCGAGGGCAGGATAAAAGATAGTCTAACCCCTCTGGTAAGGGGGGGGGGGGGGGGAACGATCTCTGATCTCAACATATTTCTTTTCTTCCGTGTTATCATTCGACCAACCTACTAACTTGAGCGTCGGAGTGGACTCCGCCGGACCCTAACCGGCATGTCCCCTAACGCTTGTATTACTCTCGCAGGATTCTCTCATTTCTCGACGACAGAGCCACCTCCGCAGGGTCTGATCTTCAGTAACCGGCCATCGTCGACGACTCTTTCCGGAACAAATTTGGCGCCGTCTGTGGGAAATCTCAGGAAAGCACCCGAAGGAGTGCCGATGGTAGAAGCAGAGGATCTCGCACATCCACGAGAGGATGAAGGCCCTAAGCAAGAGCGACGAGAAGTGGAGAGTGAAGAGGTACAGATCCATCCCCATGACAAAAGGGGAAAGACACGCATCGCACTCGACCTCGCGCCGGCACTACGATATCGCCTTATCGAGTGCGTGCGAAACCACTGAGATGTGTTTGCCTGGGCCACCGAAGAAATCAAGGGGATCCCCCCATTGCTGGCTATGCATCATCTACATGCGTCACCCGAAGCCCGTCCCGTAAAGCAGAAGAGGAGGCACTTCTCCCCAGAGCAAGATAAAGCTATAAGGGAGGAAGTGCAGAAGTTATTAAAAGCGAGACATATCAGGGAAGTCCGGTTCCTAGCGTGGCTAGCCAATGTGGTCCTCGTCCCCAAGCCCGGAGGCAAATGGCGAGTTTGCATCGATTTCCGAGACCTAAATAAGGCCTGTCCGAAGGACTGTTACCCCCTACCCAGGATAGATAGGCTGGTGGACTCAATCGCCGGCTGTGATTTCATCTCTATGCTAGACGCGTACCAGGGATATCACCAAGTTCCCCTCGCCCCCGAAGACCAGGAGAAGGTCAGTTTTGTGACGGCTGATGGCACTTATTGTTACAACGTTATGTCGTTTGGCCTACGAAACACAGGCGCCACCTACCAGCGGATGATGGACAATGTTTTTAGACACCAAATCGGAAGAAACATTAAGGTATACGTGGACGATATCCTAGTCAAGACCGAAAAAGGAGGAGACATGATCTCGGACTTGGAGGAAACATTCGTCACCTTAAGAGCGCACAGGTTAAAACTAAACTCAGCTAAGTGTGTGTTCGGGGTTAAAAGTGGCAGGTTCCTAGGGTACATGGTGACAGAAAGAGGGATTGAGGCCAACGCGGAGAAGGTAAAAGTCATCCTGGATATGCCGCCCCCGTAAAACTTCAAGGAGGTCCAACGTTTGAATGGAAGAATCACTGCCCTGTCACGATTTATCTCCAAATCCACGGACAAGGCCCTCCCTTTCTTCAAAATTTTAAGAAAAGCTACCAAATTTGAATGGGATGGACAGTGTGATAAGGCCTTTGAAGAACTGAAAGCCTATTTGGCAGATCTCCTGACCCTACATAAGCCAGTGGAGGGGGAGACGTTATTCGTCTATTTATCAGCGGCCGAGCAAGCGGTAGGGTCGGTGCTTGTCCGGGAGCAAGATCGGATACAACATCCCATCCACTTCTTCGGACATCTACTAAAGGACGCTGAGACACGATACACCATGATGGAGAAACTAGCCTATGCCTTGGTCTTGATGGCCCGAAGGTTACGGCCTTACTTCTTGGCACATCCTGTAGTGGTCCTCACTAATAGCCCGCTCACCCGAGTCCTTACTAACCCCGAGGCGTCTGGCAGGTTAATTAAATAGACGACGGAGTTAAGCGAATATGACCTTGAATATCAACCTCGCACCGCCATCAAAGCACAAGCACTCTCGTACTTCATGTTGGAGACCGTCCCAGAGGCGGAGAACGACGGTATGTGGAAGGCGTATGTGGATGGATCCGCCAACTGCCAACACAGCGAAGTGGGACTACTATTGATCTCCCCCTAAGGGGACACACTGCATTTGTCTATCCGGCTTCACTTCAAAGCCACCAATAATGAAGCTGAGTACGAGGCGATCTTAGCAGGGTTACAAGCAGCCCGGCACATGGGCGCTCGCCGAATCACAATCTACTCGGACTCGCAATTAGTGGCTCAATAGGTAGCGGGCGGCTTTGAAGTTAAATGCGAACGATTACAAAGGTATGTAGCCCTATATGAACAGTTGAAAACCACTTTCTCGGAGGTGTCCCTGCAGAAGATTTCCAGGTCAGAGAATATTCGAGTTGATGAGCTAGCTAAGCTAGCTAGTTCCATATCTACTTGGCGTTTGGAGGAGCCCAGTGTGACGGAGGCCACGGTGGCCAAATAGGAGGACTCAAAACAGACGAACCCGCGGACTGGAAGAATCCATATATATCCTTCCTCCGGGACGGATCCCTGCCGAGTGGGAGCCCAGAGAGTCGGTTGTTCCGTCGATGGGTAGAGGGGTTCACACTGGTCGGGGACCAGTTATATAAGAGAGACTATGCTAGGCCCCTCCTTAAATGTGTCGGGCCGGAAGAAACTGGCTACATAATGCAGGAAGTGCACGAGGGCATCTGTGAAAGCCATATTGGAGGAAGATCCCTGGCTCGTAAAATCCTTTTGGCGGGGTATTTTTGGCCTACTGTGCAGGCTGACTCGCTCTCCTTCGTGGCCAGATGCAAAGCCTGTCAGAGGCATCAGCGCATCTCTCATCCCCCAACGGAACCATTGAGGGTTTCTACCGTATCGTGCCCCTTCGACCAGTCGGGAATGGATATCGTAGGACCTTTCCCCATCGAACCTCAGCAGAAGAAATTCCTCCTGTTCCTTGTGGACTACTTCTCTAAATGGGTAGAAGCGGAACCTCTGGCCAAAATCACAGAGGGGGCGGTAATGAAGATTTTATGGAGAGACATCGTGTGCAGATACGGTATCCCTCATAAGCTGGTGTCGGATAATGGTCGACAGTTCTCCGGACGAAGGTTGAAGGAATGGTGTGAGGGGTTGGGCATTCAGCAAGCCTTCACCTCCGTCGCCTACCCGCAAAGCAATGGACAAGCAGAAGTAGTCAATCGGGAAATTCTACGGTGGCTCAAGATAAAGCTGGAACATATCGGAGGCAGTTGGGTTGAAGAACTTCCTAGCATCCTGTGGGCTTATTGGACTACCCCAAAAGAAGGAACTGGCGAGAGCCCTTTCCGCTTAGTCTAGGAGGCAGAGGCCGTTATCCCAATAGAGGTAGGGGAGGAGTCCCCGCGACGACAACATTATCGCAAGGAAGATAACGATCAAGAACGATTGATTGATCTAAACCTCATCTCTGAGGTACGTGACAAGGCCCGGGCAAGGCTGGAGAATGCAGCTGGCCTACAACCGTAGGGTAATCGCCTGCAGCTTCGAGGTGGGTGACCAAGTTTGGAAGAGAATCAAACCAGTAGGAGATCCCGGGAAATTAGAACCACAGTGGTAAGGCCCTTACGCTGTGATCAAAAAACTTTCAGGGGCAGCTGCTATTTGGAAGATAGTGAGGGCAGAAGATTAGAAAGGCCCTGGCATGCGAGACATCTTCGCCCCTATTGTACTTAATAAAGTTGTCAGATGAGGCACTTTGGTCGATGTATGTTTTCAATGTCACACTATCTTGCAGTACCATTAATAAGAGAAAGGCGTTGTATGCCATTCGGGAAATATTAAGGCTACGTTTTTTATTTAAACCCTACAGCCTCTCAACGTGTAGGCTTAGCCTCGGAGCTGTACACGCCCGGCTAAGAGCTGATTAAAACCCTACAGCCTCTCGGCGTGTAGGCTTGGCCTCGGAGCTGTACACGCCCAGCCAGGAGCTGATTAAAACCCTACAGCCTCTCTGCGCGTAGGCTTGGCCTCGGAGCTGTACACGTCCGGCCAGTAGCTGATTAAAACCCTACAGCCTCTCGGCGCGTAGGCTTGGCCTCGGAGCTGTACACGCCCGGCCAGGAGATGATTAAAACCCTACAGCCTCTCGACGCGTAGGCTTGGCCTCGGAGCTGTACACGCCCGGCCAGGAACTGATTAAAACCCTACAGCCTCTCGGCGCGTAGGCTTGGTCTCGGAGTTGTACACGCCCGGCCAGGAGCTGATTAAAACCCTACAGCCTCTCGGCGTGTAGGCTTGGCCTCGGAGCTGTACACGCCTGACCAGGAGCTGATTAAAACCCTACAACCTCTCGGTGCGTAGGCTTGGCCTCGGAGCTATACACGCCCGGCCAAGAGCTGATTAAAACCCTACAGCCTCTCGGTGCGTAGGCTTGGCCTCGGAGTTGTACACGCCCGGCTAAGAGCTGATTAAAATCCTACAGCCTCTCGGCGTGTAGGCTTGGCCTTGGTGTTGTACATGCCTGGCCAGGAGCTGATTAAAACCCTACAGCCTCTCGGCGCGTAGGCTTAGCCTCGGAGCTGTACATGCCCGGCCAAGAGCTGATTAAAACCCTACAGCCTCTCGACGTCTAGGCTTGGCCTTGGAGCTGTACACGCCCGGCCAAGAGCTGAGTAAAACCCTACAGCCTCTCGGCGTGTAGGCTTGGCCTCAGAGCTGTACACGCACGGCCAGGAGCTGATTAAAACCCTACAGCCTCTCGGTGTGTAGGCTTGGCCTCTGAGCTGTACACGCCCGACCAAGAGCTGATAAAACCCTACAGCCTCTCGGCGTGTAGGCTTGGCCTTGGAACTGTACCCGCCCGGCCAAGAACTGATCGAATCCCTACAAGCTCTCGGCATGTAGGACCCGAGGTGATTAAAATGTCATAACTTATTGAAGGGTAAGTGGGGCCGCGAAACCGTACACCCACAACCCCCAAGAGGATCATTATTGTTCAAAGTCGTGCCCCACACTAGCCATAATAAGAGACAGATAAGAGGCTCGCATACACATATGGTGGGGGCAGGCGAGAAGGTGAGCTAAGAGCAAAGTAGTTTGATGATAAGTTAAGCAAATATTTGTCCTAAGATTAGAGAGTTCTAAAGGAATAATCAGCAACAGTCAAAGGAGATGAGAAGGAGAATAGGCACGTAATAACCCTACAAAGTCTGCTCTTCAGGGGAAAGGTCGTCCCAGACGCGCTGAATAGTTACAGAACTTAAATCAGAGCCTGGCTTCAGTAACTGATCGTGTTCCAGCTATTTGATGGCACCATAAAAGCCCTGCTTCAAGGTCTTAAAAGCTTGGGCGGCCACCAGATCGGCGTATTCCTCCGACCCCAAAAATTTGGCTGTATAGGCTGCCTCCATCGGAGATACGGGGGACACCGAGTCCTGCAGGTATTGATGGATCGGGGGCTCAACATCGTCTTTGACCATCCGGAGGGACTCCACCTCTCGAAGCAGCTCGTCCCCCCGGTCCTCCAAGCTCTTCTTAGTCGACTCCAAAAGGATAACTTGATCAGATAATTCCTTATTGCGAACTTGTAGTTGCTCCCGTTCTCGCGATAATTTGCGCAAGTCCTCTTCTAGAGCTTTTTCCTTCTCAGATCCCAGGCGCTCCCGAAGCTTGTACCCGTGCAGGGTATCTTCAGCCAAGATCAAGGAGGACAGATAGTGGTCGACTTTCTTCCAAAGGACCTGGCTGACCTCTAGCTGTAGGAGACCGGCCTCACGAGCTCAGCACGCCGCTACCTCTGCCTCCGCTACCTACTGCAACAGATCCTCAGTAACTCCGCCAGAATGCAAAAAACGGCTCGTAGCCAGACAGTTCGATGCAACCTGGGAAAGCGAATAAAGATGGTCGGCAAAAGGAGGATAAGAAAAACTAGGAAGCAAGAACAAGGTGTTTACCGTCTGTAGAGATTAGTGCAGCAGTCCCAGGCATTGGCCTGGTGGGGATACTCGCCAAAAAGGATCAAGAACCCCTATATCGGGGAAAGCGGAGGGGCCGGGGACGTCTCGGGGGTGAGGAATGTCTTCTTCCGAACTGGAAGCGCTCGGTAATACCTCGGTGGTGACTCCCTTTATGCAGATAGATTGGGCACTATCGCTAGCCTTCTTCGCAGGTAGGGGAACCTTCCAATGGGACTGGGGTGGTCCCGCTAGTACCTCCTTCCCGCGAAGAGGACCAGTTGCAGGGACGGCGGCGCTAGCAACAGGCGAAGACACATCCACCACAAAGGAGGGAAGTTCAACCCCGGCGATGGAGGCGGGAGGAGATGCATCTCGGGGGTTAATCGGGCGTAAGCCTTTCTTTAACCGTTTCAAGGGGCGATCCTGGCGGGATCGTCATTCAAGCTGGGCCTTCTTGAACACGGGAATAGTGACAGGTACACTCGACAAAGAGGAGACCTCCCTTCCTGGGAGAACTCCTAGGAAGGGGACTAGAGGCTCCCCTCGAGGGACCAGGGACGGGACTGAAGTGTCATCACCCTGGTATGTGGGGCCCACTAATAATTCTCCCTCCCGGTCACCTTCCTCGAGGGGGATTCCTGTGGGAGTCGAAGATACTACCCCGGGATCAAGGCTTGCTCGTGGGCTTGATCCCACTTCAGAAATTTATTCTTCTCAATGGAAAGCAGGATGACACCTGCAAGTTAAAAAACAAGAGGGTGTCAGTGGGCATCGAGAGGGAAGCATACAAGGAGTGAAGATACTCACGTAGATTGGGGCTGAGGGGGGTCGCCCTCGGACTAATCTCTGCCCTGTAAAGGAGCTCCTCGTATTGCACCAATTGCAGCTCGTGAAACTCCATCCCGGCCAGGATACCCTTGGCCCGTTGGTAGCCCGCGTCCTGCTAGAAATCACCTAGGTCGGGGACGGGGGGCAAGCTCTCTAGCCAGTGAATATCGCTGAAAGGGCATTCGGGAAGACGGACGTAGAAAAATCTCTCCTTCCACCCTTTGTGAGAAGAAGGAAGGCCACCCAAAAATCTATGGCCACCTCGACCGGTGAAGCCAAAGGCCCCGTGAGCACCCACAGGAGCAAAGAAAAAATGGAAAAATCGGAGAGTTAGAGGAATGCCGAAAAGTTTGAAGAGGATCAAAGCCCTGCTCATCTGGGCAAAGGCATTGAGAGCCAGTTGGTGAAAGGGGATGCGAAAATAATGGGCGACATTCATGAAGTACGAAGGTATAGGGAAGTGCAACCCTAGCTCTAGTTGTCCAAGAAAGAAGGTGTAAAAACCCTCATCAGGAGCCACAGACCGTTGATCGGCGGTTGGGACTCTCACCTCCCAATCAGTTAGAATGCCATATTTTTGACAGACAGCTTGAAGAAAATCCGACCTCACCTTGGAGGAGATGATTTCATACCATTCAGAATGAAACCCCAATTCTTCCAAGGAACATTCATCTGAGCTCGAAGACCTCTTGGTCTTTCCCATCGGGACCTGGGAGGTAGAAAAAGGAGTACGGAGAACAATGAGGAAGTTACCCTCACCAGGCGAACGTCGGGAAGAATGATGAATAAGGAAGAAAAGCTCGGGACAATAGCTAGGGTAAGGCGGCCACAGGGCGCTGTCAAGCCCACTTTTATAGGAAAGCGACACCTCCCCCGAGGCAATTGAAGGCCAGTATGGTAAAGATACATTCAGATTACCCCAAGGATCTGCTAAGGATTAATTGTCGAGGCTTCGTAGGCCTCGCCAGGTCACCCTGATATCTTAGAAACCGCCAAAATCGCCGGAGTTCGGGGACGTATTCCAAAGAGCAGCCCGAGTCAGGAGACTTCGGGAATACGTCAAAAAAAACGGAGCAGGACGAGGTTATGACTAGAACCGGCACGCGAACACGAACCTGGGTCCGCCCAACTTCCTCATCCTAACACCAGCCTGATCAGTCAGCCACACCTTCTTCGATCAAACTTGAAGGAGGGACTTGTGATGGGGGTTGGGTAGCCCTGGGCGGACACGGGAGGGAAGAAGGTAAGGGCCCGGCTCAATCTCTTCACTCAAGTCTCGGGACCCCTCACGGATCCCCTCGGGTGGTCTATACTAGAAGACCTAACCCCCCCCCGGATTCCTGAACTCATCTTGGGGGTCGGGGCCCTCACAATAGCCGATTACGGGTTATAAGAACCCGCGCGCCCTCCCCCTGTCTCGTTGGCCCCGTGAAAGGAAGCATGGCAGGGGCGCTGACGGTTTCGAGATATATCCCCTCATCACCGAACGCGGGGATCGTGCCTCAAATATCGGAGTCGTGGCACCGATAAAGGGGGGGAGGGGCACGATGGGGCGACTGAGGGCAGGATAAAAGATAGTCTAACCCCTCTGGTAGGGGGGGAACGATCTCTGATCTCAACATATTTCTTTTCTTCCATGTCATCATTCGACCAACCTACTAACTTGAGCATCGGAGTGGACTCCGTCAGACCCTAACCGACGTGTCCCCTAACGCTTATGTTACTCTCGCAAGATTCTCTCGTTTCTCGACGACAGAGCCACCTCCGCAGGGTCTGATCTTCAGTAACCGGCCATCGTCGACGACTCTTTCCGGAACATGGAGTAAGTATTTTTTTTTAAGAGTTCGTTAAAGGATTAAGTTATAAGAGTAGTCATAGAATTATAGCTCTTGAGATAGTAATAACAAAAGAAATTATAAACGTAATTAGTATATATACACCTTAAGTAAGATTAAATAAAGATATTAAATCAAAATTGTGGGATGACTTAGATGAAGTATTACAAAATATTCTGTTAAATAAAATGATTTTAATATGAGACAATCTAAATGGACATGTTGGAGTGAAAATTGAGGAATATGAGAGGATGCATGAGGATTATAGGTTTAGAACAACAAATAATAAAAGGAAAACTATATTAGATTTTACTATAATATATGACCTCATACTAGCTAATATATATTTTTAAGAAACGAGAAAAATACTTGATTATGCTCAAAACTAAGAATAATAAATCGTAAATTGATTTTCTTATAAAGAGAGATAAAATGATTTATAAAGATTATAAAATCATTCATAGAGAAAACTAAACTACCCAATATAGGTTACTAGTATTGGATATATGTCTCAATCATAATATTAATAAAAGAAAAATACATATAATTACTAGAACTTGTACTAGCAAATATATTTTTTTAAGAAAAGAGAAGAACACTTGATCATTTTTAAAAGTAAAAAAAATAAATCGTAAATTAACTTTCTTATAGTTAAAAAGAGAGAAAACATATTTGTAAGATTATAAGATCATCGTTGGATAAAACTTAATTATCCAATATAGGTTACTAGTGTTAAATATATGTCTCAATCATAATATTAATTAAAAAAATATACGTGACTCCTAAAATTAAGTGGTGAAAATTAAAAGATGAGAAACAATACATATTTAAGGAGAAAGTAGGAGTACAAGCACTAGGTGAAATATGTTATAGCTTTAATATGATATGGGATAAGATAATATCAAAGTTGAAAATAATAGTCAAGAGTGTACTTGGTAAGTTAAAAGAGTATGCATTATCAAATAATGAATTTTAGTGGTGAGCTGAGAAAGTACAGGAGAAAGTGAAAGAAAAATGAATAACCTATAAGGAATCATATATTTATAAGAATAAAAATTTTAAAAAATATACAATGGTCAAGAAAGAGGCTAAAAAAATAGTGAATGAAACAAAAAAAAATAAAATTTTGAAATGGTTATATTGAAAATTAGATATAAAAGAAGGAGAAAAAGACATTTGTAGAATTACTAAAGTGAGAGAAAAGAATACAAAAGATATTATCGATATATTAAAGATGAATACAACAGAGTACTAATAAATGATGATAAAATAAAAGAACAGTAAAAGAGATATTTTTTTCAACTTTTAATGAATGTTTAGTTGACTAACTTAAGTTAGATAATTTAAGTAGGTTGATAGGGTTGAATGAGCTCTGGCCAGGACGAAGGATGAAGAAACTGCTCGATACACCAGCGGTAGCTTGAGACAACCCTCCTTCCCGGGTCCCGGGAATCCCCGAAGGCGATGCGCCCGGGAAGAGCAGAGGGAGATCCCTCTCGAGAGCTCCCCGAGAGGTTAGGCCCCGAGAACCCCTCAGGAGCTGTGGCAGGTAAAAATCCCGAGCTCTCCTCGGGGGGCGGAGTCCCCACAATAACCAACCTCAGATACTGACCCCCCTTGAGGTACGGACAAGCACCCCCCCTGTCAGAAAAGGTCTTCATGATCCCTGAATCTCGCAACAGGTCGCAGATGATAACGGCGCAAACCTTTTCAAAGGATATCCCATGATCACCGAATGAGGGGGGGGGGGGGGGGGGGGGGGACGTGGCTTAAGTACGAAAGATGCGGCACCGGCCAGGGGGCACGTCTAGTCCATCGCCATCGGTATAAAAGGTAGTCCAACCCCTCCGGTAAGGGGGTTACACACTCTCAACTCTAAACCTCTCCTTTATTTTTCGCAACCTTTCCTTCCTGGTAGACACTGACTTGAGCGTTGGAGTGGACTCTGTCGGACCGCTGCCGGAGTGTCCCCTAACACTTGAGTTAACTTCGTAGGACCCCAAGTTCCTCCCCGACGCAGCAACTTCCACGCATGTAAAAGCTTCGGTGATTGGTCATCGTCGATGACTCCTTTCAGAACATAGGTCAAATGAGTATAGACATTTAAATTTTATAGTAAAATTTAAATTTTAGAAATAGAATAAGCTTTAAATAAGATACAAAATGGAAAACCTGTTAGACCAAATGATATCCTGATAAATGTATGGAAGTGTCATATTAAATGACTTATAAAATTATTTAACATGACATTGAAAATAAAAAAAATGGATGATCAACGAAAAGTAAGTACTCTAGTTCTCATATATAAGAACAAGAAAAAGATATAAAATTGTGCACACTATAGGGGTATTAAACTAATGAATCATATAATAAAAATTGGGAAAAAGTAATAGAAAAAAGAATAAAGAAACAGATTAAAAAATCAATTTAGGTCCATGTCCGAAAGGCCGACAATAAAAGTTATATATGTTCTCAAATAACTAATTAAAAAATATCTGGAACAAAAGTAAGATCTACATATAGTATTAATTGACTTAGAAAAAGCTTATTACAGAGTCCCAAAAGAATTTTATGTAAAATTCTTAAACAACAGTGTTAGCGTAGTATATATTAAACTAATTAAGAATATGTATAAGGATGTAACTGTTGGTGCAATCAACTCAAGTTTGATCGGATAGATCATGAGTTTTGATGTGTGTGTCAATATGATTAAGTTATGTTTTCATGTTGGTTTGATATGTGTGGTTGAGTCTTGTAGGACTTGGTGAACCATACATAAGGAACAATGGAGTGAAGCATCCGAGGGACAAGAACCAAGGAAGAGAACTTTAAAGGGTGAGCCGAGGAAGTAGACTTCAAAGGCATACGCGAAGGATAGTATGGAGATAAGCCGCGGGCTTATGTGCACATCCGAGGGACGAGAGCCGAAGGAAGAGAACTTCAAGGGGCAAGCCAAGAAAGTGGACTTCAAGGCATACGCAAAGGATGAACTCCGGAGAGCTTGAGAGTGAGTTTGTAAGCTAGACAGTCGACTGGCAAAGGAAGCAGTCGACTGACAGCGTTAAGAGGAAACTCATAGAAAGATCAGTCGACTAGTTTGGATACCAGTCAACTGGTTTGTTCAAAATTGAGTCATTAGACTAGCCGTTGTTGGATAGCAGTCGGCTGGTCTTGGTGGCAGTCGGCTAGTGTCAGAGTTGAGCTATTTTGTTAACAGCTCTCTCCTCTATTTAAGAGGAGGCTTTGGGACATGAAATGGTTATGAATTGTGATTGAAAAATCCTCTTCTAAGTGCGCAAAGCTTCCAAAGTCTATTATCTTCCTCGATCATACTCTTAGTCTTATCTTGTAAAAGAGTAAGAGATCATCTTGTGATGGTTTCTCCACCTTCAAGCTTGATTGAAAAGGAGAAGAACATAGTGAAGCTTGATTGTGTGAGTTTGGATCATTGGATTAGTTATCTCAAGGAAGTGGAAACCAAGTAAATCAAGGGAGTTAGCAGTATTTTAATTCTTAAGTATTTTTGGCTATCTTTCTCTTATGCTTTGGCTAACATGACTTATTTGATTTATACAGTTTAGTCAATTTAAAAGTTTTAAAATAAAAAGCGACCCAAAATAATTAGTTTTTTTAATAAAATTTTGAAATAATCAAACTTAATCGTTGAAGTTGATTTAATTAACTTTTACTAACCATCTAAAAAATCGAATTGTCTCAACTTTCTATCAACTGTCATTATATCTCAACCACAATGTTCATTTATAATGAGCAAGTTATTTAAAAATCAACTAACGTAGCATTAATTTAAAAATATTTTTTATAATCAAAGTCATCATAAAATCTATCGTTGTGTTTAAATTTTCACAATAAGTTAATTTATAAATCAATTTACAATAGTTACATTTTTTTGCATAACACCAATTGTGTTTACACATGTAAATTCTAATTTGGTTTACAACGTCTTCATGCATATAAAAAAAAATTAAAATAAAAGTTACAATAATTAAATTTATAAACAAAAAAATAAAAAATGACCACGTGGTGCCATTAAATTGTCTTTAATGAGATGAATAACACAGTACAAAAAAATTTAAAACTATTTAAAATTATCTCATCATTATTTTTAGATAAACATTAAAAAGACGTCTTATATTATCTTATATTAATTTATTAAAATGAAAATTATCTTCTATTATAACATAATATTATTATTATTATTATTATTATTATTATTTTTCCTATTTTTTCTGACAAATCGACGCATTATAAAAGTTATAAATTAAAAGTTACTACACAATTATAGTTGCTACGTACGGTTAATGTTACATAATTATAGCAATTATTTAACCGTATCAATTATTATACGGAGAAAAAAAATTAAGACTAAAATTATTCAGAATCTAAACCATATTTTTTTAGTCTAAAACCTGACCATTATCGACTCCACCCCATAACAAGTTGTAGATACATATGAGTGATCTTCAATTTGATATATTATACATCAAAATTTAAGGTTTAACATTCATATTATAGCAGCTATAATTTCGTAACTACTACAATTGAAATATCAAGCAATTGTAGCTGTTATAGCTGGTTGCTACACAATTTTAACATATTCGAAACTGTAACTACTATAATATAAATATTAAATCTTAAATTTTGAAAGGTTATGACTTTTTAACTCAAATTGAACCACGAGATACACAATATATCAAATCGAAGTTCATTCAGAGATCTTCGATTAAACATATTGTGCATTTCGTGATTCAACCCGAATCAAAAGTTATGACCTCTCAAAGTTATAATAGTTACGGTTTCATAATTGCTATAACATGTATACTAGATAAACTTGGAAAGAATATAACTTTTGACTTGGATTAAATCACAAGACACACAATATATCGAGATTCGATTGGATATATTGTATATCTCGTAGTTCAATCCGCAAAAGTTATGATATCTTAAAGTTGAACTTATAATTATAACAACTATAATTTCGTAGCTGCTACAACTAAGTTGTCGTACAGTTGTAGCAATTTTTATTTTGTTTCTACTGCAACCTATATGTTGATTAATTTTGAGATATCATAACTTTTGATTCAGGTTGAATTACGGGATACATAATATGTATATCACATAGTTCAACCCTAGTAAAAAGTTACAACATATCGAAATTTATGGTTTAACATTCATGTCATAACAACTATGATTTCGAAACTGCTACCACGGGAATGTTAAACTATACATTTTAAGAGGTCATAACTTTTGACTCAGATTGAACTACGATACACATCTATTAATATCTATAAAACACAGTTTTGCATGCAGATGTGACATTCACAGGGAGCTTAGGATTCCCGCCTAAACCGAATACAAATTTTCTAAATAAAAAACTTATAATTAAAAATACAAATTCAAAAGAAAATATAAAATTACAAATTCTAAAAAGAAAAATTCAGATCTTAATCCAAAATTAAAATTTTAAAAAATAATTTATCAAATTCAAAAAATAATTTTGATGTAAGAAAAATGATTGTCCCACATCTGAAGTTACCAAGGCGAATTACACACAGAGTAATTATAAAAATGGACAACGAACGATAAAGCAACTCATACCTTTCTCGGCCTATTGGCTAAGATCAAGTGTAGTATCTGTTATTATCAGTTTAATATCTGATATGTGGGTCATTGGTCGACTTTGATATTAAATTAATTTTTATATGGGGATGATCCATCACAGTAGCTTGCTACTAGGGTTTTCATATGTCGTCTATGTGTTGCACTATAGCACATGGCCTGACACAACCCTATCAAAGCAAAGTAAACTTTAGATCGCATCCACATCCATCACCCTTATAAAACTTATGATCAACATTAATATCTTATATTATAAAAAATAATACTATATCTTATATTAACATGAATTCATAATCCATGATGAAATAAAATTACTTTTTATTTAAATTTTTATTTAATAATAAAAATTAACATATATATATTATCTCTAAACATATTATTTGAATTGTGTAAGCTTCCCGTGTATCGCACGGGTATTATACTAGTAATATATAAAATCGAAGATCATTTAGATATCTACACCTTGTTATAAAGTGGAAGCCATAATAGTCAGGTTTCAAGCTAAAAAAATATCATTTAAATTTTTTCGGAGGTTCCAAACAATTTTAATCTTAAAATTTTTTTCTATGTTACAGCTGCTAAGAAACCGTAGCTATTACAACTGTGAGATTGCTTAGTTATAGTAGCTATGATATTATAACTGCTACAACTATGTATTAAATTCGTAACTGCTATAACATATCAATTTAAAATTGAAAAAAAAATATAGGTGAGAGACAATAACGAAAATAAATTATAATAGAGGATAGTTGTGTCATTTTATATAGAATGGGATGCATATAGCATCCTTTTGACAATTCATTTAAAAATGAACACACTTTCAATTTTTGCCCAAATTTTTATAATTTATTACAACTTTAGAAAATAATTCATTTTATTTTTATATTTAAGAAATAATTAGAAAGTTTTTTAAAAGATTATTCAGTGTTCAGTTTTAAAAAAGTCTATCAAAATTTGTATTAGATAATACAATTTTATTAAAAAATCATATGATTAATTTATTTTTAAAAAAATAAAAAGAAAGAAAGAAGTTTGGAACCGTTGTGCTTACTAATTCAATTAAAAAAATAAATAAATATATATATATATATACACAAGAATTACAGGGGCAAATCGAATTATCGAAACCTTCTCATATAATAATTCTCTATTTACCAGATTAGGTTTGCATCAGCATCAGTTCTCAAAATGGACTCGTGATTGGCGTCGTCTAGTAGTACGATTGGGCGTCATAATTCTCCGCTCAAAGCGACTCCAGCTTTATCTCCCTAGTGCCTTCGTTTATTGCTGGGCTGCGTTCTGACGAGGCGAGCGCCCATTCCGCCCTTTCTCCACTCCCGAAAAGGAGAGACTGATGGGTGTTCTGCTGGCCGCAGTAGAATGCCTCGGCACCGTCTGGGCGTTGCACGGGAGGAGATTGTCGACGGTCTTCGACGCCGCAGCCGCCTCCATGCGCTGCGCCGTCCTCTCCCTCGCCTCCTGCCTCGGGATCTGAAGGGACTTTCTTTCTCATGATCCAAGGAGTTCGATGCAGATCAGCCTTCATAGACGACCCATCAAAGGACGCCAGTCTGAGTTATGGCCATGAAAGACGTGTAACATCCTCTACATTGCTATATAGTTGTCATCCTGTTTACAAGGGTATTTATTTAGTTTAGTTTAAATGATCTTGAGTGATGATCGAGGAAGATTAATAGTAAGCCAAGGTTCTACAAGATTGAATCAACTAAACTAATTAAGCATCCATCCTATCTGTATCAGCTCAATACAAACATGTCAAAATTTGAAGTTCATCAAATTAAATACCAAATGTTCAAAACGCAGACTAGTAGTGATGGCGATTTAGGCCGCAACAGCTTCTGCAGGCCTATCCAGTTTGACACCCACATCTTCGTTGTAATCACCATGAACCTACAACCCCAAAGAGCTTTGGGAATCAATGGCGTGTTCATCTTAACAGTTCCATGCATGATTTTGCAATTGACATGATGTAACATGGACAAATTCAAAGAGTTTGAGAAAGAAAAACTATACTATGTAGCGGAAAATGGACGGGAGTATACCTCCATAAGTTTGTAGTAAAATTCATTCCCTGGATCAAAAGAAACCAGCTTAAACACCAAGAGAACTTGATTGTTTGACAAGATGTAAGAGGCATACCCAAAAATTAGTCAGGACATTCTTTCCTTGTACATCCTCTGCACGAAGTCGAATCTTCCTGTACGCCTGGTCCTCATCATTCTGAAGGTCCGCTAGAGAAACCTCAAACACTGTGCTTGAGGCCCTCAGAGGCAATCTGAAAACAAGAATAAAGAATATATTATGATGAGCGACAAGGTAGCTGGGTAAAAAAAAAAAAGCATGGACTACGAGGTTTGCTACGATCATCAAACTACATTGAAATAAATCGAAGAAATTTATAGGAGTAAGGATAGGAAATCAACTCAATTGCTAAATGGCAGAACTAACTAGTTTGTAGCCCCAAAATTTTGCACCATTAGAGTAACAATCTGTATACACAATCCCAAGGATTAGTAACTAATTTTATCCATGAAAAAAGCAACTGGCATTAGCAGCATTGTCTATATCCAACCTAAACAATACAAAGTAATTAGAGATATGAGTTTCAAGATTCAGCTGCTGGCAATAAGATGCATATGCAAGCATCTGTTTTACCCAGAACAAGGCTCGCTATTTTTTATTTCCCATATATTTTTTATTTGTGTTACCCATTTGTGCATGACTCCTAGAACGAAAATTCACATACAAAGACTAAACTTTACACAATAGGCATGCATAACAACCAAGGATGTTTGGGGGAAAAAAGTGTAAAACCAGAAAGGAGTCGAAATTCTAGTGGTGATAATTCTCGATGAACCAAGTCAAGCTATCATAGCTCAATTGGTATTCAGGATTCATAAAGAACTAGATTTAAGCCTGGGTCTAGGGTTCGAATCCTAGGAAGGCAAAAATCCATTGCCCAGGAAGTGGGAAGACCTAGTATTGGTAACGGCATAATCGATGGTCGACGGTACGATGGTTGTGAGGGCCGGTAAATGGGCCGCCAAACGGGCCGGGTCGTTACAATAAAAAGGCGCCTTTTATAGCTCAATTGGTATCAGGATTCATAAACTTTAGTACTTAGCCTGGAGATCTAGAGTTCGAATCCTGAGGAATGCAAAAATCCACTGGCCAAGGGTGGGAAGTACTTGTGAGTAACGGCACGTCGTCGGTTGACGACATAAGGAGTCGCCAAATGGGCCGCCCAAGGGACCGCCAGTTGGGCCGCTAAGTGGGCCGCCAGTTGGGCCGCCCAAGGGGCCAAGATAAATACAACTAACCATTTAGATTATAGTCATTTGATTTTTATAGACAGACTATATAAACTTTCTAGTAAAGCAATTAACAAAACTAACCTATGTGAAATGGGAAATTGAAATAAAAAGATTAAAATATGCCAATGTGAATCAAGAAACAAAATAACCATGAAATAACTTAACTGTGGCGTACATAGAACAGTATCTGTACTCGTTTCCATTCAGAATCTCAGCATCAGAATGGTCAAACCTTACTTAGAGCCCTAAGAAGCCAGTATTTAGGAATGTAAAAAGGGTGCTCTATGGTGGCAATTCACCCTTTCACTATCACTAGAACAAAATAGGGGCATGATTATCTTCTCCATACTGCCTAATGGGGATTATGGAAGATGAGCCGGACAATCAAGCATGGGCTAGAATAGGGCACAAAAGCCTTTTGTTATCCTCATCCTGCACTGCAAGTAAACGCTAATAAAGATAAACCTAAGTGAAAACTGAAGTAAGCTAATATCAGGCCACGGGATTGAAAATTATCCAACTGGAAGATCGCAGAAGCATTCTTTCAGGGTAACAGACCTTGGTTCCCTGCGTCCTCGATACAAGTGTTTTCCCAACGTTCCTGACGCTGAATACTGAAGGCGCTTTGATATCATACCAGTCCTTCTTAGCGAAAGGATCTACCCTGAAACCAATCAATCGACCATATTGTCCATATCAACAAAAAATGGAAAGGAAAAAAAAAAACTTTAACACGAATTGCATCGGACCTAGACCAACATAAATAAATAAAGAAGAACGAGAGAAATGAAGTTAAAATTACGTCTTCTTCTTTCCTCCCTTCTTCCCCTTTGAGATCCTCTGGGGGGGGGGGGGGGGGGGGGGGGGGGGGGGGGGGTGGGGGTTGTGGACAAGGTACAACATGTTGAAAAAAAAGCAAGAAATCCTACCCGACAGCCATTCCTGCAGCTTGGTGCTTCTGTGGCTTTGCTGTGGTTTCGCGCGACGCTCAACGGAGGCTGCCACCCTAAAAATTTAGAAACTAAGAAATACGATATGTAAAGGAGAAGCACGATGTCGAGCGGGAAGGTGAAGGCTTAGGCGGGAAGGTGAAGGCTTAGGCGGGAAGGTGAAGGCATAGGCGGGCTAGCGTCGAACTCTGCTTTGGGCAGTCCAGGGGCAACCGTGTCGGCGGAAGCGCGGAGTCGGAGAATGAAGGGTTGGGCGTAGGGTGCAAAGGAGAAGCACGCAAGGCTGAGGGAGGGCCGCAGCCTCGGTTCATCGACTATTCTCTAGTAGGAGGCCGTCCGGCGTCGATGGTTGTGATGGCATGTTTTTGTTAAACAGAGTAGGGAAAGGGTTCTTTTAGCTAATGTTTATGTTATGTTCTTTATCATGGCTGTCTATGAAATTTATATAATGGTAAATACAATTGATCAAATTGTTATCTAAAAAATAAGTTTACTTTATCATTCAATTTTTCCATTTCAAATTTTGTATTTGACGACAACACTCAATACATATAATATTTCTGGTCAAAATCACACTAATTATGTTTCTCTATGTGATTTGATCCGATCGGAGGATGAATCCAGGTTGGATCGCTCATTTAGTCGCGGCTACCAGGGACACTCAAGACCCATGATCAAACTGGAAGGTAGCATGGCTAGGGTATATGAGGACTGACTAGCCTTGCGATCCGATCGGCCACCCTGAGACGGCTCACCTTTCGGTCGACTCAGAGTCAATCTAACTCGGTAGGCCGGCTAGTAATCAATCTACCCGAGCGGTTAGCCTGAACATTCGAATACTACTTGCCCGATCAATGACAAATAGGTCAACCAGCGAGATGGCAGGTAATCATCATTTGACTGACCGAGTACACATTCTAAAGTAATGTCAGATCGGACAGTCGACCGGCCAGGTCAGGGTTGTGGAGGGATTGGACAAATCAACCTAGGGTCAATCGAGGTCAGCCCCGGGCGACTAGATCTGATAGAGTAACTAAGGTTTTTCCCAATAGGAGGTCGGCTAATTGGCAGGGCGATCAGCCTCCCAGGGATCTCATGTCGGTCAGAGGAAACGTGGATCATTCAGTCTCCCGCATACGACTCGATCAACCGATTTTACTCAAGATAATGGGAGAGTCTGTGCCGGACTGAGTAAAACCATCGCCCTGGAATACTTGCCTAACGAGCCGATCGGTAGTCCTGCAGTAGCGACAGCACAGTGGCTAGCTTAGTACGAACACGCATAGGTGTCCCCTTCAAGTACAACTAGCCACAATGGAAGAAAACCTCTATGAATGAAGTCAGAAAGCACAAACCTATGCCTATCCCGCAGGCAGAGCAGGCATACTAACAGAAGTTTCTTGGCACCGCTCCCTTCTTTTCCAATTGCTTTGAGCTAGTCATACCACTTTCCAGCTCGCCAGACCCGACCTCTACCTGGCGCTCCGCCTCAGCGGTCCTTCCCGCCGCACCATCGTTCCACCTCCTATGAGTTGGCTGGGTTGCTATCGGGGAGGATGCAAACTGATATAATATCGTCAAAGCTAGTGTTCGATATTATTTCCGTAAAACGATATTGCTCCGTTATATGTGCTCACGAATAGCAACAATTTGTTTCCCAAGATACAACGACGATGTCTCAAAATCGTAGCACGTCAAATTTCGAGACTAGCAAACCTTCTCGTAGACTTTTTGGACTCTAGATGTAAAAGATGAGATGTATGCTTTTTGAACTTTAAATGATTGAATAAATGATTCCAGCATCTAGGAGATTCTATTTATATAAGGGAAGAGGTGAGGTTCTTTTTATGAGTGACTGTGACCTTTGGTTTAGGATTGATCTCGGTCATTTGATCTTGAGGGTTGTAACCCTTCAGATAGCCCTTTGATTTCAGCCGTCAGAATCTAGATAGTTATAACCCTTCAAATCCCTCTTTGATCTCAATCGTCAGATTCGATCTGACTCTTCGGATCAAGTTTCATCAACAAGGGGTAGATCGTGACACTTCACCTTAGCATAAATTTAAACTTCTCAATGCGTATATGCGAAGTGCAATGTGCGTCAACAAAACGCACATTGCGCACGTAGCGGGTGGCGGGCTCGTAAGTGCAAGCACCCACTCACCTATGAGAAGAGAACACCTGTGTTTTTCTTTTTTTAACTACATTAATATAATAACACATATAAGAGAGCAAATACCCTTGAAATTTATAGATGTGGAATAATTCCTCGTCTATTTTATTCTATATTAATTTTGGACTAATTTTAAATAATTAATTTCTCATTCATCCATAATCGATTTTGAATAGATTAATTATTAGATTTATTTACGCGAAACGTATTTTTCTTTTTTGAAATTAAATCTTCATCGATTGATGACACCTTAATTTTTTTTATAAAATCGTATTTCATCTCTTAAGACTCAAATATCCAACACCTCCTCCTTAATCCACTGATATCTTAAGGAGGACGACTGAGTCCGGGGCAAGTGACTTGCTTGAGTTCTCGTTCTCATTAATTGCCACTTAAAAAAAACACTATTTTATGGTTCTTAACTTTTCTTTGTGGAACGGTGGATAAGTGGATCCGAGGAGCGGCTGGAGTCGTTGTTCACCAAGGAACTTAAGCGGAGGGGTTTGAATCCGACCTCGCTGTTGGGGGAGAGTGAGACGATCGGATTGTAGGAGCCGAGCTACATTTATATTTATATTAATATTTAACATGAGATTTAATATTTATATTATATCGACACCGATATTTTAGTATGAATAAAATGAAATTTATATCATATTAAAAATCTGATATATCAAATTTTGATAGAATACTGATTTATATTATATTTTTTATACAAAATATTCGATACAGTATCTTATAAAAAAATCTATACAGTTGGATATACCACCCCTAGCAAAAAATCAGGTTGTTTGTCAAATAATTAAATTGGCGTTCTTAGTTTAGTGGTAAGTATTTTTGGAAAACTTGCATTAAATTTTTTACGGTTCAAATTCATAAACTAGTATTTTTAACCGTATATATTGGCAAAAGACGATATCTTCATCCCAATAACTCCGTCAAATCGTCTCAGGGTCAATACAATGACTATTAGTCCGAATGTTATGGCTAGTAAATGGGAAGGATAGGCATATTGGCTTTGTCAAATTTTGACTCCTATATCTTATATTGACAATACTCATATATTTACCATCAGTCCATCCCATAGGGACAATAAAAAAACCAGTATAGGTCATTATTTACGGTCGGAGAGTGATTTTCAACTGTTCCTTTGCATATTATTAGCAATAACCTCGGTGTCTGTATTGGAATGCATTTTAATGCCCACATTTTTCTTGAGTTGCTTCTTGTATTAAAATTTATCTCCTACACAGAGAACCACACTAGACAGATTAACACCATTATCCAAGGAGCCAAGAAGTTTCTCTGCTAACCAACTTGAAATTTCAATCACTCAGATCAGCACAAGATAGGATATGCTAAAATACACACACAGTAGGATTATATGTTTAGTCAAAAAGAAAACCATATTAGTTAAATCGAAATTTCTAATTTATATATGGATATATCATATATGAAATTACCTCACCAATATCACCAGTCATCTGCAGAGTTGATGTTCAAAAAGCGGATCTTCCAGGCCAACTCTTTTTTTTTAAAAACATGTCCTGCATATCTGGTTAACATTGGCAAAAGTTACTCTTGAAGATTTTTCTCCCCTCTACATGTACGCGCCAGAACAGTAACAGTTTGTTGAGGTAGAACTACAATCTTCAAATATACCAAAGCCAAGTGCATAACAATATTAGAAGTGTATCTTTGATTCTAATACCTCTTGTAACTCGTTTCAATCTCACATTTTCACAGGTGTTCTATATCAGACATTCTTGTGTGAGTATTAGTTAGACCTTGGTGCGGTCATTAGAATTTGATTAGAATTCTAATTCATCAAAACTCTAACTTGCACGCATACACAACAACAAAAACAAAAAAAGGAAATACAAAAAAGACAAAAGCTGAGTTCTATAGAATGGCATTAAATACATAGACAGACAACGCAATGGCAATAATAGCAAAAAAAAAAAAACTGAGCTCAATCGAATTATAGTTATTAAACCATTCGTATTGTTGAGTATCTAAATTCATAGCCTTGAATTCTGTGTCTGCCAATGTTGTTGTTTAAGAAAGTAAAACTACTAGTTAACTTACGATATAATCCTTTTCTTTCACTATGATCAGCACAGGCATTGTTGCTAAATCAGCAGCTCTGTGTAAATTAAAACATTAATACGGAGAGGCACAGGACTATAAATATTTAGCTTATGGCATAGTTTATAAAACAAGTAACTCAGAAATGGATTATAAACTTGAATGGTTGGAGAAATATTCTACAGTATCAAGTAGAGACCCACTTAAAGCAATATGCTTCAAGTCAACAACATAGTTATTTCGAAGAAATCCAAACCCAAAAGTTCCATCATCATATTCCCATACTCTACCTTCCACATTTCTAGAATCACCCGTAGAAGCTGACAAGCTTGGAATTACCAAGTCATAAGAAGAGCTAATGCAGAGAATCCGTGAGACAACTGCACTCGCCATGTTTCTCAGGTTTGAAGCCACGGGATGTATGTGTTCACGGTTTCCATACAGTTCCTGTTCCTCCTTAGGAAATGGAGGCTCAAGAAATGTAGTGTTTGAAGTCCAGAAGACAGGAGAATAACCAGAGAATTGTTCCCCTGCTTCGCTCACTCTCCGACATGTGATACCACCAATGTCATCATAGGAGACAAGGTAAAACTCAAGAAGCATATCCTCTGATATTCCCTGCTGGAGGAAATTTTGTTTAGGAAAGCTTACACTGATCACAATAGAAGAAAGCAACTATTTTATTTTGAAGTATCTCTTTAAAGAAAAGAATTCTAATACCACAAGAGATGTAAACTCTTCGAAATATAAATGGCAATGCTTCTATTTGCTAGCACCAGAGTTGTTGCCTAATGCATTTGTCTTGAGGAAGTAAGCAATTAAATTGGATTTGGGCAAATAGTAATGCAGCCAAAAAAAAAAAAATCTAGGAAACTTAAATATCACATCACTGCTGGTTAGATGAAATCACAAATTTTCAGTCGTCGAGATTGTAATTCCAAGCAAAGGTATTCCCTAAAAAAGTATAATTCCAACATTATTTGCCTAATTTTTTGTTGCAAACAAGCTACGAATGATAGCCTCAGACTCGAATAAAAATGAAAACTTTCACACAGAGAGAAGGAACAAGAAGGAAACACCTTCCACAAGCCCTGCAAAGGTCGGCCTGGAGTGGGATAGTAGTTGTTGATCTTCACGAAATGCTCCGACTCCAAATATTGTGGCCTCCCAAAGCGCCCCCTTTCCTTCTTCCTCTGCCTTCTCAGTGCCCTATCGCCACTGGGACTCGTCCGATTAGCGAAGTGCTTATAGATCTCTGACATCAACCTGTCCGGAGGCGACGTCGCTTCGATCTCTTCCAGAAACCCAATCGACTCTTCTGTCCTACCATCAGCGCAGTAGTGACCATCTTCCACAACGAAATGGTTGCAACCCATGAAGCTAACGCTTACGGGAACCAAGTCGCGATCCGAGAAGCCCGAGGGTGAGACCGAGGAATCCGGAACCGTGCCCAACAGATCCGCGGACGAATCTGAGCAACCGCCCGGGTGGAGCAAACTGATCGCTTCGCCGCACCGGGAAAGGCCCAACCAGAGGAAAGGCACCTTGAGAACGCCATATCCTTCGCCGCAGGCATCGGGTGCGGGGAAGATCCGGGATCCAGCAATGTAGGACGGACCCCATTCGAAGAAGACGAGGTGCGGCCCGCCACGGCCAATCCTGCGCCAGAAACCAATAAGGCTCTCCCATCGATCGAGCTCTCTGTAGAGGCGGGAGAAGGAGGCGGCGGGCGAGGAGGACCAGGAGCGGAGGCTGGTGCATGAGCCCCAGCGGCGCTCGCACATGGCGAGCCAGAGGGCTCCGTCGGGGTCGGAGACGCCGCAGAGGGCGGCGAAGCGGCGGGAGGTGCAGGCGAAGGCGGAGACCTCGGAGGGGGACAGGAACGAGAGGATGTTGATCTGGACATCTTCCGGGAAGTCGGAGAAGGACATCTCCGAATCCGGAGGCGATGAAGCCATGGTCTTACGGATTGGACGGCGAACGGAGATCTGGATTTGGGGAAGAAAAGGGCAAGAACTTCAACCGATTCGGGAGAACGATATGAACGGCAAGCTTTGATGGTTAGATTTGGATTTGGGTGAAATTGTAGTTTAATGAGTCGCACACACTTTCTCGTGTTTGACTTTCAAAATAGCAACCGTGGGGGCGAAGTTTACCGAGAACTTGCACGCAGAACAATTAAAAAAGCGGCTTTTTATCGAACGATGTATCCAAGAATTTATATTTATCACGATGGCGTATTATAATTTTATTTTTTATCCAAGAGCGTATTTATTTTAGTAAATTTTTTTTTATAATCCTCCTGTCAAATACTGTATCTCTTTCTCTTTTTTAATAATGAATTTCGAGACATCTGAACATTCTTTATCAAATTTTTTATTTTAAAATTATATATTATGGAATCGGGTAAAAAATATAAGGTAAAAATAGAAAAAATATTTCAATTAAAAAAATATCTCATCTAACATGATTTCAAAAATATACAGAGATAATTTTTTATATTTGATTAATATAAATTAATATATTAAATAATATTTAATATATATATTAATATAAAAAAAGGCCTCTGGGCCTGAAGTCTTTTGATTTCAGGCTCAACGTGGGCATAAAATCATTTGATTTCAGATTCAACATGGGTCTGAAATCTTTACATTTCAGGCCCAGCGTGAGGCTGAAATTTTTAATTTCAGGTCCACGTTGGGCCTGAAATTAGATGATTCAGGTCCGACGTAGACTCAAATTTTTTTCTATTTTAAAAATATATTAATATATAAAAAACCCTATCAAAACACGTAATTTCAGATTAAAACGCAGGGTCTGAAGTCACGCTAAGAGGGCCTGAACACAATCTTGGATAAATGTAAGTAAATTAAATAAAATATCAATAGTTCTAGTTAGAATTGAGCTAAGAGATGGTATTTTTGGTGTCCAAACTTCTAATGATTATAAATTATAAATTATGTTGCAATAGAAAATTTTTAGGTCTATCAGTGGGTTTTCATCAAAACCCACTGATGGACCTAGGATATTTGAATTTCTCAAAATCCAATAGTTCTAGTTAGAGTTGAGCTAGGAAATAGTATTTTTGGTGTCCAAACTTCTAATGATTATAAACTATGTTGCAATAGGAGATTTTTAGGTCTATCAGTGGGTTTTCATCAAAATCCACTGATGGACCTAGGATATTTGGATTTCTCAAAATCCAATATCAATAGTTAGAGTTGAGCTAGGATATGGTATTTTTGATGTCCAAACTTCTAATGATTATAAATTATGTTGCAATAGGAGATTTTTAGGTCTATCAGTAAGTTTTCACCAAAACCCACTTATAGACCTAGAATATTTAGATTTCTGAAAATCCAATATCAATAGTTAGAGTTAAGGTAGGAGATGGTATTTTTGGTATCCAAACTTCTAATGATTATGAATTATGTTGCAATAGGAGTTTTCTAGGATAAATCAGTGGGTTTCGATGAAAACTCTCTGATGGATCTAGGATACTTGAATTTCTCCATAATTGATATCTCTATTTAGAATTTACTTAGGAGATGTTATTTCTGATGTGCAAACTTAGTACCAATAATTTTCAGTTATGTTCTCTAGTCGTATCAGTTGACACACAAAGATGTATAAATATGACTGCATCTTAGGCATAGTTAAAAGAAACCTCTCTTTCAACATGATTTCAAAAATATAAATAGATAATTTTTTATATTTGATTAATCTAAATAATATAATAAATAATATTTAATAAATATATTAATATATAAAAAAACCTATCAAAACACGTAATTTCAGATTCAAACGCAGGGCCTGAAGTCATCCTAGAAGAGTCTGAAGTCAAATAACTTCAGACCCTAAAATAATTAATTTAATAAATAATAATTAAATATAAAAAATATTTTTAAAATAAATGATTTCAGTGCCCTTGGGCCTGAAGTCATCTTACTTCGGGCCTACGCAGGGCCTGAAGTCAGATGACTGATAACCGTTAACTAAGTGTCACGAATGTGGGTCTCAAATTTAGAATATTTGTAAAGCTGGAAACCCTTTTTGCTATCTAAGAATGAAAACGTAGTAAAGGGGCCACAGGTCGTATTTTTCCTAGAGCTAGTTAAGGTTGTTTTATTCAAGCTCGGATTTATGTGTCATGATATTTTTGGGTTTCAAATAACATTTGGGTTTTGGGTTGCAATCGAAAATCAAACACAATGAAAATAAAAGAACTTAGCTAATAAGCTAAACAAGTGATGGTAATCAACAACTCAACCAATGGAAACTTAATGAACCAATGCGACTTGATTAAATTTGGAAGCGCAAATCTGAATTCAAATGCAACTAAATGCTAAACAAAGGAATAAAACAGTGGCTGAATTTTCAATTGAACTAGTACAATGACTTACCTTCGGAATCAAACTCGAAACAAGCAAATGAAAGCTAGCTACAACATTTAGAAGGAAACTGATGCATACATGACAAGAAGATTCCGGAACAACCAAGTGCAGAAATTGCAATGGACTTGATACAAAGAAAAGAAGACTCAAGTGGACTTTCAGAAATTGAATGCTACAACACATTGGATGAAAAGTCCAGCAAAACAACTGAAATCAAATGCTATAGAATTCGAATGCAGAGCTTCACTGATACAACTTCAGAAATGAAAACTGATGATATGCAGAAATGAATTAACCAGCAGAAATGACACAACTTAGTGAGGGAATTCAGAATCAAACCAATGGCAGAAACAAAACAGAACAATCCAAATTCAAGAGCACTTATCTAATGTTCAGGTAGGATTAAGAAACACTAATGTATACTTGACACAAATTCAGAAACTACAAGTAAACAGGCAGAATTGACAATGATACGCAAACTAAACTGAAAACATGAAATTGATACGCAGCAATTAAACTATGAAGTAAACTGAATTATAAAAGATTTGTTCACTAAACAAACTCCTAAGATACTCAACTTGAAGAATTAAAACCTAATTATGCAGAAACAATTCGGAAAGGAGAACCAAACAGCTGATACAAAGACAATAATAGAATTGAAGTGCAGAATTGAAATTACAGCTAAAGTAAAAGAAATGCCATAAAAACTAAGCCTCGACTACTCCCTTGTCTCAAGACCTCCTTGCCGTCACACAAGGGCAAGCTAAGAACCCCTTCAGCTCCGCAAATCAATAGGAAAACAGCTTCAATCTCGACTCTGCTCACAGACTGCACTCGGCTGGAGAAAACCAATCCGATCTACTCGATCTCGCGATTCCGAGGTGTGGAAATGATTTGGTGATGATCAAAGAATACCAGAGGACCCTCCAGTAAGCTCCAATGGAAGAAAACGGCACGCGATCGCGATTGAATCGATCAGATCACAGAAATGGACGAAACTCTCAATCCACTCTGTTCCGGTGCAAATCCGAGCGAGAATCTCAACGGAAACCTTCTCCCAATGATCCAGATCGTGTTCCAAGGTTGTGATCGAGATGGCCACGCCTTTAGATGGAAAAATCGCCGAAGAAATGAAGAACAAATGAAGAAACGAGGAACTGAGCTATGAACTAGCGAAGACGCGACACTGTGATCGGGAGCAGAGTGCCGTTTAAGTAGTTAAGCAGTGGGCGACTTAGATCATTTCAATTCCATCCAACGGCTGATCTTCGTCCGATTTGACTCAAACTTCCCAGATCTTGATCAAGGGTCATGATCTGCCTCGGGGTAGCTCGGATCTGCCAGATTTGCAACGGATGGTTCAGATCCCCTTAATCTTTGAACGAATGGTCTAGCTTCTCCCTAGCTTTATCCGACGGCTAGATGATTTCTGATTTGGACGAAACCTTCAGATCTTGATCTGATCACTCGATTAACCTTAATCCCAGCTCGGATTGATCAGAAGTTCTCAGATGGTCTAAATCTAACCGTTCTTGCATCGGACGGTCCATATTAGTCGACGCTTGATCACTTGATCCAGTCCACTTTTGACTCAACTTTGACCCAACATGGCCTAGGTCCATGATCCTTCCAAGCCTACAAAAGTAGATCAACAATTTAGTGGCAAAACAATTCAAATATATCAAAATTTGCAATTAGGTCCAAAATGAATGTAAATCCTAGAACCTAGGGTAAATCCACAATTACGCAAGTAAAATATGGGTCAAACACGGATTTTAGCATATGAAATGATCAATAAAATGATACTTATCAACTTCCTCACACTTAAGCTTGAGCGTCTCGCGAAAAGTACTAAATATGTATCCCCTAGCTTTTCTCAAACATAAGTAGAAGCAATTTAAAAGAAATTACCTAGGGTTGTCAATTCTCAATAATCTAAGCTCTATGGACTAGTATCTGTTGGATCGAGAGAAACGATAGAGGGGGGGTGAATAACGTAAAACGTTCGGATTAAGAAATAGAGAATGCACAGCGAAAATTAACACAAACACACACAAACACCAAGTTTTTTACTTGGTTCGGAGTCGCGGTCGGCTCCTACTCCAAGGCCCACGGTCGTTGACCGTTTTCTGCGGGCAATTCTATATGTGCGCAAAAATAGTTTACAAGACGTATTACAAGACTAGTGCAGTAAACTTAAAAGAAGCTCTTCGTTACCGACGTCCGTTGTAGATTGTATTTTTGGAGCAGAGGGACGTCGTCGGCGCTTGTATCTCGAGTCGGGAGGTTTCCGGAGCAGAGCGCAGGCGTAGAAGAGCATGAATGCGTTGGAAGAATTGATTATCGGAAGCCTTGGGGTCGAGGGCCCTTTTATAGCCCCTGGGGGCGCCCGGGACGTCGGGGGCGCCCCCCCCCCCCCCACGTGTCAGCTGATCCGAGTTCCTCTCGGTCAGCTCTGATCCCTTCAAGCTCAGGATCAGGCTTTGACGGGGGCACCCGGGACGCTGGGGTCGCCCGGGTTGACCGGGTCAACTCTTATCCGTTGGCTTCGCTGGCTTCTGCTTCGTTAGCTTGATCTGGGGGCGCCCTGGCCATCCGGGGCGCCCGGGAGCATGGGGGGCGCCCGGGAGCACGGGGGCGCCCCGCCCATGAGCTGTCGAAGCTTTTAATTGCTCTCCTTCTTTTGTATTGACCTTGGGGGCGCCCAGGACACTCCGGGCACCCTACTCAGCTTCTGCCTCACTCCTTTGAGGCTCTCTGAGCTGCAGACAGTCGTTCCTTCGGTCCTGCATCCAGGGTTAGTCCAACATAACATAGAGCAACAATATATTAGTTTTATACAGCCTTAGCTGTCTTGGTTCTGACTTTGGGTCTCCAAAATGGAGCCCTAGGTCGAACCGACGCCTACTGTTCCCTCAACGGGGAACGCGTCCTCACCTACTCCTCTCGGGAGAATTTACCTAATGTCAACCGGCTCCTCTGGTTGGACTTTTGCCCAGCTGTCCTTCGCCAGGTGTCTAGCTGTCCTTCGCCAGGTCTTCAGTACCAAGCTGTCCTTCGCCTGGTGCCTAGCAGTCCTTCGCTAGGTCTTCAGTACCAAGCTGTCCTTCGCTTGGTGCCTAGCAGTCCTTCGCTAGGTCTTTGTATCCTGGCATTCCTTCGCCAGGTGCCTAGCAGTCCTTCGCTAGGTCTTTGTATCCTGGCATTCCTTCGCCAGGTGCCTAGCAGTCCTTCGCTAGGACTTTGTCTCCTGGCATTCCTTCGCTAGGTGCCTAGCAGTCCTTCGCTAGGACTTTTCCTGCACACTTGAGTAACATGTTAGATAAACATTATACCTTAACTTTTGAACCCTTTTGCCATTATCAAAACACAGGTTCGACTTAGGTGCTTTCTGCACCAACAATCTCCCCCTTTTTGATTTATGGCAACCCTGGTTCAAAAAGTTAAGTTAATCAGAACAAGTAAAATAAAATTTTATTTCCTCCCCCTGGAAGGAATCTTCCCCTAAATTTTTTAAAAGTTCGTGGGGTTTTTTGAAAATAAATTCTAAGTCTAAAGATGGATTTTACTTAGAATAATTTTTAACAGAACCTTTATATTTTCCAAAATAATTTGATTGTGCACTTTGGAAAATTTATAAGTTTAAGTACTAAGAACGATTTTGAAAACTTAAGTTTAAATACTTGGAAGAATTTGATAACTTAAGTTTAAATACTTGGAAGAATTTTGTACTATTGAAAATGAATTAAGTACTTTTTGAATAAAGGATAGAGTTTGAAATTTTGGATTTAGAAAAAAATTTTAAACTCTCTCCTTTCCTATCTCTCTCCCTTTGCCATATATCAAAAATAAAGAAATATCAGAAAAAGGATGATTAAAGTGCATAAAAGCAAATAATAAATTGCATAATTTGCTGTACTGAATCAATTCAGGATATGAACTAAACCAAATCAATTTCGATTTTCTCTTTTAGGGTCCTGTCTAACCCAATTAGTTACTTACTAACTGTTATAAGCAGTAGTGTTCACTAGGGTTAGTCAAGTTAAGTGTTCTGTTCAAGTTAGATTAATTGAGCTTATATTATCAATGAATACCTGTGTTTGAGTGTAGTTGAGCTGGAAGTCCTTAAGAGTGTGCATCATCCATAAAAGTTGTGCTACACATTCTCCTAAGGCAACATATTCAGCTTCAGTTGTGAATAGGGCTACACAGTGTTGTTTTCTGCTGCACCAACTTACTAGACTATTTCCTAATAGTTGGCAGCTTCCACTTGTGCTTTTTCTATCTAATTTACAACCAGCATAGTCAGAATCCGAGTATCCTGACAAATCAAAGGTTGAGGTCCTAGGATACCAAATCCCTACATTTAGGGTGCCCTTAACATATCTTAGTATTCTTTTTGGGGCTGCTAAGTGTGTTTCTGTTAGTATTATAAGAGAAGTGTCCTAAGGCAATCGCCTTATGATTGTAAACATTTATTTTAATAAATGAAAATTCACTATTTGAGTATACATATTTATGTATTTGATTGGGATCTTAAACTCATCTACTGAATGTCCTCAATACAATTCACAGCATAAGAGAATTTGTGATGGGATCACAACTAGTGATTATCTCTACATGTGTAATTATGAAGTATTGAAAATATCCCTAGTCAATGAATTGATAAAACGGACATTATCAATTCTGTTGAGACTAGCATGGGTTATTCTCTAATCAGCTGATTCTCACTGGCTGGTGACATTGGGATGTCCGGAGATAAACATGGATGCTAGTTAAGGGAACTAGTTCATTGGAGTGACTAGCTGTAAAACTTCATATGGTAATCTATATAGATATGTCAATGAAGTTCTTACTGCAGCTTAAGTGCGATGTTCCTTTGACTTGCGGTGTTCAAGTCATCTTGGTCATGGAGACTTATACTTTAACATCTTAAGCAAGCATCTCCTAGGAGGTGTGGACCCAGGATGATTGGGTATAAGCCGAAGTGCCCGAAGATGTTTGAGCAGCCTACAAAGGATTCACCACTCCTTGCGAGGAGATGTATACCCAGGCCTATCGTCGGATTGTTACTCAAAGCCTCTGGCCAGAGCATATCATGTTAGAGTGCGAGTCTCTTAAATACATGAGAGTAATTAGAAATCCAAAGGACGAGAAAGACACTACTTGGGCTAGGTGTGA
>JAGFNQ010003631.1:552687-652816 GCA_024364735.1 Boesenbergia rotunda
ATCTATTTTTATATTAGTGGTCATGGGGGTACTTATGCTTTTAGAGTGATCCATTTTAAATTCTTTATTAACTCTTTAGCATATTTGGATTGATGGACATAGTTTCCATCTCTAGTTTGTTTGATTTGTAGCCCTAGGAAAAAGTTAAGCTCACCAACTAAGCTCATTTCAAATTCATTTTTCATTATTTTAACAAATTCTTTTAGAAAGTTTGAGTTGGTGGACCCAAAGATTATATCATCTACGTAGATTTGGGCAATAAATATATCTTTTCCTAAGGTCTTAATAAATAGGGTTGAGTCAATTTGACTTTGTTTAAATTCTTTAGAAATTAAATAAGTTGATAAGCGTTCATACCAGGCCCTAGGTGCTTGTTTTAGTCCATATAGTGCTTTAGTAAGTTTGTAAACGTGGTCAAATCTTTCTAAGTCCTCAAACCTAGGGGGTTGTCCTACATAAACTTCTTCTTTAATGAATCCATTTAGAAAGGCTGACTTTACATCCATTTGGTATAGCTTAAATCCTTTATGTGATGCAAAGTCTAATAACATCCTAATGGACTCAAGTCTAGCTACTGGGGCATATGTTTAGTCGTAATCTAACCCTTCTACTTGGCTGAATCCCTTTGCTACTAAGCGGGCTTTATTTCTGACTATTTCTCCTTGATCATTTAGCTTATTCCTAAAGACCCACTTAGTGTCAATGATGGATTTACCTTCAGGTTTAGGTACTAGTTCCCAGACTTGGTTCCTCTCAAATTGGGCTAATTCTTCTTGCATAGCTATGATCCAATCAGGATCAGGTAGGGCTTCATCTACAGTCTTAGGTTCTATTTTTGAAATTATTGCTATTTGACTAAGGTTTCTATAGGAAGATCTAGTCCTAACTCCTAGAGTTGGATCACCCACAATTTGATCGGTTGGGTGACTGAGTCTGGGTTTCTTGATTTTTCTAGAACTTGGTTCAGCCTCAGGTCCGGCGGGTCGGTTTGGTTCACTATTTGATTCAACTCTTTGAGCTGGTTCAATTATTAGTTCATTTGACTCACTAGTTGGTTCAATAATTAGTTCGTTTATGGGTTCAATTAAGGATTCACCAACTTGTTGATTATCTTCTTGATCAGTGCTTGATGAAGTTAGATTTGGATTTGAGTTAATTTCTTCATCAAATATTAGATTAGTTGTTTCTTCGATTTTCTTGATTTGGTTGTTGTAAACCCTATAGGCTCTACTTGTTGTTGAATATCCTAGGAAGATGCCTGAGGTTGACTTAGACTGGAATTTTCCTAAGTAGTCTTTGATGTTTAGGATATGGACTTTGCATCCAAAGACCCTTAGGTAGTGTAGATTTGGAAGTCTATGGTAATATAGTTCATAGGGTGTTTTGTTGTGTTGCTTGTTAATCAGAACTCTATTTTGGATGTAGAAAGCCGTACTAATTGCTTCTGCCCAATATTGGTTGGCTAGGTTGAATTCGTTGAGCATAGCCCTAGCGGCTTCCTGTAGTGTTCTATTTTTTCTTTCAACTATCCCATTTTGTTGGGGGGTTCTAGGACATGAAAATTCATGTATATACCCATTTACCTTACAGAATTCCTCGAACCGTTGATTTTCAAACTTTCCCCCGTGGTCACTCCTAAGTCTTTTGATTTTAGTATCGTTTTGATTTTCAATTAACTTACAGAATTCATTAAATAGGTTTAGGGTTTCATCTTTGTTCATTAGAAACCTAACCCAGGTAAATCTTGAGTAATCCATCAACTATTACTAAGCAGTACCGGTTTCCGCTTAGTGACTTAGCTCCATGTGAATCAAATAGGTCAAGGTGCAGGAGCTCAAGTGTGGTTTGAGTTAGATCAGCTTGAATTAGTTTGTGATTAGATCTGGTTTGTTTACCTTGATTGCATGATTCACATATTAAGTTTTCATGATTTTTAATTTTGGGAATACCTTTAATTAGGCTAAGTTGGGTGATTTTTGAAATAATTCTTAGGTTAGTGTGACCTAGTCTCCTATGCCAGAGGTTTGATTGTTCTAACTGAGTTAACATGCATTTAGGTACTAGGGGAAGGTTTATAGTGTAAACATTATTTTTCCTAGTGCGCTTAAGCATGATTTCTGAGTCTTGCAAGTTTCTAATCAGGCAGTTAGAATTGTTGAAGGTAACTATATAACCAGAATCACATAACTGACTGATGTTAAGTAGGTTAAATTTGAAATTTTCAATCAAAAGGACTTTCTTAATAACAAAGTCAGATTTAAGTTTAATATTACCTGACCCAATTACCTTGAGTGTAGCATTGTTGCCAAATGCCACTGAGCCTAGGTTCTTGAACTTGAGTTTGGTGAATTTAAATTTGTCTCCAGTCATGTGTCTGGAGCAACCGCTATCCAACATCCATTGGTCCAAATCTTTATGTTCCTACACATAAAGAGTTTTGTTGATTTGGATCCAATTAGAGTCAGGAATAGCCTAAATTGATTTTCACAGCCTAGTCTGTCTCACCCAAATCTAGGGTTATCAATCACGTTAGCCTTATAGATCTTGTGAGACAGGTTTTGGTAGGTAATATTATTTTTAAAAAAATTATTTTGAAACACTTAATTAATTTTGAAAATAATTGAATTTATTTTAAAGAAATGTTTGAATCTATAACTAACTGAAAATTTGTGTAAGATTCGAATTTGACAAAGACTAATTTGAATTTGAATTTCAAAAATTAGCTTCCAGGTCTTGGCGAGGCACTAGGCCTTCTTTGGCCGTAGCCATATTGGATCATCAACCCTTTCCTTGACAAAGCCTTTCAGTGAAATTTCATTTTCAAAATTAATTTTTGAAAAATTTTGGTCTAACTAGTTTGGGTCTTGGATCGGTAGCTTCGGCTAGTTTCACCAGTCTAAAGAGACCAAGTAGAGAATACTTGACCTTATTAGAATTGGTTTCCCTAACGTACTATCATTTCACCTCCACCCAATACTATGTTGCCAAATTTCAGTTAAGTTAGTTCAGTCCTTAAACTAATCATTCCTAAATCTAAGCACGGTAAATTGCGGGAATTAAGTACACAATCAAACAAGCAAATTGAAAGAAACATTTTTATCTAACAATAAATATTGTTTTCAATTTGGCTCCCCCTGGACTAAAGCCACGATAATGGTTTGGCAAGATGTGAATCTTGTCCTTGGGGATCCAATATTGATTTGATCCAGTTTGTTTGTTCAGGCATAGTTTGGGTACCCATGCCTGAACTTTGGGTCTGGACTGGTTCAGTACAGCAAAGTAGGATCTTTGTCTAGATTTGGTTCTATAGCCTAGTCCGGATCGATTTAGAACCGATTTCTGTTTTCCAAGAATCATGTCAAGACCCTTGGAACCAGAAGTGAATCGTTCTAAAGCTGATCTAAGATCCTTGACTTGAGTTTTCAGGGAGGAGTTCTCTTTCTCAAGTTTTTCAACTTGAGTAGAGGTTCCTTCTTGAACCTTCTTAGTTAAGGGTCTAGAGTCAGCTTCCTCTTTCAGGAGTTTTACTTCCTGTCGGAGGGATTCGACTCGGAGTTTAGCTTTCGCCAAATCTCGAGAAAGATAAGAAATTAATTCATTTAACTGACTTCTACTAAAACCACTTACCTTGATTTCCCTGTCCTCTGAAAATGTCAGTCTGTCGTTGTCCTGTTCCGATTCTGACTCGGTATCGATTTGTTCTGAGGCGGTTAGTGCGAGCAGGTTCGACTGTGGGACCTCTTCTTCTTCTTCGGAGGAGGACTCGTCCCACGTTGCCTGAAGTGCCTTTTTCCTTCTATTCTTCTTAGTCTCCTTTAGGTTCGGACACTCCGTCTTGTAGTGACCCTTCTTCTTGCACTCGTAGCAGGTCACGTTGGGCTTGTTCTTTTCATTTGCGGGTTCAGCTGGTTCATCCTTTCTTCGGCTGGCTTTCCGTCTGTTGGTTTGGTTCTTCAATTCCTTGTAGTAATTTCGGGTCAGTCGGACCGGCTTAGGTCGATCTCCTTCTTCGTTTTCTGAGTCTGAGTCTGAGTTAGACTCGGGTTCAGGTTGAGGCTTCTTCTTGGTTGTTCTTCCAGTTTTACCTGCAATAAAGGCAATACCTTTCTCGGCCACATTGCAGTTAGTCTGTTCATGTAATTCTAATTCAGAGAACAATTCATCTAATTTAATTTTTGAAAGGTCCCTTGAAACCTTGTATGCATCTACCATAGATGCCCATATGGTGTTTCTCGGGAAAGCATTTAGAGCGTACCTTATCAAGTCACGGTTTTCTACCTTGTGACTGATGGTGTGTAGTCCGTTCATTAATTCCTGAATTCGGGCGTGGAGTTGAGCTGTTGTTTTGTTGTCAGTCATCTTGATCGTGTACAGCTTGTTCAGGAGGAGATCTCTCTTGCTGATCCGAGTGTTTGAAGTTCCTTCGTGCAGCTCGATCAGTTTCCCCCACAGCTCATTGGCACTGTTGAATGGACCCACCCGGTTCAGCTCCTCTTTTGTTAAGCCGCATTGGAGGGTCTGGGTTGCCTTTGCATCAGCTTCAATCTTCCGTTTCAGAGCGGTGTCCCACTCAGTGTACGACTGTGGTATTCCTTCAGCGTTCTTTGGAATCTCCATCCCAGACTGGATGATTATCCACATGTTCACCTGAGTTTTCAGGTGGACCTCCATTTGACTTTTCCAGTAGGAAAAGTCTTCTCCACTGAAAAGTGGAGGTCTGGCTGTGCTGAATCCTTCTTGCATGGCCATTAAGGATTTTATCTGAAAAAGAGAGAAGAGAAAGAAAAACTTTGTCCCAAGACATGGTCTTGGATTAGTAGTGCGGGATAAAGAAAATTAAATATCGAGGGGTGTTGCACCGGTCTCGATTAACGATAAGAATTCGAAAAAAAATAAGAAATAATTTTATGAAAATCCGAAAAATTCTCAAACTGGTGGTTGCACCAAATTTGAGCTTCCCCGCTCTGATACCACTTGTTGGATCGAGAGAAACGATAGAGGGGGGGTGAATATCGTAAAACGTTCGGATTAAGAAATAGAGAATGCACAGCGGAAATTAACACAAACACACGCAAACACCAAGTTTTTTACTTGGTTCGGAGTCGCGGTCGGCTCCTACTCCAAGGCCCACGGTCGTTGACCATTTTCTGCGGGCAATTCTATATGTGCGCAAAAACAGTTTACAAGACGTATTACAAGACTAGTGCAGTAAACTTAAAAGAAGTTCTTCGTTACCGACGTCCATTGTAGATTGTATTTTTGGAGCAGAGGGACGTCGTCGGCGCTTGTATCTCGAGTCGGGAGGTTTCCGGAGCAGAGCGCGAGCGTAGAAGAGCGTGAATGCGTTGGAAGAATTGATTATCGGAAGCCTTGGGGTCGAGGGCCCTTTTATAGCCCCTGGGGGCGCCCGGGACGTCGGGGGCGCCCCCCACGTGTCAGCTGATCCGAGTTCCTCTCGGTCAGCTCTGATCCCTTCAAGCTTGGGATCAGGCTTTGACGGGGGCGCCCGGGACGCTAGGGGCGCCCGGGTTGACCGGGTCAACTCTTATTCGTTGGCTTCGCTGGCTTCTGCTTCGTTAGCTTGATCTGGGGGCGTCCTGGCCATCCGGGGCGCCTGGAAGCATAGGGGGCGCCCCGCCCATGAGCTGTCGAAGCTTGTAATTGCTCTCCTTCTTTTGTATTGACCTTGGGGGCGCCCGGGACACTCCGGGCGCCCTACTCAGCTTCTGCCTCACTCCTTTAAGGCTCTCTGAGCTGCAGACACTCGTTCCTTCGGTCCTGCATCCAGGGTTAGTCCAAAATAACATAGAGCAACAATATATTAGTTTTATACAGCCTTAACTGTCTTGGTTCTGACTTTGGGTCTCCAAAATGGAGCCCTAGGTCGAACCGACGCCTACTGTTCCCTCGACGGGGAACGCGTCCTCACCTACTCCTCTCGGGAGAATTTACCTGATGCCAACCGGCTCCTCCGGTTGGACTTTTGCCCAGCTGTCCTTCGCCAGGTGCCTAGCTGTCCTTCGCCAGGTCTTCAGTACCAAGCTGTCCTTCGCCTGTTGCCTAGCAGTCCTTCGCTAGGTCTTCAGTACCAAGCTGTCCTTCGCCTGGTGCCTAGTAGTCCTTTGCTAGGTCTTTGTATCCTGGCATTCCTTCGCCAGGTGCCTAGCAGTCCTTCGCTAGGTCTTTGTATCCTGGCATTCCTTCGCCAGGTGCCTAGCAGTCATTCGCTAGGGCTTTGTCTCCTGGCATTCCTTCGCCAGGTGCCTAGCAGTCCTTCGCTAGGACTTTTCCTGCACACTTGAGTAACATGTTAGATAAACATTATACCTTAACTTTTGAACCCTTTTATCATTATCAAAACACAGGTTCGACTTAGGTGCTTTCTGCACCAACAGTATCTTGTCCTTAAATCAATAACCTGGCCTTTTCATCCTTCATGATTCATTGAGATAAATTTACTCACTAAGCCTTTCAAGGGAAGTTTTTGATGGCTCTATTCCTAAGTTCTAAGTACATGATGAAAATGGAGCTCACTCATACACACATGCTTTTTGCACTACCATAGGCTTGCTTGTTATCTACTCTCCACCATTATTCATGATTTAGATCTACATCTACAAAAATTCATCAAACAAGAGAAAGATATATGAAATGGTAAAAATGAGGTAAAAACCAAGAAAATAGCAAATTTGATAAAGTGGAAGACTTGGATGCCCAAGGATATTTTCAATGCACTTTGCTCCCTTGTCAGTCCTCATAATGAAGTCGAAAGTGTAATGGAGTGAGGCTTTGGCATTGCCCTTCAAAAATTTGATGAAAAGACCTCATCAACTCCTTTGTGCCAATTTCACTCTTGCGTGCCAACCTTTCTTCCTTCTCTTCCTTTTCTGATTTTTTTTAAATCCTCTAGCAAGGTCAAACTTGTAGTAGAGCAAGAAATTGATTCGGATGAAAGAAACCAATCAGTTGGTTCACTTGCTTCATGGTGCCACAACTTCATTCTTGACACTTTGTTTCTTTTGTTTTTGCTTTTTTTTTTCTGTTTTCATTTTTTTCTGCTCTCAATCCTCTAATGGATCATTTCGGATCAGAGTTTGTATCAGAGAACTTGAGACACCAAAGAACAATTAAAGACTTAGATACTCCACATACAACCTCCACCAACTAACTCTTGCAACTTACTCTTGATACCTATCCTTTCCAAGTTGGCACACTCTATCATTTTTTCTATTCCAGCTTCCAGCTTCACGGCATCACTTTCAAAATCAAAGGTCATCAAGTTCTTCATCCTTACAATTCCTGATTTTTCAAAGCAGTTACATCACCTAGTAGTGGAAAATTTTGATCCAAACTGTTTTGGATTTCAACTTCACTGCATCTTTTTTTCTGTTCGGATCTAAAAACCCAAACAGCCTCATTTCTTCCTGTTTTGATCAGCAGTGGAGATACTCAACATTTTCTGATACATTTGTGTACTTATTTCCCCACTTCACAGCTTCGGAAAATCAAACCCAGTCTCAAGTTGATACTAAATCTGTCTCACTAGCATTCCATCTGATTTCTCTTCTTTTCTACTGCATTCTCAGCTTATATTCTCAATTTAATTGCTCTCCACAATCTCTGATAGTTGTCGAGTGATTTGGCTTAAGTTCTTATCAGCAACCGTTGCAATAAACTCAGTTTCAGCTCACATTAGTCCAGCTGCACTTCAATTACTAACCCTCACAGATTTTTTTTTTGTTTTGGCACCAATTCTCTGCCTTGACTTCAAATTGCACAGCTTTAAATCAGTCTCTAACAAAGTGTTTCTGATTCTAACTCCATAATTCCAACTTGATCCTAACCACTTCGGTCCCAATATTATTTCACAGTTTTTTTTTCTTTGGCACAGTTTTTTTTCTCTCACTGCGTGCCATTCTTTTCCTTCATTGTAGATTTCTGTTTTTTTTTTCATTACGTGCCACTTGGATCTTTAAAGAATGATGAGAAATCTAAATGCCTCAATTGTTTCCATCCTTAACCACTACTTCTTGCTTATTCTTGACACCAACTCAACTCAATTTGGCACCTTTTGGCCTCCACCTCAAAGAATTTTTCCTCCTTGAATATGAAATGCATCTTTGATACAAAATGCTTCCAAAACACTAGCCATCTCCCCCACACTTAATCTTTTGTCCGTCTCGGGCAAAGTACATCAAGAAACATTCCCAAACTTCCAAGTCCATAGAAAAGTGAAGTTAGAAGCAACATGAAGATTAGGTAGGGAAAATGAGAAATATGAAGTGATACAAGGGAAATTTATGAAAATTGATATGAGATAAGAAACAAAAGGATTCACCTCTATAAATGTGATCCAATTATCGAAATATGGTTTTGAAAGAACCTAAGCAAGTTCTAGAGTACATTCACATGTACGCGTCACAAAAATAAAGCTAATCCTCACTAGGTACAAATGATTCATCTCAAGTCCTCAATCAAGTATCCATGGCCAAGTAGTATTCAAGCATCCAAGATTTCATCCATGAGCTCAAACTCTAAGTTTTAACAACCAAATTTAATTTATTTTCAAGATACACTAAAATGCTATGAAGATAACCTAAAGGGATACATTTATTCCTATTCATTAAGAAAAATGCCAAAAGAAATAACATGGTATTTACAATGTCTATTTATTCATTCTATTCTACTCACACATTTATTAACAAGAACTCATTTTAAAAGAAAATTACTTCTAGAATATGAAAATGATATATACAATGACATGTAAGTGTATGAAAAGTGAACTCCCCTTAAGTTGGGTAGATAGCCTCGTTCATGTCCAAACCATCCACCTCTAGCTCCTTTAATTCTTCAAAGTACCTCTTGAGCCGGTGGCCATTGACTTTCTAAATAAAACCATTAGATACATCTTAAATTTCCACAACACCATAGGGGAAAATATTAGTTACAATGAATGGACCTTCCCACCTTGACCTTAACTTACCTTTTATCAATTTGAGTCTTGATTTGTACAATAATACCTTGTCACCAATTTGGAAGTCCTTCTTCAAGATATGCTTGTCATGGAAGTTTTTGGTCTTTTCCTTGTAGATCCTTGAATTTTCGAAAGCTTCTAGCCTAATCTCCTCAAGCTCTTGAAGTTGTAATTTTCTCTCTTCTCCCCCTTTGTTAGCATCGAAATTACATGCCTTTATTGCCCAATATGCTTTGTGCTCTATTTCCACAGGAAGATGACAAGCTTTGACATAGACCAACTAGTAAGGGGACATGCCAATCGGGGTCTTGTACGCAGTTCTGTACGCCCAAAGTGCATCATCTAATCTCTTGCTCCAATCTTTTCTAGTAGGTCCAATAGTCTTCTCCAAAACGGATTTGATCTCTCTGTTTGAAATCTCAGCCTTTTGAGGGTGATAGGATGTGGAAACTTTATGTACAACCCCATATTTATTTAGCAAGGCTTTCATGAGTTTATTGCAAAAATGAGATCCTTGGTCACTTATTATTGCCCTTGAGATTCCAAACCTGCAGAAAATATGTGACCTAACAAAACTCACAACAACAGAAGAATCGTCAGTCTTGGAGGGAATGGCCTCTACCCATTTTGAAACATAATCCATAGCGAGTAAAATGTACAAATAACCATAAGATGCAGGAAAAAGTCTCATAAAATCTATTCCCCATACATCAAAGATCTCACAGAAAAGCATAGTGTTTTGGGGCATCTCATTTCTTGCTCCTATGTTTCCAGTTCGCTGACATCTATCACAATTTTTATAAAAAATATATGAATCATGAAATAAGGTGGGCCAATATAATCCACACTCTAGCACCTTCCTAGCAGTTCTCTGGGGTCCAAAATGCCCCCCACAAGCTGATGAATGACAAAATGTAAGTACAGAAGTAAACTCATGATCTGGTACACATCTCCTAATTATTTGATCATTACAAAATTTCCATAGATAAGGATCATCCCACACATAAAATTTTGCATTGCTTTTAAATTTATCTTTTTGAGCCTTAGAAAAGTGTGTAGGAAAAACATGTGCAACTAAGAAATTAACTAGGTCTGCATACCAAGGTGTCTCACCATGTACTGCAAGAACGTGCTCATCTCTAAAATCATCATCAATGGTGGTAGAAGATCCTTCTCCTTTAATTCTGCTTAAATGATCTGCAACTAGGTTTTCCTTGTCACTTCTGTCTCTGATCTCCAAGTCAAATTCTTGAAGCAGGAGCATCCATCTAATCAATCTAGGTTTTGCATCAGGTTTCTTCAACAAGTATTTCAGAGCTGCATGATCAGAAAAGATAATAACATGTGAGCACAATAAGTAAGACCTAAAACGATCCAAAGCAAAAAATAATGGCAAGAAGCTCCTTCTCAGTAGTGGTGTAATTTGCTTGGGCGGCATCTAGGGTTTTTGAGGCATAGCATATGACATGAGGTGCTCCATCCACCCTCTGTGCTAGTACAGCTCCCACTGCAAAGTTAGATGCATCACCCATTAATTCAAATGGCAAACTCCAATCAGGTGATTTAATAATAGGAGCTGAGGTGAGAGCCTCCCTAAGCTTGTGAAAAGCTTCCTTGCAATTATCATCAAAGCAAAATGCAACATCTTTTTGCAAAAGTTTTGTCAAGGGCCGAGCAATCAAGCTGAAGTCTCTAATAAATCTTGGGTAGAAACTTGCATGTCCAAGGAAAGCACTAACATCCCGTACGCATACGGTGTAAGATAAGGAAGAAATAACACTAATTTTTGCAGGGTCTACCTCTATACATCTTCTAGAGACTATATGTCCAAGTACAATTCCATGCTCTACCATGAAGTGACATTTTTCAAAATTAAGAACAATGTTAGTTTCAATACACTGGTGTAAAACCCTAGACAAATTTTCTAAGCATGAATCAAAAGACGTGCCGAAAACTGAAAAGTCATCCATGAATACCTCCATACACTGCTCTATCAACTCACCAAATATACTTACCATGCATCTCTGAAATGTATCGGGTGCGTTGCAGAGTCCAAAAGGCATCCGTCTGTAGGCGAAAGTGTCAAAGGGGCAAGTGAAGGTAGTCTTCTCTTGGTCCTCTGGATCTATACAAATTTGAAAGTAGCCTGAATAACCATCTAAAAAACAATAATGCGACTTCCCTGCCAGCCTTTCAAGCATCTGATCAATAAAGGGTAAAGGGAAGTGATCTTTCCTGGTAACCTTGTTGAGCTTTCTGTAATCAATGCATACTCTCCATGAATTCTTAACTCTGGTGGGCACTAATTCATTGCTTTCATCTGCCACCATTGTCACTCCGGATTTCTTGGGCACCACGTGTATAGGACTAACCCACTGACTGTCAGAAATAGGGTAAATAATACCTGTCTGAAGAAGTCGAGTCACCTCTTTCTTTACAACATCCAGAATGAGTGGGTTGAGTCTTCTTTGTGGCTGCCTCACGGGTTTCACATTTTCTTCCAAGAATATCCTGTGCATACATATAGCTGGGCTAATACCTGATAAATTTGATAAGGTCCACCCAATTGCCTTCTTATAATGCCTCAGGACTTGTAATAATTTCTCCTCCTGCTCTGATCCCAAATGCTGTGCGATAATAACTGGAAAATTCTGCTCCTCTCCTAAGTACACATACTTCAAGTGGTCTGGTAATGGTTTAAGCTCAATCTGTCCCTGCTCAGTAGGTATGAGTGATCCCTGGGGCTCTGTGCAATCCCCTACACATAGAATATCCTCACCAACTGGAAGTGAATCCGAAATAAACTCTGAAATATCCTCAACCTCTGTGGCAAACACATCCTCAGCCTCCTCTGTAGAAATAACTCCTCCAGAAAAATCATGTGACACTCTCTCAGCCTCTGTATCTGTATCAATCAACCCATCCAAAATGTCTATGCTCATAATAGAATAGTCCTCTCTAGGGTGCTTCATAGCATCAAAAATGCTAAACTGAACTACCGTATCTCCAATCTCCATCGAAAGCATACCAGCATAAACTTCTATCTTCGTTCTAGCAATCTTCAAAAATGGTCTTCCTAAAATAAGTGGAGAACGGTGTGCAAGATAATCTCCCTCCATATCCAAAATATAAAAATCTGCAGGAAATATCAGCTCCTTTACCTTCACCAAAACATCTTCAATCATACCAGCTGGGTGGGTCTGACTCCGGTCTGCTAGCTGTATCACCACGCCAGTAGGCTGTAAAGGGCTTATACCAAGCATCTGGAATACTGACCTGGGCATCACATTTATGGAGGCTCCTAAATCCAACATAGCATCATGAAACATGGTCCTCCCTATCTCACAAGATACAGTAAATACCCCTGGGTCTTCACACTTCTGAGGAATGGAATGGATAAGTGCTGAAACATTCTTCCCCAAGCTGACTAACTCATTTTCCTTAAGCTTCTTTTTGTGAACACACAAATCTTTCAAGAACTTAGCATACTTAGGAATCTGTTTAATCATAGTCAACAAGGGTACATTAATCTCTACCTTACTGAACATCTTCACTAGCTCATTATACTCCTTAGCTTTCTCCTCCTCCACTTGCTTCTTAGCTTGAGTTTTGCGATGAGGGAAAGGTAAGGGAACAGGAATTTCCTCCTCTTGAGCCGAAACTTGAAAAGCTGGATTTGAGGCTGACTTTTCCACTGAAGTAGCTGCTGTGATGTTAGTCTCGCCACTGTTTTCTCCACCATTCTCTCCCAAAATCACAGGTTCACTTGGTGAAGGGGTTGAGCTTGGTCTAGGGGTGGAAGCAACTGAGTTTGAAGAGTTTCCATGGCTATTTTGAGCTGGAATTGAGGGTGCTGTCCCATTTTCAGAAAATTCTGCTCTTGGACCTTTTCGAGTTGAAGTAACCTTTCCACTCCTCAAAGTAATCGCGCTAACATTTCCCTTTGGGTTAGGAATAGCTTGAGAAGGTAGTTGGCCTAATCCTTGAGCTTTACTTTGATTTATTTCACTAGCCATTTGTCCAATTTGCCGTTCAATGTTTTGTAAAGCACCAAAAATATTTCCTTGCTGCATTTATTGGAATTGGAACTGTTGGTGCTGATGGAAGGGCTGATATTGTTGTTGAAAGGGCTAATAATTAGGCTGGAATGATTGTTGAATTTGCTGAGAATTATAGTCTTGAAAATTTTGATTTTGAAATGGAAACGGTTGTGGTGAAGATTGAAACTGAGTGGGCTGAAATCCTTGATTTTGTGGCTGAAAATTTTGGTTCCAAGGCTGTAATCCTTGCTGTGGCTGCTGGAATTGTTGCTGGAAAGGTTGGTATTATTGCTGAAAATTCAAATTCCCTTGGAAACCTTGTTGAATCCCTTGAAATGACTGCTGAAATGTTTGCTGGAATTGCTGATTTGGAGGCTGAAATTGCTGGTTTAGCTGCTGTGATTGCGGTTGTTGTGGCTGAACTTGCTGGAAAGTTTGTTGGGGTTGCTGAAATTGTTGTTGTTGTGGGCCTTGTTGGTAAAAAGAATTTCCATACCTCAAATTTGGATGATCCCTCCAACCAGGGTTATAAGTAGAAGAGTAAGGGTTATTCCTAGCTTGAAATTGTCCCCTAACCAAAGCTGCTATTGACTCATCTTGTTGAAGGTTGGGACATGAATCCGAATTGTGTTCCTGGCTAGAGCAAATACCACATACACTCATCACTTGACTTGATTGTGGAGGTACCGAAAGAGTTGAATTTTGGCTTGCATTATTAAGACTCATTTGCTTAATCGCTGATGTGAGCTCTACCAATGCATTCTTAATCTCCCTTTGTTCATTAGAAGCCACCTGAACTTCATTAACTCCTCTGGTAGATAATGCTCTGCTTCCAAACTGCTGAGAATTTTCTGCCATATTTGAAATAAGCTCCCTAGCTTGATTTGGTATTTTATTGACTAGGGCTCCTCCAGCTGCAGCATCAATCATAATCCTATCCATCTGTAATAGTCCCTCATAAAAGTACTAGATGAGGAGCTGCTCGCTAATCTGATGCTGTGGGCAACTGGAGCAAAGTTTGTTGAATCTCTCCCAATAGTCATAAAGTGTCTCCCCCACCACTTGTTGAATGCCACAAATACTTTTTCTGATGATTGCAGTCCTCGAGGCTGGAAAATATTTTTCAAGAAATGCCTTCTTCATGGAAATCCGCTAGACACGTGCCCAGTAGGTAAATAGTAAAACCAGTCCTTAGCTGCTCCAGTCAAAGAGAAGGGAAAAGCCCTCAGCTTGATATATTCTTCTGAAATACCCTGAGGCTTCATAGTGGAGCATACAACATGAAACTCATGCAAGTGTCTATTTGGGTCTTCTCCAGATAATCCTTGAAATTTAGGCAACAAATGGATGAGTCCAGATCTGAGCTCAAAATCACCAGCTAGCTCTGGATAAGCAATGCTGGAATACTGAAATATATCATCTGGGGCTGCAAGTTCTTTCATGGTCTTCTGGTGGTCTGCCATCTGATCAACTGAATAAGCTGAAATAGACTGAGTAGGAAGAATATCAAAAGCCTTTGAAACACTGAGCTGGCTCCTCCTAGCTCTGAAAGTCCTCTCAATCTCAGGGTCAAAGTCCTCAAGATCACCACCTGTAGACCTGGTCATACAATCAAAAACAAATCGCAGTAAAAGTATATAGAAAGATGAAACAAATAAAATCAGATCACAAGATATAGCAGTAAGTGTAAAAATGGATCAAGAAAAATATGAAATGAGCACACAAGCAAAAATCAAACAACTCAACTAGTATGTTTCCCCGGCAACGATGCCAAAAATTTGATGACCGCTAACTAAGTGTCACGAATGTGGGTCTCAAATTTAGAATATTTGTAAAGCTGGAAACCCTTTTTGCTATCTAAGAATGAAAACGTAGTAAAGGGGCCACAGGTCGTATTTTTCCTAGAGCTAGTTAAGGTTGTTTTATTCAAGCTCGGATTTATGTGTCGTGATATTTTTGGGTTTCAAATAACATTTGGGTTTTGGGTTGCAATCGAAAATCAAACACAATGAAAATAAAAGAACTTAGCTAATAAGCTAAACAAGTGATGGTAATCAACAACTCAACCAATGGAAACTTAATGAACCAATGCGACTTGATTAAATTTGGAAGCGCAAATCTGAATTCAAATGCAACTAAATGCTAAACAAAGGAATAAAACAGTGGCTGAATTTTCAATTGAACTAGTACAATGACTTACCTTCGGAATCAAACTCGAAACAAGCAAATGAAAGCTAGCTACAACATTTAGAAGGAAACTGATGCATACATGACAAGAAGATTCCGGAACAACCAAGTGCAATACTAACTGATTTCAAACTCCAAAACACATTAAAAATTACTCTCAACTTGACACCAAGCAGTGCCGAAACTGCTTTTGATATAAAGTGCAGAAATTGCAATGAACTTGATACAAAGAAAAGAAGACTCAAGTGCCAATAGCTGAACTAAGTGTTTAAACTATAAACTAGCATTTTAGAATGGACTGATCAATTCATATTGAAAAGAGAAGGATACTAATGAAGTGCTATGCAGGATAAGTGAAGAAATTTAGAACTCGACAGCTAATGAATTCAGACACAAAACTGGATTGCTGAAATAATGCGCAGGAATGCAGTAATGAAATTCAGACTTTCAGAAATTGAATGCTACAACACATTGGATGAAAAGTCCAGCAAAACAACTGAAATCAAATGCTATAGAATTCGAATGCAGAGCTTCACTGATACAACTTCAGAAATGAAAACTGATGATATGCAGAAATGAATTAACCAGCAGAAATGGCACAGCTTAGTGAGGGAATTCAGAATCAAACCAATGGCAGAAACAAAACAGAACAATCCAAATTCAAGAGCACTTATCTAATGTTCAGGTAGGATTAAGAAACACTAATGTATACTTGACACAAATTCAGAAACTACAAGTAAACAGGCAGAATTGACAATGATACGCAAACTAAACTGAAAACATGAAATTGATACGCAGCAATTAAACTATGAAGTAAACTGGATTATAAAAGATTTGTTCACTAAACAAACTCCTAAGATACTCAACTTGAAGAATTAAAACTTAATTATGCAGAAACAATTCGGAAAGGAGAACCAAACAGCTGATACAAAGACAGTAACTAGAGCTGTCAATTTGGGTTGGGCCCGTTGGGTTGGCCCACCCCGCCAATCAATTTAAGCGGGTTGGGTTAGAATTCAAGCAACCCAAGCCCGCCGCGGGCCAACCCGCCTAGGCCCACGACCCGCATGGGTCGGCCCGCGACGGGCTTGGGTTGGCCCGCGGGTTAAGAATCACATGTTAGTTAAGTTTTATGACAATTTATTATCTTTCTTTGTTATAATTTTGAAAATTAAAATAATATTTTTCATCACATGAGTACTCGTTTGTATCCATTTATATTTAAAAAATATATTTCTTAATATATTTGATTGATGAAATCTAAATATATGAATTTTTATATTTTTTTTAATTTTTTAAAAATATTTTGATGGGCCCGCAGGTTGGCCCGCCTAACCCACAGCCCGCCTTGGATTGGGTTGGGTTGGGGATTTCCCAACCCGCCTAGATGACGGGTCGACCCGCCCCACCCCGCCAAATGGTCGACCCGCCATGGGCCGACCCGCCCCGCCATGGGCCGACCCGTTTGACAGCTCTAACAGTAACAGAATTGAAGTGCAGAATTGAAATTACAGCTAAAGCAACAAGAAATGCCATAAAAACTAAGCCTCGACCATTCCCTTGTCTCAAGACCTCCTTGCCGTCACACAAGAGCAACCCAAGAACCCCTTCAGCTCCGCAGATCAATAGGAAAACAGCTTCAATCTCAACTTTGCTCACAGACTGCACTCGACTGGAGAAAACCAATTCGATCTACTCGATCTCGCGATTCCGAGGTGTGGAAATGATTTGGTGATGATCAAAGAATACCAGAGGACCCTCCAGTAAGCTCCAATGGAAGAAAACAGCACGCGATCGCGATTGAATCGATCAGATCACAGAAATGGACGAAACCCTCAATCCACTCTGTTTCGGTGCAAATCCGAGCGAGAATCTCAACAGAAACCTTCTCCCAATGATCCAGATCGTGTTCCAAGGTTGTGATCGAGATGACCACGCCTTCAGATGGAAAAATCGCCGAAGAAATGAAGAACAAATGAAGAAACGAGGAACTGAGCTACGAACTAGCGAAGACGCGACACTGTGATCGGGAGCAGAGTGTCGTTTAAGTAGTTAAGCAGTGGACGACTCAGATCATTTCAATTCCATCCAACGGCTGATCTTCGTCCGATTTGACTCAAACTTCCCAGATCTTGATCAAGGGTTATGATCTGCCTCAGGGTAGCTCGGATCTGCCAGATTTGCAACGGATGGTTCAGATCCCCTTGATCTTTGAACGAACGGTCTAGCTTCTCCCTAGCTTGATCCGACAGCTAGATGATTTCTGATTTGGACGAAACCTTCAGATCTTGATCTGATCGCTCGATTAGCTTTAATCCCAGCTCGGATTGATCAGAAGTTCTCAGATGGTCTAAATCTAACCGTTCTTGCATCGGACAGTCCATATTAGTCGACGCTTGATCACTTGATCCAGTCCACTTTTGACTCAACTTTGACCCAACATGACCTAGGTTCATGATCCTTCCAAGCCTACAAAAGTAGATCAATAATTTAGTGACAAAACAATTCAAATATATCAAAATTTATAATTAGGTCCAAAATGAATGTAAATCCTAAAACCTAGGGTAAATCCACAATTATGCAAGTAAAATATGGGTCAAACACGGATTTTAGCATATGAAGTGATCAATAAAATGATACTTATCAATGACTTCAGGTCCTCCTACCGTGATTTCGGGCCCTGCGTTTGAATTTGAAATTACGTATTTTGATAGGTTTTTTATAAATTAATATATTTATTAAATATTATTTATTATATTAATTCAGATATTCAAATGCAATTTATTAATAAAAAATCTATTAATAAATTTATTAAATATTTTATTAATAATCAAATATAATACATTTATATTTAATAAATATATTAATATATAAAAAACCTATAAAAACACGTAATTTCATATTCAAACGCAGGGTTCGAAATCACGGTAGGAGGGACTAAAGTCATCTGACTTCAAGCCCTGCATGGGCCTGAAGTTAGATGACTTCAGGGCCAAGGGCACTGAAATCATTTATTTTAAAAATGTATTTTTTATATTTAATTATTATTTATTAAATTAATTATTTATAGGGTCTGAAGTTATTTGACTTCAGGCTCTCCTAGGATGACTTCAGGTCCTGCGTTTGAATCTGAAATCACGTATTTTGATAGGTTTTTTTATATATTAATATATTTATTAAATATTATTTATCATATTAATTTAAATTAATCAAATATAAAAAATTATCTCTTTATATTTTTGAAATCATGTTGAAAGAGAGGTTTCTTTTAACTGTGCCCAAGATGCAGTCATATTTATACATCTTTGTGTGCCAACTGATACAGTTAGAGAACATAACTGAAAATTATTGGTACTAAGTTTGCACATCAGAAATAACATCTCCTAAGTAAATTCTAAATAAAGATATCAAGTATGGAAAAATCCAAGTATCCTAGGTCCATCAGTGAGTTTTCACCGAAACCCACTGATTCATCCAAGAAAACTCCTATTGCAACATAATTCATAATCATTAGAAGTTTGGACACCAAAAATACCATCTCCTAGCTCAACTCTAACTATTGATATTGGATTTTGAGAAATCCAAATATCCTAGGTCCATCAGCGGGTTTTGGTGAAAACTCACTGATAGACCTAAAAATCTCCTATTGCAACATAATTTATAATCAGTAGAAGTTTGGACATCAAAAATATCATCTCCTAGCTCAACTCAAACTATTGATATTAGATTTTAAGAAATCCAAATATCCTAGGTCCATCAGTGGGTTTTGATAAAAAACCCACTGATAGACCTAAAAATCTCCTATTGCAACATAATTTATAATTATTAGAAGTTTGGACACCAAAAATACCATCTCCTAGCTCAACTCTAACTAGAACTATTGGATTTTGAGAAATCCAAATATGCTAGGTTCATCAGTGGGTTTTGATGAAAACCCACTGATAGACCTAAAAATCTCCTATTGTAACATAATTTATAATTTATAATCATTAGAAGTTTGGGCACTAAAAATACTATCTCTTAGCTCAACTCTAACTAGAACTATTGATATTTTATTTAATTTACTTGCATTTATCCAAGATTGTGTTCAGGCCCTCCTAGCGTGACTTCAGGCCCTGCATTTTAATTTGAAATTACATGTTTTGAAAGGTTTTTATATATTAATATATTTTTAAAATAGAAAAAAAAATTGAGTCAACATCGAACCTGAATCATCTAATTTCAGGCCCAACGTGGGCCTGAAATCTTTTGATTTCAGGCCAATACTGGGCTTGAAATGAAATGATTTGAAGCCCACGTTGGGCCTGAAATCAAAAGACTTCAGGCCCAGAGGCTTTTTTTATATTAATCTATATGTTAAATATTATTTAATATATTAATTTATATTAATCAAATATAAAAAATTATCTCTGTATATTTTTGAAATCACGTTGGATGAGATATTTTTTTAATTGAAATATTTTTTCAGTTTTTACCTTACGTTTTTTATCCGATTCTATAATATATTATTTTAAAATAAAAAGTCTGAAAAAGCATGTTCAGATGTTTCGGAATTCGTTACTGAGAAAGAGAAAGAGAAAGAGAAAGACATGCATTACTTGGCAGGAGGGGTATAAGAGGAAGTTTACTAAAATAAGTGCGCTCTTTGATAACAATGAAACCATGGTACGTCTTTTGATAAATATCAATTCTTAGATACGCCTTTTGGTAAAAAGTTGTTAAAAGAGTGTTTGTTCAAACATACCATAGCAAATAGGATTTATAAGTCTATTGAGAACTTTGGCCATTGCTAGAGAAATGCAGGGTTTGTCCGTTCAGATAATTTAACACTTCAAAAGTTTACAAAAAATAAAACTATTTGTTAAAACTGTATTGCTACTGGTAAAGATTGTTATGTTCCAATATTACCTAATATCGTTCCAGATTGATCATGTCAGTGAACGAGTTAGACTCCCAACTGATGACGTGGTCTGCTTTGTTGACTGAGGAAGATCGCGGATTGCGGATAGACGAGTCGAGTACTCCGAATGGCAATTGGTTCGGACCTTTAAATAGGAGGCTGTTAGCAACCTGCAGGAAAAGTTCCCGGCAAAAGCCTTTCGACAGTTAAGTCAGAATCCCAATGAAGAGTGTAGAAGAATAAAAACACTGTAGATCTCCGGGATTCCCTAATAGCTCCGTGGTATGACTTTGTCTTATTCACTATACTTGTCAGTAGTCGTACTGAGTCGGCGAGATCCTTGCTATTTTTGACATGAGCGATGTCAGGGATATCATCAGTCGGCGAACACTAGTGTGGTCACCGTTGTCATACGCGTGGTGTCAGTGAATTGTACGAACACTAGCGCGGGATGCTTCCATGTGTACGATCGGCTGGCTTAACTGGCCCATAGGGCGCTCAGGCTATCGTCGATCGGCGCCCATGGAGTCGCTTCTTTCGGGAAATTGGGGATGAAGTTTCCCCCGGTCGGGAAACTCGGTAGGGGGTTTCCCGCAGTTGGGAAACACTGGGCGAGGTCTCCGTTATCGGGAGATACGGTCGGGGGTTTCCCTCAGTTGGGATACATGACTACAGATTCGAACCTCTTATTATCGACCCCGGGCGCTCTTGTCCGACCCAGTTATTTATTTGACCGAGTCATCCTCCGGTTAAAGTTGGTCTGAGTGCGCCGATCCGAATGAGGGCATCAAAACCCGAGTCTTCTTCGAGCTGAGCCTCAGTCCATCAGGCTGATTATAGTCCCATCCATGAGGGTTGGCGACTTTAGGGTCGACCTGCCATCTCCTTCTATCGTGACTATTAGATCGTCGCTCCATTAACTGTGGCCGAATCAAACATGTTTCTGTTTTCTTTTTCTTTTTAATTTATATGTTCACTTCCCGTCTTGTCCTCTTCTCCACCTTGTTCAAATCTATCAAATTCTTAGATCCCGTTTCGATATCTTTCTCCATGGCGATCGATGTAGTCCTAGAAGATATATTTAAAAAAATAATAATTATCTTAGTTTTGTTTTATTTTCTATTTTTATGTGTATTAGATCTTCAAATGCATGTACTATAGCTTTTGATTTTTAATTTTTTTATAATATTCATCTTTCTCCATCTTATCTTATCCCGCTCTTTCATTGGATTCGACAGTCCCCGCTATAATGGGACGATGAATTCTTATAAATTTGCTTCGATGAGGTAAGAAAGCTCGAAAATAATATATTAGAATTGGCTGGGCGTTTGAATCTATTAGAAATGATGGATACTGATCCTGTCGCGAAGTGAGTCGGATGCCCTCATAGCTAAGTGAGCTTCCAGAAAGAGCGAGGTCGCTGAGGTGGCTTAACGAACTAGAGCACACCGAACCTGCGAGACAAAGACCGTTAGTACCCGCCGGGAAAAGTCCCCGGCTAGACACTTCAACGGTCAAGTCAGTACACGACGGTGGCGATGGAAGGCAATAGAACAGTATCAAAATTGCACTATCGCGCGTACCTGGGAAATGAGGAGTGAGGAGGTACATGTAGCCAGGGGAGCTGACAGGTCCTGCCCCGCCTGCCACCTGCTATCATATAGCAAGTATAGAGTAATGCATGTCCAGGGATGGCAGGATAAAGTGGCACATGCTGTATTAAGGAAAGGGGCACTATCAACTTAAGGGTTGGCGCCGTTGGGCACCGCTCGGCCTGACGCCAAAGCATGCGGTCGAGGTACGGGAGGACAAGATGTGGCAGGCAAATCAATACCTCGGCGGATATCCGCCACTTGGGACCAGAATGGCTCCGGTCCTGCGCCAACCTCGTACGCCTTCTAGTAGTCTGGTGTCAGGGAGTAGTTGTGCCGACTGGGGCACTGGGTAGTGAGGCCGGCTAAGGGCCTATGAGGGTGCTGACTGGGGCACTGGGTAATGAGGCCAGCTGAGGGCCTATGAGGGCGCCGACTGGGGCACTGAGTAACGCCTCCTTCAATCCGGGCTTACCCCCGGAGCGTGGGCCGCCACGCGTCGACGGGGAGTCGAACCTGGAGGAGTCTGAGAAGAGGACCATCAGACTCGGGATCGGACGACTACTAAAGTGTGCGGGCCTTGACACGAGAGCACGAGGGCTCAAGCCCGCTTGCCCCGCTAAAGCCCGCTTGCTTCTACTTGACTGGGCGCCAGGCTGTATGGCCAGGTTAGACACGAGCTGGCCCGGGATCATAAGCATCCCCCTCAAGTCTAGTCGAAGGAGGCTCGTAGTCCGACTGACTGGACTCCGAATTTGGACCAAGCCTGGCGCGCCCCTCATCACCCGAGTCTGATCCAATGGCTCGGGCTGGGTGGCACGTCTTTCCCTGTTGCTCATCAAACGATCATTGCCCCTCGCTTATTCCCCTAAGTAAGCCTCTCATCTGCCTGTTCTTCTCTACGCCTTTGAAACTTCCCATTGCCCTCCGCCGCTTTGAGTGCCGCTAGGGTTGCAACAGCTGCTTTTCTCGGCTTTCATTTGGCAACTTCCTTATCCGGTTAGCTTCTCGCCTCCTTCTTATCCGATGGCCTCTTCTTCTTCATCTCCACCCCCTTCTCGGCCCTGGTATTCCACGATGACGACCACCCTCATTGCCCACGACCTGGATCAGATACAGTCAGATTTCTTAATCCCTGCCGACCACCGCCTACGCCTGCCTGAATCACACGACCGCCCGGATTCCGCCCCCTTGGGCTACATTGCTTTGTCTCGGGACCATCTACAAGCTGGCCTCCGTTTCCCCGTCCATCCTTTCATTTCCGCCATCTGCGACTACTTCCAAATTCCTTTACCTCAGTTAGCCCCCAACGCCATACGTCTGATGTGTGGCACGACCATCGTTTTTTCACTTATCCGGATTCCCGTGGCACAGGAGAATTCCATTACCTTTTTTACCCAAAACAGCAAGAAGCGGGTGACTTCTTCTTCCAGGCCCGAGCCAAAGCCTCTTTCCTCCTGAACCTGCCTATTTCGAACAAGGGGTGGAAAGAACGTTACTTCTTTATTAGGCCCATCCCAGACCCGGGTTGGCCCACCACTTGGGTCGAGGGACTTCCCGTCTCCGAAACTCTCCCTAGACATTATCGTACTTCCGCCGCCTACTTGAACGTCACCGCCGAACTGGAGGGCAGGCACTTCCACGGCGGACTTCTGCTAAAGGAGGGGATTCTCTCCACCTTCGGTCTTAGCCCGAGCCCTGCTCCTCCTCTGTCTGTCGCTGGTAAGTCTCCCGGTGCCTTCCAGGTATATTTCTTAACCATGTACGAACTTATTTCTTCTTCACAGTTTCCCTACTACTATCTACGACCTGAAGGGAGGCTTCAGGCTCGGTAAGGCCGAGCTACAGACTCGGATTACCTCTGTGTTGGCGCTAGGGGAGATACTTCAGTGGAAGGCGTCTCGGACAACCCGACCCCGACTGTACCGGAGTTGGTCCCCACTGCCTCCAAGACAGCCCCACCTGTATCCGCCAAACCGCACCTTCCTTCCAAATGCTGATGAGCGTCTTCCCCGCCTGAGGGCCCATCTCACCCTTCTTCCAACAAACAGCTGGAGAAGAAGAAGAAGAAAAAGAGGAGAGAGGCTTCTGGTCCAGAAGCCCTTTCTGCTTCCCTGGCCATCGTTCCCTACGTGGCCCCCGCTCTTGATTCAGTTGCCGCCGCACCTGTTGAAGACCCCCCCATCGATGCCACGGCTGATCCTCCTGTCACCACCTCATCCACCGACCTGCTGCTTCCCACACTTCCGCTGCATCGCTGTCCGACCGATCAGGAGTCCCTTCCCCCAGGGTACGACCGAGGACCCAATGATGCATCTCTTGGTGCCAACTTGAGCGGACCGCCACCTGAAGATGCCCTCGGGCGAGCTACCCGAGCAACACCAGGACCTGCGCCTGTACAGGTCAGTAACCGACCGCTATGCACAGGGGTTTGAGGAGTCATATTTTCGGAGCTCCCGTAACAAAGCTGATGCCTTTTTCCTTAAGGCTACTTAGGTTTGTACGGATGAATTAGGTTTTCAACTGCACCCTTTATTTCTGACTTCTAAGAACGGTGTTCCTTTTGCAGTTCTTGGGAGACTGTCATGGCGTCTCTATGTCCCTCCTAGCCCAGAGCTCAACGCAGGCTAAGGCCGAGAGGGAGATTAAACGCTTGCAAACCCAACTGGCGCACTCCCAGCTAGTTGCTGATGAACCCACACTGAACCGCCTGCGAGATGAGGTTCGGGTTCTACAAGGTCAATTGGCTCGCTCGGAGGAGCAACTTGAGATGGCCCGCGGTCAAGTTGAGACAACACAACAGGCCATGTCTCAAACAATCATCCGGCTCTCCACTTTGAAGCACGCCGAGCGGAAAGCGTGAGTCCTCCAGGAGGAGGCCCAGGTCGAGTAAGCCCAGGCGAAATCTGACCTTCAGCAGGCGTCTGTTGCCCTCAACTCCCTTCGGGCTCAGCTGGAGACCAGAGACGCTGACGTCTTGGCCCAGTCACAAAGGATAACGGAGCTATCCGCGGAGTTCTCCTCCAAAGACCAATTGCTGCAAGGTCAATAGGAAGAGCTCGAGCAGCTACGAAAGGAGAAATCTGAATGGGAGGCGGCTAAGTCGGAGCTGACAGCGCTCCGCTCCTACAAGGAGACTGAGGGCTCCCGATTGGAAAAGTATAGGCTCGAGTGCCTCAACGCTCCTACCCACATGACTGAAATTGCCAAACGGTTCATGGATGTAATGATGCCATAGGGGCTCACCATCGTCCGTCGACTCAGGTTCGGCGGGTACTTGCTTCCCAATCTGCCTCCCATAGCCGTGCGGCTTGAGGACATGTGTGAGGATTTGCCTAACGTGACCGATGAGCCATTCAAGTGAAGGCCAGGTCTTCTGTATTTTTTGCCTTTCTCTGTTGCGTACTTGTGAGGGAGCTGAGTTACGAACTATGTAACCCTTTTACCTTGCCTATTGGAATATTTTCCTCCCCCTTTCAACTTCTCAAGCTTATTCATTTTGCCAAGTTGTTAGCGATCCCAAGGATTGTCGGGCGGGGCGCTTGGCTCGGGGTGCTTTCTTACTGTGTAACCTGCTGAACTGGGGAACTTGTGCGGGTTTAGCTACTTGGCTGAGTTGACACCCGGGGAGCATGGGTCGCCCCGCTCCCGGCCAGGGTCTGAGCCAGGTGCTTTACGGGAGCTGGCCCGTTCATGCAGGCTTAGTCTCCTGGTTGAGTCAGCACTTGGGGAACGTGGATCGCCACACGTCTTACTGGGGCCTTGACCAGACAACTTAGGAGAGCTAGTCCATTCATGAGAATCGCTTTGTGCCCATCCCATCGGGGCGATTCGTATCTCCGTTTCTGACAACGGGGTGATTGCACACAACGAGTGTGAAATGATGCATCGGGCAGTGAAACGTCCATCACTGGTCATGAATACCTCGGGCGACGAGCAGCCCTTGCGCCTTTACTCCCGCTTTACTACTTCCCAACGCTTCCCCACCGCGTGACCGACCGTCTGATCTCGCGATTTACCGAGGCCCCTCATGGACGGCCCAGATTGTTTGCCTTTTCCTATATATAGGTGGCGCCTGTCAGCGTTCCCTTCGACCCAAGCACCCGTGAGACCAAAATCCTTACCAATCTTCCGACCATCTTCCAGTATGTCCACCGACTCATCTGAGGAAGCGTTTTCTTTGAAAAGGCTTTATACCCTCTCGGATGACTCGTACTTCTCTTCTTCTGAGGATGTGGATCGGGAATTTCTCGATATGATGCTTCCTCCTGACTCACCTCCTCCGACCAGACTATTCAAACCCACCACTTCCCCCCGCGAAGGCACTTCGCGTAAGGGGAAGGAACTAATGAGGCCATGCCCTGCCTCCCGTATGGGAGTCTCTGATATGAGTGACTTACCATCAGAGTCACGTCGGCACGCGCTTCGTTCGATTATTTTCTCATCTCCACATAGCACTCCCGCTCCTCCCCGCCGAACGAAGCGAGCCTGGGCATCGGCTTCTGCAGAAGCTACTGCTGCGGCGCCGCCATCCTCCCGTGTGACCTCCCTTTTGGGGCATACTCCTCCTTCGCCTGTCCCCGAGGTATCCCTCTCTCCATCGACCCGTGAGCTTGCCCCTCCTCAGTCGGGAAGCTCCTCTCGAGCGTTCTCTTCTGCTAAGGGAGTTAATGTCTGCCTCCCTGCGACAGGGGCAACCTCCCCGAGCGCTACAACTCCCGAAGCTTCCTCTTCTTCAACCTCGTTGAGGAGGGCTTGGATGTTCGCGCCAGCGGGGGATCCGAAGGGCGGTGCCCATACTATCCCTCACCATTTGACCCAGAGTGGTTCTGCACGCCGACCGGCTGGCAATACTGGTTCGACTATTGTTGGGGGGGCTACTATCAGATGCCTCCTATCTCAGTCAATACCAGTCCGGGGAGGCTTACCGCTTGCATGCTCCTTGCCCCTTCCCAACCCAGGGGCCTCCATGGGTGAAGATGCTGCTGCTGGCTCTCCTGAGCCAGTCTCTCCATACGCCACCACCCATGGAGCGCTAGCAAGCGACGCATGTTCCAAGAGAGGTTTGGACAGGAAGTCTGAAGCCCTGCCCAGCCGAGAGCCAGGAAACTCTGCTCGGGTGGGAGCACCTAGGCCTGACCCGAGAAGCCCTAATTGATGAAAGGTGTTGCTTTCATTTCTCTTTTCTGTACTTCTGACTTTTGCCTTCTTTTGTTGGCAGGCGGCGCCATCAGTTTGGAATTTTGAGGAGTGGACTACGCTCAAGGCGCAACTTTTGGAAGCACATCGCCTTGTCTCAACCCTGCGGGCCGATCTGAAGGCCAAAGAGGAGGAGCAGGCTGCTATTGCCGCGGAGCTCGGCAAGCTTAAGCAAAAATATGAGGTTCAGGCATCCGTATTGAAGGTCGTCCAACGGCGCATTGAACGCCTCAAAGGCAATACTGACTCCTTGCTCCGGGGTCAGGCCCCGAAGAAAACCAGCCGAGTTCCATGAGCTAGGAGCAGTTACTATTGAGACATGGCCTCCTTATCTTTATTGGCTAGAGAGAGACTAAACCTCTGTTCTGTAATCGCTTTTAATAATAAAATGCCGCCTTTTCCATTACTTTTTCTTGCAATGTTGGTGCATCAAGAATCCGAGAGGCGTTGCTAGGCCGAGCGAGGACTCCCCTACTTAGGTTCAAGTCACGGCGCGTTTCGACGGAATTCATGGGTACAAAGTCTTTCACCCGTGTGAGCCATCCGGACCCAAATATTTCTTACTTTACCTTTGTATGGTCGGGATGCTCTTAAGCGCACTGATGACTCGGGCATAGACGAGCGATTTGAGGTTTGGAGAGCGCCTAGGTATGAAGTTGCCGCTCTAGGCCGCTCGTGGCGCCATGGCCGGGTCGCCGGCCTTATGTTATTTTGTCGTGCCGCTTGTCTCCCGGGCCTTACTTACGGGGCGACCGAGCTGGTTAGATTTTTGACAGATGTTTTTGCCTTAAAACTTCGAGAGCTTCGCCGGCTCAGCGGGTTAACGAGTGGGGGGGGGGGGCGTGGGTCGTCCCGCACCTAGCTAAGGACCGAGCCAAGGGATGAACATGCCTTGTTCGAAGATGGGCGTTTGACCACTGACTCAGGCCGATTCTCAGGAGCGTGGGCCGCCACGCGTCCGATCGGAGACACTGAGCCGAGTGGGCGCGGAAGCTGATCCACTTATAACTTGCTGGCGAGCCAAGGGTTGGTGCGCACGGTCGGGCAGGACTCAGGGAGCGCGAGACGCCGCGCGTCCTGCTGAGTAGCCGAACCGCGGGAAATGTAGCGTACACGGTCGGGCAGGACTCAAGGAGCATGGGACGCCACGCATCTTACTGAGTAGCCGAGCTGCGGGAAATATAGCGCACACAGTCGGGCAGGACTCAGGGAGCGTGGGCCGCCACGCGTCTTACTGAGCAGCCGAGCTGCGGAAAATGTAGCGCACACAGTCGGGCAGGACTCAGGGAGCGTGGGACGCCACGCGTCTTACTGAGCAGCCGAGCTACGGGAAATATAACGCACACAGTCTGGCAGGACTCAGGAAGCGTGGGACGCCACGCGTCTTACTGAGCAGCCGAGCTGTGGGAAATATAACGCACACAGTCGGGCAGGACTCAGGGAGCATGAGACGCCACGCGTCTTACTGAGCAGCCGAGCTGCGGGAAATATAGCGCACACAGTCGGGCAGGACTCAGGGAGCATGGGACGCCACACATCTTACTGAGCATCTGAGCTGCGGGAAATATAACGCACACAGTCGGGCAGGACTCAGGGAGCGTGGGACGCCACGCGTCTTAATGAGCGGCCGAGCTGTGGGAAATGTAGCGCACATAGTTGGGCAAGACTCAGGGAGCGTGGGGCGCCACGCGTCTTACTGAACAGCCGAGCTGCGGGAAATGTAGCGCACACAGTCGGGCAGGACTCAGGGAGTGTGGGACGCCACGCGTCTTACTGAGCAGCCGAGCTGCAGGAATTGTAGCGCACACAGTCAGGCAGGACTCAGGGAGCGTGGGATGCCACGCGTCTTACTGAGCAGCCGAGCTGCGGGAAATATAACGTACACAGTCGGGCAGGACTCAGGGAGCGTGGGATGCCACGCATCTTACTGAGCAGCCGAGCTGCGGGAAATGTAGCGCACACAGTCGGGCAGGACTCAGGGAGCGTGGGACGCCACGCGTCATACTGAGCAACCGAGCTGCGGGAAATATAGCGCACACAGTCGGGCAAGACTCAAGGAGCGTGGGACGCCATGCGTCTTACTGAGCAGTCGAGTTGCGGGAAATATAGCGCACACAGTCGGGCAGGACTCAGGGAGCGTGGGACGCCACCCGTCCTACTGAGCAGCCGAGCTACGGGAAATATAGCGCACACAGTCGGGCAGGACTCGGAGAGCGTGGGACGCCACGCATCTTACTGAGCAGCCGAGCTGCGGGAAATATAGCGCACACAGTCGGGTAGGACTCAGGGAGTGTGGGACGCCACGCATCTTACTGAGCGGCCGAGCTGCGGGAAATGTAGCGCACACAGTCGGGCATGACTCAGGGAGCGTGGGGCGCCACACGTCTTACTGAGCAACTGAGCTGCGGGAAATGTAGCACACATAGTCGGGCAGGACTCAGGGAGCGTGGGACGCCACGCGTCTTACTGAGCAGCCGAACTGCGGGAAATGTAGAGCACACAGTCGGGCAGGACTCAGTGAGCGTGGGACGCCACGCATCTGACTGAGCAGCCGAGCTGCGGGAAATATAGCGCACATAGTCGAGCAGGACTCAGGGATCGTGGGACGCCACGCGTCTTACTGAGCAGCCGAGCTGCGGGCTAGTGGATCGAGAGTCCAGTACATCTGCGAGCGGGGCAAGGACCATGTTCTTCCACTGTCGGATGTGTTTCACATTTACATGATCACTTTTCACTCGGCAACCCGATAGGGCTGAAGGTGGATCGTGCTCCAGGGCCGATCCAACCTTTTCCCCTTCTCATTCTCTAAGTAATATGCTCCCGAGGCGAGCTTTTGAATGACCTAGAAGGGTCCTCCCCATTGCGGCTCCAGTTTGCTTACATCTCCCACGGGTTTGATTCTTTTCTAGACAAGATCGCCCACTTGAAATGCTCTAGGCAGCACCCTCCGGTCGTACTTCTGTTTCATCTTCTGCCTATATGCAAACATCTGAACCGTTGCTCTGTCTCTGATTTCATTGACCAGATCCAGCTCCAGACGCCGCCTTTCCGCGTATCTTCGCCATAGGCCGCCCTTCGGTCTGATTAGCACCCGACCTCGACCGGGATCACAGCCTCGCTCCCATAGACCAATAGGAAAGGAGTGCACCCGGTTGTTTCTTTGAGCGTGGTCCTCAAGGCCTACAGGATGCTCGGGAGCTCCTCTACCCATGTTCCGCCGACATGGTCGAGCTTCGACTTTAATCCTCTGAGGATCTCCTAGTTGGCCACTTCCGCCTGGCCATTGTTTTGAGGGTAGGCCACAGAGGTGAAAGCTTGTTTGATGTCGTACTTGGCACACCATGCTCGTATCCTCCTACCCTGGAACTGTCTTCCGTTGTCAGAGACGAGTTTGTGCGGTATCCCATATCGGCATAGTATGTCCCGCCACATGAACTTCATCACTGCCTGCTCAATGATGCACGCAGAGCCTCAGCTTCTATCCACTTAGAAAAGTAATCAACGGCCACGAGCAGAAACTTCTTCTGGGTCGCTGCCATTGGGAACGATCCTACAATATCCATGCCCCATTGATCGAACGGGCAGGAGATGGCTGATGCTTTTAGCGTTTCCGCGGGTCGGTGTGGCAGATAATGATGCCTTTGGCAAGACCGGCAAGTGGCAACCAACTCATTGGCATCCTTCTGCAGGGTCGGCCAGTAATAGCCCGACATTATTGCCTTTCTGGCTGTTGCGCGAGCTCCAGTATGGTGCCCGTAGATCCCCAAATGAATTTTCCTCAAGACATAGTCGGCATCCTCTTCGTTCAGGCATTTGAGGAGAGGTCGAGAAAATGATCTCTTGTAGAGGACATCACCAACCATTGTGTATCTGGACACATGCTTCCTAAGCTACCGAGCTTCCTCACAGTCGGCTGGTAAAGTTCCCCGGGTGAGGTATGTGATGATCGGGGTTCGCCAGTCGGGTCCTAACTCCAGGTCGGCATGTCTTTCTATCTGCATGACTAGCAACGCCTGTTGATGCAGTTTGACCCTGATTGTTATTTTGGTGTTGACACCGATTTTAGTTTAGGTTGATGGTTATGATTATGATTAAGTCCTAATCGGGGATTAGGCACGGTGTTGAAAAGTCCTAACCTGGAGGGTTAGGTGTGAAAAGTCCTAACCTGGAGGGTTAGGTGTGGAAAAATCCTAGCTTGGAGGGCTAGGTGTGAAAAGTCCTAACCTGGAGGGTTAGGTGTGGAAAAGTCCTAACCTGGAGGGTTAGGTGTGGAAAAATCCTAGCTTGGAGGGCTAGGTTGATGAAATCCTGGCTTGGAGGGTCAGGTCCTAGCCTGGAGGGCTAGGTTGGATGAAATCCTGGCTTGGAGGATCAGGTCCTAGCCTGGAGGGCTAGGTTGGATGAAATCCTGGCTTGGAGGGTCAGGTCCTAGCTTGGAGGGTCAGGTCCTAGCATGGAGGGCTAGGTGTAGAAAAGTCCTAGCTTGGAGGGCTAGGTGTGGAAAATCCTAACCTGAAGGGTTAGGTGTGGAAAAACCCTGGCTTGGAGGGTCAAGTCCTAGCCTGGAGGGCTAGGCTGACTGAAATTCCGGTGAGTAAAGCCGGGTCCCGGTGAGTGAAGCCGGGTGACTGAAACCCTGGTGAGTGAAGCCAGGTCCTAGCTTGGAGGGCTAGGTTGAAGTCCCAGTGAGTGAAGCTGGGCATGGCACGAGTCAGAGATGGGTCGGAGGCTTGGTCTCATGACTTAGAGGAGATTTGACCTTGCCTAGATCGGTCTGGTGACCGATCAGGGAAGTAGGCACGGTGCTCCTTCATGGATCGGTCTGGTGACCGATCCAGCGATGACTGATCGGTCTGGTGACTGATCAGGGAGTATGCGTTTCACTCTCTGCTCGGCTCCTAATCGGTCTGGTGACCGATCAGGGAGCCCACAAGTGAGTTGAGTTCCCCTACTGCTCTGCTCCTGATCGGTCCGGTGACCGATCAGGAAGCAACCAGTAGATTTTTGGGAACCTTACTGATTTACTCCTGATCGGTCTGGTGACCGATCAGGAACACTATTCGGATCGTTCTGGTGAACGATCAAGCATCGCGAGTTCCTCACTATGATCAATCAGGACAGAGCCTGATCAGTCTGAGCATACCCTGATAGGTCTGGTGACCGATCAGGAGGGTTGGACTGCGAAGCAAAGAAATCGCCCTGCAAAGGGGTGGATCGGTTTGGTGACCGATCCACAACCTGGGATCGGTCCCGGAGAGTCCCGGAGAAATCGCGATTTCTGATTGAGCGTTGGGGACCGATCAGGATGGAGACTGATCGGTCTGAACCCACACTGATCGATCTGGTGACCGATCAGGAGGCTCTCTGATCGGTCCGGTGACTGATCACTTTAATTCAAAATGCACTGTCAGACGCTCTGATCGCGTCTGAACACATCTGATTCTCTGCGCTTAATCTCTGATACTTCATTCTATGCTTGATATGTTGTGCTAATGCTCTGATTAAGTGTGCAGTGTTGGATCGAGAGAAAACGATAGAGGGGGGGTGAATATCGTAAAACGTTTCGGATTATAAGATAGAGAATGCACAGCGGAAATTAAAACTAAACAACACGCAAACACTAAGATTTTACTTGGTTCGGAGTCGCGGTCGGCTCCTACTCTGAGGCCCACGGTCGTTGACCGTTTACTGCGGGCAATTCTATATGTGCGCAAAACAATTTACAAAAGTATGATTATAATAATAATGCAGTAAGGAAAAAGACAGCTCTTCGTTACCGACGTCCGGTGTGGAATGTATCTCGGAGCAGAGGGACGTCGTCGGCGCTTGTATCTCGAGTTGGGAGGTTTCTGTAGCAGAGCGCCTCGAGTAGAAGAGCGTGAAAGCGTTGGAAGAAGTTCTTGTTGAGAAGCCTTGGGGTTGGGTACTATTTATAGCACTTCGGGGCGCCCTGAAGGTTGGGGGCGCCCCCCCATGTGTCAACCGATCCGGAATTGTCTTGGTCAGCCTTTATCCCACTCGAATAGGGCTGAGGATTGACTTTGGGGGCGTCCGGGACGCTGGGGGCGCCCTGGTTGACCCTTTCAGCGAGCTTCTCGGCTGGATAAAAGTTATCCGCTTCGTTGGCTTGAGTGCGGGGCGCCCTGGGCACTGGGGGCGCCCCGCCCAGTAAGCTTCCGAAGCGTACTCTTGCTTAACTTGTTTTGCCTTGACCTTGGGGGCGCCCGGGACACTGGGGGCGCCCTACTCAGCTGTTGCCTCTCTCCTTTGAGGCGTTCTGAGCTGCAGACACTCATTCCTTCGGTCCTGCATCCAGGATTAGTCCAAAACAACATAAAGCAATCAAGTGTTAGTTTTATACAACCTTAGCTGTCTTGGTTCTGACTTTGGGTCTCCAAAATGGAGCCCTAGGTCGAACCGACGCCTACTGTTCCCTCGACGGGGAACGCGTCCTCACCTACTCCTCTCAGGAGAATTTACCTGTTGCCAACCGGCTCCTCCGGTTGGACTTTTGCCTAGCGGTCCTTCGCCAAGTCTTGGATACCAAGCTGTCCTTCGCCCGGTGCCTAGCAGTCCTTCGCCAGGTCTTCGGATCCTGGCAATCCTTCGCCAGGTGCCTATCGGTCCTTTGCTAGGTCTTAGGGTTTCAGTGCCTAGCATTCCTTCGCTAGGTGCCTAGCATTCCTTTGCTAGGACTTCAATCTGCACACTTAAGTAGCATGTTAGACAAACAAAACAACTTAACTTTTGAACCCTTTGCCATTGATCAAAACACAGGTTCGACTTGGGTGCTGTCTGCACCAACATGCAGGTAACAGGGATGGATTCAAACACTCAAGCAGAGTCAATGGAAGTCTTTCCTTGGAGCAGGTTCATTTGCCATCTCAGGTTGCAACGGCTGAAGCTGCTGACTGGAGCTTGGCTGAGGGAAACTCAGGGAGTCCAGGGAGAGCTCAATGGTAGCTGGCGTTGGCAGGTGAGCAGCTGGATGCTGCAGTGAGGTGGTGACCTGGCAATAGTGGAAAAGACTTAAGCTACGTAATGGAGAAGGGCTGGAGAGACCTCTCGCTAGAGCTTGCTGCGAACACTTCTTGCTGCGTGCTTGTGCTATCTGCTGTTCCATCATCTTGAGCAAGCAACTGTGATCTTTGAAGCAATCTTTTGTTACTTGGGTACTTGGGAGAAGAGAATCAAGAAGCTTGAGTCCATCAGCGAGAACACACGAAGAGGTGAGTCTTGCGTGAGATCTGCGCTGGGTGGAGCTCGGAAAAGTTTGCTTGTGTTCTTGTGGTTCTAAGTGTTAAGTAAGATCCTTCTTGTGTTTCCTGTACTTTATACTTCATCATCTTGAAACGCTGTGGAGAGGTTACTCCACCGAGAAGGAGGTTACTTACTATCTGGATTTTCCGGGGCTTGATCTGTCGACGATCAAGGGATCGCCCACCTTAAGGGCATGCCAAGGAGTAGGGGCAAGTTATCCCCGATCCTTGTAAATCCTCTTGTTAGCGTTTTTGTGTTTGTGCTTAGGTTAGGGTTTAGTTTTCTGCAACTCTATTTTTCTTGTGCTTCCGCTGTGCTACTAACATTTGAGGTGCAGAAAATCGAAAAGAGCTAAAGCTCAAGTGTCTAGCTACATTCACCCCCCCTCTCTAGCCATCCAAGATCCAACAACGCCGGGCCGCCTTCCGAGGAAGCACCCATGAGCCAACTAAACTGGCTAGTTTAGCCAATTCATCCGCCTTGAAGTTCTCTTCTCGTGGGATTTTCCTCACTTGTACTTCTTTGAATTCGGCCTTAAGCCTCTCATAGGCTTCTACGAAGGCCTGCAGTCGGTCACTGTTGACCTCGAATCGTCCTGCCACTTGCTGCGTAACTAGTTGAGAGTCCGAGTAGAGCATCACTCGGGCCGCCCCTACATGCTTGGCGGCCTGCAGTCCAGCTATGAGGGCCTCATATTCGGCTTCATTATTTGTATCCTAATACTCCAGCCGCACAGACAGGTGCATTTTTTCTCCACTCGGGGAGACCATCAGAATACCAACTCCACTTCCAGACCGAGCTGACGAGCCATCCACATATATCTGCCATGCTTCTTCAATCTCTTCCGAGTGCAGCTCACTTAAGAAGTCAGCCAGGGCCTGAGCCTTGATGGCGGGACGAGGCTGATACTGGATGTCATACTCGCTTAGCTCGGTGGTCCACTTAATCAGCCGCCCAAATGCTTCAGGATTTGAGGCCACTCGACCTAGGTTACTGTTTGTCAACACCACGATGGGATGCGCCAAAAAATAAGGACGGAGTCTCCGAGCACCCAACAACAACACATACATCAATCTTTCGAGTGTCGTATAGTGGCACTCGGCTCCCTTCAATAAATGGGCGAAGAAATACACAGGCTGCTGCTCTGTCGCTTCCTACTTAACCAAAACCAGGCTGACCGAATCAGCCGATGCAGCCAGATACACATACAGAATTTCCCCGACCTCCGGTTTTGCCAACACGGGTAGCTCGGCAAGGTAAGCCTTCAGTTCTTCAAACGCCTTGTCGCAATCAGCATCCCATTGGAATTTAGTAGCCTTGCGGAGGGTTCTGAAGAAAGGCAACCCTCGCTCGGCCGAGCGGGAAATGAACCAAGATAGGGCCGTGATTCGCCCAGCGAGCCATTGGGCCTCGCGTAGATTCTTGGGTGGGGGCATGTTCAGTAGAGCCTTGACCTTGCCTGGGTTGGCTTCTATGCCCCGTTCGGTCACAATATAGCCCAAGAATTTGCCCCTCCGAGCACCGAAGAGGCACTTGGCTGGGTTCAGCTTAAGCCCATACCTCCGCAGCGTCTGGTAGGTTTCTTCGACATCCGCCACCAAGTCTTCAGCCCAGGAAGACTTGATGAGGATGTCGTCGACATATACTTCTACATTTCTTCCGATCTGAGACCGGAAGACTTTGTTCATCATACGCTAGTAGGTGGCCCCAGCGTTCTTCAATCCGAATGGCATGACGGTGTAGCAGTGAGTGTCGTCTGCCTTGATGAAGCTAACCTTTTCCTGATCCTCGGCGGCCAAGGGCACTTGATGATACCCTTGGTAAGCATCCAGCATAGAGATGAACTCACTACCAGCTGTCGAGTCCGCCATCTGATCAATCCGGGGCAAGGGGTAGCAGTCTTTCGGGCAGGCCTTATTGAGATCCCGAAAGTCGATGCAGATTCGCCACCTATTGTCCGTCTTAGGCACTAGCACCACGTTGGCCAGCCAGGACGGGAACTGCACCTCCCGGATGTGCCCTGCCTCTGTTAACCTCTCGATCTCAGCCCTGATCACTTTGTTCTGCTCAGTGCTGAAGTCCCACTTCCTTTGCTTCACAGGCCGAGCATGTGGGTAAACATGGAGATGGTGTTCCGCAACCTCCGGTCGGATGCCTCTCAGCTCCTTAACTGACCAGGCGAAGACGTCTTGGTTCCGAGCCAAGCACTCCAGCAAGGGCTCCTTCAGCTCCTCTAGCAATCCCGCGGCGATCTTCACTCGGGATTCCTCTTGACCAGGGAGGAGCTGCACCTCCTCTTTGTCCTCGTGCAACTCAACCCAGTGAGAAGCCTGAACCATGTTGCAATCAGGGAAGGGACGTGGGGCCTTGCGACTTTCTACGTGAACGTCGTGCACGTAACAACTCCGGGCTACCTTCTGGTCACCCCGGACTTCCCCTACCTGGTCTCCGACTGGAAATTTAACCATCAGGTAGAAGGTGGAGGCGACAGCCCGGAACTCATTGAGGGCGGGTCGGCCCAGAATGGCATTGTAGGACGAAGGGGCATCCACCAGCAAGAAGGTGGACCACCGAGTCCTTTTCAGCGACTCTTCGCCCAGGGATATGGCTAATCGAATCTGGCCAATGGGCTGCACCGGGTTCCCCGTGAAGCCAAACAACGGGGTTGCAACTAGGTCCAATTGGGACTTTTCAATTTGAAGTTGGTCGAATGCTCTCTTGTAGAGTATATTGACCGAGCTACCTGTGTCCACAATGGTGCGGTGGACTTGATAATTAGCAATGACGGCGGTGATGACCAACGCGTCATCGTGAGGGACTTCTAACCCCTGAAGATCTTGGGGCCCGAAACTGATTTGCGGCCCCTCTGCCTGGGCCAGACTAGTGCCGACTTGATGGATTTCCAGTCGGCGCACCTGTGCCTTCCGGGCCCGGTGGGAATCTCCCCCTGTCGGTCCACCCGAGATGACATGCACGCCCCCTCGGATGACATTTTGTTGATTGGGTCGCTCTTCTTCCGTCTCCTCATCCACCGCTCGGTTCCCTTGGGGGAACAGATTGTGTGCAGCCGGAAGGTTCTCTCGCAGTTCCTCGGCCACCGGGTCGACATTTGGGCCACCTCAGCCTGCCCCCCGTCCGGGAGGTGTTTGCCGCCCCCGTCCTCTGGGGGCAGGAGCTCGACCTCGACTAGCTTGACGACACTCGGTGGCGTGCCCATGGCTCTGGTGGAAGCTGCAGTATGACCTCCATCGAGCGGGGAAGCACCCTTGGGCCACCTGCTGCACTTGACGCCATTCCATACCTGCATGCTCGACGGGCCCACGTGGTCTACGAATAGGTCCTCCAGAGGGTCTACCCCCGTGAACAGGGGGAGGAGGCGCGGGGGCCACCGACTCCTTCCGGCGAGCAGCTTGCGCCTCCTCGACATTGATATATTTGACAGCCCTGCCAAGAAGGCTGTCGAAGTCCTTCGGGGGTTTTCTGATCAACGAGTGAAAAAACTCCCCTTCCTGCAGACCCTGGGAGAACGCACTAACCATAACCTCTTGAGTGGCAGTTGGCACGTCCATCGCCAACTCGTTGAACCTCTGGATGTAGGACTTGAGGGTTTCTTTCGGCCCTTGCTTCAGGGCAAACAGATTGAGACTCGTCTTGTGGTGTCGTCGACTGCTAGCGAAGTGCTGCAGGAACACCCTCTTGAACCCCTCAAAGATCGTGACCGACCCGTTTGGGAGTCGGTCAAACCATCTCTGGGCCGCGCCAGAGAGCGTGGTCAGGAAGGCTCGGCACTTAACGCCTTCCGGATATTGCTAAAGCATAGCAGCACTCTCGAACTTCATCAAGTGCTCCTCCGGATCCGTAGTTCCCACGTACTCGGGGATGGTGAAAAACAATGAGATTTGATGCCTAAGCAATTCAAGTTGAACTATGAGATTGAAAATTCAAGAACTAACTTTAAATGTATAAAAGCATAAGAACTATAGCTAAATTGCAGAAATGTATCGTTTGAAACAGAAATCACTAAAGGAACAGGGTTGTGTTGAAAATTGATAACAGACAGGATTGCACAAAGCTGAGAATTGCTTGATCGGTCGACAGACCGATCAGATGCAAGTCTGATCGGTCGAACAGACCGATCAGGTGATGTCTTGATCGGTCAAACAGACCGATCAGTAGCTGAAATGCGAACTGATACAGAATTAAGCAACGAAGGAAACAGAATTCAGATATGAAATCTAAATAACAGATCTATCCTTCACCGAGAATTCCTTCTTGCCGTCACACAAGAGTCAAACTAAGAACCCCCTAGCTCGAGAATCAGCAAGATCGGATTGGTCTGATCAGATTATTCTCAGTTTGGTGCGCATCTGGAGTCTTTCATCTATCCCTTCCTTCTTGATTTACTGGATAGCGAATTTGGCTCAGAACTCCTCGGATACCTTCGAAGAACCCCTCTGAAAGCTCCGATCGCTCCAATCGACGAGGGACAACAATCAGAAAGAAATGATCAATGGTAGCTCAGCTCTTGGTGACACCCTCGCTTGAGCCTTTCATAATCGGATTTGGCTAGCAATCTTCACAGAGAATCCGTCTCTTCGATTCGAAATCTTGAAATGAAGGGTTGATTTGAGGTTGGCCGCGCGATCTAAGACGAAAATAGATGAACAACAGAGAGGAACTAGAAGAACACTTGCTACACGCGACGACCCGATCTGGGGAGGAGAAGTTCTGTTTTATTAGTTAGAAATGAATGGCTGTGATCGTTCTGGCCTCATCCGACGGTTGGATCATCTCATATCTGAACCAAACTTCCCAGATCTCCATCAATGGCATTGATCTACTTCTCCTTAGCTTGGATCAATCAGATCTGCGACGGATGGCTCAGATCTTCCTTTCTTTTAAATGGATGGTTGAAACTCCCCTTAAGCTTGATCCGATGATCAGATGGACTCTGATTTGGTTCAAAGCTTCAGATCTTGATCTATGGACTTAATTAACTCTACCTTGGGCTCGGATTGATCAGAAGCTGACAATTGGCTCAGACCCACTCCTGAAGTCTTCTAGACCCTGAGTACGTTGGAGCACCCACTCCTGAAGTCTTCTAGACCCAGCAAAACAATGTAATACCTCTCTCAAGCGTGCAGGGCAAGACAAAAATAAAATAATATCAGTCTCTGCATGAAATGTATCCAAAACTGCATCACATCCAATTAAATCAATTTGTGGTGCCTCAATAAATTTTTCACAATTATTTTCTATGAAAAATGCATCCTGAAATTTATCACAAATAATAAAATCAATCCTTGGCACTTCAATAGAAATTTCACAATTATTTTCTACCAAGGATGTATCAAGCAATGTATCACAGCCAATAAAATCAATCTCAGGTGCCTCAATGAATTTTTCACAATTATTTTCAGCAAAAGATATATCAAAAGACTCATCACAACAATCAATATCAATTATAGGCACTTCTAAAAAATTTTCACACTCAGCATTTACATCTGATGTATCACAACATGTTTCATATTCAACAAATTCAACACTAGGTATCTCTAGGGATTTTTCACAATCAAACTCTACAAGAGATGCATCCCTAAGTATATCACAGACAATAAAATCAGTTTGAGGTACCTCAATACAATTTTTAGAAAAATTAGGAGGAGTATTTACCTGATCGTGCTGAAAAATACCTGGAGGTTCTACAAAAGTAGATGTATCCGTGTTCTCCTCCTGGTCAAGTAATTGTCCCACTTCAGGTTCAAGTTCTGGTGGACACTCAACTAAAGCAGGTGATCCTTGGGTTCTTGCTTTCACCAAGCAAGTCCCTACACTTTCTGGTTCATCCTTTAAATCTTGTGGTGGTCCCTGGGGCTTAGTGCAATCCCCTACACCTATGGAATCATCTCCCATGCATGTTCCCTCAACCATTCCTGTATCAACCAAATTAGAAAAATTAGGATCATTAACAACTAAATCATCACAAGAATAAAGTATAGAATGATCCTGTAATGTTTCAGAATTTAATTCAAAACTATCACAAGCCCTACTATCAATCTCCTCCAATGCCTCTAAATCAGTAGGAATGGGTGATTCTTGGGGCTCAATGCAATCCCCTACACCTATAGATTCATCTGATTGTCCTAATCTTTGAGCTTGTATTTGATTCCATTGATCAACCAATTTTGCAAGGCGTTGTTGTTGAAGTTGAAAAATTTGCTGTTGTTGTTGTTGTTGTTGTTGTTGAAAATTTTGCTGTTGTTGTAGGATCTGTTGCAACATCTCTATCATCCTTTGTTGATGTTCCTCGCTCCAATCTGGATCATCAAAGCCTCCTTGGTTAGTGTGGAACTCTTGTTGATCTTGAAATGTCACATAAGGCTGCTGAAGACCAAGAATAGGCTGTGCATTCTGAAATGGAAACTGTGGGGGCTGATCAAATGGTTGAATAGGCTGATTAAACTGCTGAAAACTTGGCTCACAACTTGGTGGAGATGGCTGAAAACTTTGCTGAGAGTTATATCCTTGAAAATTCTGATTTTGCAATGGAAAATCCTGTGATGAGGACTGATTTTGCATAGGCTGAAACCCTTGATTGTAAGGCTGGAAATTCTGATCATAGGGCTGTGAAGGCTGGAAAAATGGTTGGTTTTGAGGTGGAAATGTTTGAAACGATTTACAACCTTGCTGCCCTTGTTGATATGGCTGGAATTGAGGTTGAAATTGATTATTTCCATGCTGAAAACTTGCAAAAGGCTGCTGGAAATTTTGGTTAAGATGCTAAAATTCTTGCTGAAATTGTTGGCATTGCGGTTGGAATTGTTGTGGTGGCTGGAAATTCTGGAATTGTGGCTGCCCAATCTGAAAATTCTGACTTGGCTGAAATTCTTGCTGAAATTGTTGATATTGTGGCTGAAAAAATTGATTTGGTTGCTGATTGAAAGGTTGGTTCTGCTGAAATTGTGGACACGGCTGCTGGTAAGTGGATGAAAACATTTTGAACCTGCACCCCTGTCACAAAACAAACAAGAAAAATGGCAGTACCAATATACAAAAGATAAAGCACAATAAAGTAGAATCAAATGATATGCCCATAAGCACACAAGCAAAAATCAAACAAATCAACTAGTTGCTTCCCCGGCAACGGCGCCAAAAATTTGACGGACCCGAGATAGCTAGATTAAGTTGTCATGAATTGTGGGACCATCAGAATTTAAATATTTATAAAATGCTGGAAACCCTTTTTGCAATCAAAATATGAAAACGTAGTAAAGGGGCCACAGGTCGTATTTTTCCTGGGGACTAGTTGAGGTTGTGTTCGATTCGTGCTTGTATTTATGTGTCGTTTGTGAATTTTGGGTTTCCAATAAAACTTGGGTTTGGATTGCAAATAGATACGAAAACACAATGAAAGTAAAGGAACTTAGCTAATAAGCCAAACAAATTGATGGTAATAAACAACTCAACCAATGGAAAACCCAATTCAACCAAAACAACTCAACCGAATTTCAAAGATGCAAATCTGAATTCAAATGCAAGACTACACTACAAGGTATGTTCATGTTCAAACCAATAAATGCCGAATGCTTCTCTTGATACAAAGTGAGCAAAAGGTTGAAACAACTTGCACCAAGAGAAAATTTATGTGGCAAAAGGGACTGATTCTAAGTGCTAAAACTGTGATTTACCATTCTGAATTGAAATTAATCACTTCAACTTTGAAGACAGGCTATAATGAAGTGCTAACATGAATTAAGAAAGAATTTCAGAATGCATGCAACGAATCAGAATTGTACACAGAACTTCAGAATTCCAGATAAAAATTCAGAACACAATTTGAATGCTGAATTGAATTTAGGAAGGTCGCATGAATCAAATGCAGAAATACCAAAGCTAACTAAAGTTAATTGCAGAATCTAGTGTTCAGAAAGATTTAGACAGGAAACCATTCTAACTTGATACAACTTCAGAGGTTGAAACCGAAACAACTGCAAGAATGTAGCTGAAACTCAATGCAGAATTAACCTGCCGAAATTTAGTGATGATATGAATGCAGGAATTCTGGATGCAGAGATATGAATTCAGTACAATTCATTGATACACTGACACTGATGCTCAGAAATCAAACCGATCAGTTCAGGAACTTTGCAGAAACTTGGCACAAACAAACCGTAACATGGCAGAAATGAAACTGCAGAAATTCATTGTCGAATGCAGAAATTCAGATCTAACCAATTTCAGATCAGTTTGGAACAAATTCAATGCCGAGACAGCAATAAAACTCAGACCTAAGGTACAAAATGGAACGTTTTAGAAATGTCATCGAGGAACTAATGTTTTCTATCACATAAATCAGAACCTGTCGACCCATACTTGCCAAAATAAGAAGCTGCAGAATTTGGGGTTTGATACGCACAAGCTGAACTTAAATTCAGAACTAAAACTGAATGGAAAACACAAGCAGATTTAATGCATTAACACCCTAATTGTTGTCTTCAATTGCAGGGAATAAACGAAACATAAACTGAATTGGAACTAAGTTGAAAAATTCAGAAACTAAAAGAAATCTGCAAAAACAGGGCTGATACGGGCTGCACAAACTGATACGGAAGTAGGAAATTGTAAAGCAATTGAAATTAAATGAAGTATTAACTAGATAAGCTAGCTAACTACTGAAAGAAACAAATTCGAACCACTAATTAGGCAGAAACAATTCAAAACTGAACCTAAGGTAGCTGACACAAAAATTCAGAAACAAACACTGCAGAATTCGAAAATTACAGCTAATTGCAATGGAATTTAACTAAGCAAAGCCTCAATCTCTCATCTCAGCTCACGAATCCTTGCTGTCACTCAAGGATTAGCCTCGAATTGAGAAATAAGCAATCCATACAAGAACATTACAGCAGCTGGATAAAATGTTCAGAAATGAAATGGCACGCATTCAGAAATGAAAATTACATCTAAAACTCGAAAATTAAATAAGAAAACTATCCTCAATCACTCTATTAGGTCAATAACTCCTTGTTCGTCACGCAAGGGTGAGCCTCGAACCCGTAAGCTCAGCAAACAATTGAAAAACAGCTCAACAATTCAAATCCAGCTCTCACTCTGAACCAAACTGAAATCCAAATCGATTCCCTCAATCTAGCATTGTCCAATTGCACGGATGGTGTGGGATGAACCAATGCACTCCAGGGAACCCCTCTGAACTGCTCGGATGGATGAAGGATGGAGCAAAACCGAGATTAAAGCAATAAATGACAGAGCTACGAAAACCTCACAACAGCTCTGTTTTGGCCAATTCGGAGCTGGAAATTTACCGAGAACCTTCCCAATAGCCTAGCAATTGATCTAGTAGAAGAATTGAGGGGTCGCGCCCCTTGGATTGAAGAAAACTAGCTAAGAAAATGAAGAACACGAAGAAGAAAGTGTTGCGGCGAGGAAACGCGACGAGCTGAAGAGCTGCGGTGAGTTTGATTAAATACTTATCAATGGACGGTCCAGATTGATTTGGATGAATCCAACGGCTGATCTTGCTCTGATTTGATCCAAACTTTGATGGTGATGATCTGGGATCAGGATCTGCCTCGTGGTAGCTCGGATCCTCTAGATGTGCAACGGATGGTCCAGATCAACCTAATCTTTGAATGGACGATCTAGAGCCCTCCGAGCTTGATCCAACGGTTGATTTAGCTCTGATTGGGATGAAACCTTCAGATCTTGATCAGAGTGCTTGATCAACCCTAACCCTAGCTCGGATTGCTTTAGATGGTCCCAGATGGCTCAGATCTAGCCGCTTTTGAATCGGACGGCCCGGATTAATCCGAAACTTGATAACTCGATCCGGGTCCACTTCCGACTCAAGTTTGACCTAGTATGCCCTAGGTCCATGAACATTTCATGCCTGCAAAAATAGATCAAAAATTTAGTGGTCAAATAATTCAAATATGTGCAAATTTGCAATTAAGTCTAAAATAAAAGGAAGTTCTAAAACCTAGGGTAAAATCACAATTAAGCAAGTAAAGCATTGGTCAAACATGGATTTTAGCAATTAAAATAATCAACAAAATGGTACTTATCACAGCCCCTACCTTCCTTTCCCAGGAACGAGCGGGAGGACAGGGGTTGTGCCGCGAGCCATCACTGCAACGCACCTTCCTGATCCACACTGCCTCAAGTGTGGGCTGACAAGGAGCTGCAATTGGTGTGGTTCCTTCGTCTCTCACGGATGACCTTGATCAGGTCAAGCATCACCGAGAGGGAGGAGTGTTGGGTGCTGATATCACTCATCGATCATTAAAAGACGGTAGGTGGTTCTCATTGTGCGATTGTGAGAATGCGAGGTTCTTCTTCCTAGTTTCAGTGGATTTGGTGTATTGATCTTCAATTCTGATTCCAAGAGGCATCCTTGCTGTGCTGTGAGCCCTAATCGGGTCGGATCTATGCAAGGGAAATACTGTTCCAGCGCATCCTCAGGTGAGTTGTGTTGTGAATTGGTTTTGTAGTCTCCAAAACTAGCAGTAATTAGTTCATATTGCTTTGTTTCCGGTTGATTTTTGGAATTGGACCTGTGAGCTAAACTGAGATTTGGTATGGGTTGTCATGTGGTTTATTGATCAGATTTCTAATCTTGTAAGCGGATTTGATTGGTTTAGCTGTTGTCTACTTTGATCAATCTCCAGATTGGGGGTAGTATTCTCTCTGTTGAATTAGATTGTTTTGTTCTATTTTAGATTGAGTTGTAGCTTAATCTTTGGGGTTTGGAATGAATGTTGGTTGATCCTGCCTAAACTGTGCTCTCTAACACCTTGCGATGATTTTGTTGGAATGCTTCAAATTCGTGAGGAAGTGGAAGCTATTGATCCCTGCCCAATTTCTTTGTTGTTGGTTGTTGCTACTGCTAGAGGTGAGCTGTCATTTTTTGGATTAGTGATTTTAAAGGAAATTGTTAGGGATCATGAAAGGAAATTGTAAGAGATCATGTAAGTGTTTGCTACTTGTATTCTGTGTAATGTTCTATGATGGAGTGGTTTGTAGCAAGATTTGCTATATGGTAGTGGTCTGATCAAACAACTATGCTTGAAGGCAAACCTGATTTGCTACATCAGAGCTGGATAGTTGGTTGTAGCTATTTAGTCCAATTGGAGCAATAGGTAAGTTGTTGGATTGATACAAGGATTTGGATTGAATACCAGCTATGTGATACATAGTAGAGAAGTGGATTAGGTGGTGATCTAGGTTAGCTTTGTTTCTTCTAGACCCTATGTTGTGTGTAGTCTAATCTAGATCAAAAGGGAAATGGTTTAGTCTTCTTTGGAAACTAAGTTTGACTAAATACGAAGGATTGATTCTCAACTAATCGTTTAATCGCGGGGTTAGTTAAACGATTCCAGTAGTGTGAATAAACCTAAATCTTAATTACACGGGGTAATTAAGAGTCTTCTCATTTAATTAGTGATAATTAAATAGAAAAGGGAACAATTAGGTTAACCCTAATATGGTTTAGGAATATATTAGCTAGTTACCATTTTGTGTATTAACTAATAAAATATGCCCTTGATATAGGGCCTTGATTTTGATTATCGGCGGGTGGTTATTTTCTTCTTTGATACGGACTTCTTCTACTTAGAGGCAGGTACTTCTTGCTTGTATTATGTAGTTTCACGTTACCTTTATGCATGACTATTTGTATTTATGCAGTAGGTTGTTATTTAACTTTATCTGCTATCGTTTGTTATCTTGCTTGATACTTATACTAGACCTTGGATATGATCTAGATTTCCCTTCTATACAATCTCGTTTATTTGTTATCTGATTCTGTATAACATTGGTATGAACATGAGTATGTAGATCTATAATAGCATACCACTGTATGGTTGCATTGATTGATTCTAGTGATACTTGCACGTGTATCTAGATATATGATGATTATGTTATGATGCATGTTTACGACTTGTGCATGTTAGGTTGTGTTATGTGTCGATGACCTGGTAGGGGTTGCATGTGTTAGCGTCATGCAGCATCCCTGCATTATTACATGCAGGCGATCAGCGACTCCCTTGTGGTTGAGTCTATCGTCTTCCGGCACATGATATGCACACACCGCTACTCATAGGTTAGTGGATACTGTTGGGTGTGTGCATTTGTTCTGTACTGCTTCGCTCGACTGCTCATGAGTACTGGTTTCAGAGTGTGGTAGCAGGCAAGGATCCCTTCTCTTCCCATAGACCAGAGAAGATGAGAGAGATATATCCTCCATATATACATGGGGCGGAGCGAGAGCTCCACCAATATCCTGTCCACTCGATAACTCAGGAGCAGTGATGACAGAGTGCGGACAGTGTCACAACTATATGTGTTGGGGATCAGTGCGTACGGCTAGAGGAGGTGAATAGCTCGTTGCCCCCAATTCAATCATTTCTTTTTACACGGTTAGTTTGCGCAAGCGGAATAATATAAACTAAAACTAACACAAAGGAAGAAAAGTCAATTTACGTGGTTTGGAGATAAAGCTCTTGCTCCACGGTAGTCCGTAAGGTGGACGATCCCGATCCGTCGGTGAATGAGTCCCCGGAAGTCCTCCGGCTAGCTCACGTAGCTCCTTGTGGATGGTGGAGAAACCTCACCACAACTCACACAAGACTCCTAAGCACAAAAGCTACTAATTGGCCTTTAACAAAAGCCAATTTCGTTAACCCTAGCCAGCCAAACCGAGCTTCCTTAAATAGAGCCCGTGGCTGAACTAGTCGTTATCAGTCGACTGATTCCAACCGAATCCGAACATTACAGGCCAACGTTCAAATTCCAGCCGACACCAGTCGACTGATCTTTCTATGCCAACTATCAGTCGACTACCCAAATCCTAAACCTAGGGTTTCTCTTACCGAGTACATTTCTCTCAGCATTCGGACCCTCATGACTTAGCTGACTCTTCACCTAGCAATCTCAACTTGTTGCCTTCAAGCCTTTTTCAACTTTGACTCTCATCTCTCGGATGCATATGAGCCTGCGGCTCATCCTTATGTCATTCTTCGCGTATGCCTCGAAGTGTGCTTCCCTCGGCTCATCGCTCCTGCTTTGTCCACGGTCCCTCGGATGCATACAAGCCTACGGCTTGTCTCCTCATGCCATCGTTCACCGGACCCGAAGCCGTCCAGCTAAGTCTATGTGTATCCTACACACCTACACACTCACATACACATATCAAATACAAGGGTGAACCTAACTTAAACTCTTTGCCCAAATATTAAAACACATGGTCACTCCAGACCATAGATTGCTCCAACAATCTCTCCCTTTTTGATGTTTAGTAATACGTTTAAGTTAGGGAAAACAACTAGCAAATACAATGCTAATAAACATATGGGCATATGTTGCCAAAGCTTCACCTTAGACTTATACCGCCAATTCATATGCAATTATGCATGGATCCTATTACAAGGCATCCCCACACCTAAACTCCCAAAGAGTTAGGATTTTTACTAAAACGTGCTTTTTAAGAACCTCTCCAAGGGTTCCCCTACATTGGACTTACAAAGGCTTTTTAAAAACCTCTCCAAGGCTCCCCCTTTCCCAATACATGAGCAGCAATGCTCTCCCTTTACCTAAGCTCCCTCTTGACCTAGGATTTCTTACAAGACGTGTTTGATTTCCCACTTAAACCTAACACTTCTCCCCCTTTACTACACATCAAAAGGGTTCCAACAATATCCCAATTATTGGATCTTTTATCCTCTAATAAGTATAAACGTTGTGTATTAATCCCCCATAAGATTATACACAAGTTTAATATCACTAGGACATATTTCGACCTAGCTGAAAATAGTTTCAGCCTATATCAGTAGACTGAGACAGTTACCAGTCGACTGAGATACTTAACAGTCGACTGACCTAGTTGAAAACCTAACTCACAGAATTATTAGTCGACTGCCCTCTGTATCAGTCGACTGATACCCTTATATCAGTCTTATATCAGTCTATTTCCGCATTTCTGACCCAATTTAAGAAATGCACCAGAAATTTCATAAATCTCTAAAATTTTTCAAATTTTGTGGAGTGATTTGTGGTACCCGTGTCTACTTGGAAAAAATACATTTAAAAATGTATCTATCATCAATTCCAAAATTGATACAAAATCCAAAACTATATAAATGATTCAATTGAACCTTGACCTAAAGTCCTAGTTTTGACCTCCTCTTGATGTATCTGCCCATACCAAACCATAATGCATCTCTAACATTGGTTTATATGATATCTATACATCAAAAACTAAATTTTTATGCAATATGACCTCAATGTCATATTTTCATGCTTGACACTCAATTCCAATGTGTTAAATCCCTAGGATTGAGAGTCAAATCCGTCTCCAAATCCTTTAGCACACTCCATGGTCCATCTAGACTTTCGGGAGAAATCCTCCCGAGATCCATTGATGATGGGTCCCAAATTGGCTCCTAGAGCTCCCCTTGAGCTCTTAGCCTTAGTCACCTCCCTAGGTGACTCATCTATAATCACAAGGCCACACCGGTATACCTCCGGTAACTTTTGGCCTATAAACCTAACTTTCTTAACTTTGGACACTTTGTTCTTAGTCAAAATTTTCTTCCCTTTAACCTTGTACATCTTGTCCTTGGTTAAGGTTTTCTTGCCCTTAAATGACATTCCCTTGTCATTCTTGGACTTCCCTTTCCTATAGTCATATGACACTCTTGCATATGACTTCTCCATAGCATTGGAGGTTTTAGATCGGTACCCAAGATCCGATCTATCATTGTTGGATTTTGACCACCCAACACCATACCTAAACCCTTAGATCCAATAGTTAATCTATCTAGGGTTTTTTCTAATTTATCAAGCTTTGCCCTCAAAGCTTGATTTTCCCTTTCTAGATTCTTAAATCTAGAATCAACATGTCCACGTTGGACATTCCTAGACCTACCCATTTATCTAGGCATATGTCTCCCTTTCTTGGGATTAACGCCTTGGTCCTTAGGTCTAAAGGTTCTAGGTTTATCATGACATGATTTCCTTGGGTTTTGATCTACATGATTAACCCTATTTTTATCATGATATCTAAAACCAAAATTATGCATAGAAAATGATTAACATTATTTCTAATATGCATGGATGAGTTTAAATTTTAATTACATCTAAAGTCCAGTATTAGCTCTCTACCCTTGTAGTTCCCCCTGGATGTGGGCTCCTCTTCTTCTTTTTTTTCTCCCACTTCCTCAAATGCTCTAATTTCATGAATTCTCCTTTCTTTGAGCATTTGGTGTGGTAGTATCCTAGCTCACCACACGTGAAGCGCCTTATATGCTTCTTCTCTTTCTTTGCCCCATCCCTACAACTCATGTTAGTTTTCAAATTAATTGAATTGAGTTTAGGGTTTACCTCCTTTTTACCTAATTGACATTTGTCCTTGTAGTATCCCATTTGATTACACCCAAAGTAAATTATGTGATCATTGGATTTTGCTTTGGTGGAGGTGGAGGCTTCTTCTTGCCCTGGTATTAAGGATGATCTCTTCTCCCCTCAATCCTTGAAGTGGACTATTTCTTCCTCACTTGAGGATATGGATGGCTCACCCTCAATTCCCAATTTACTTGAAGATGTAGATGGTTTTTCATCTTCTTTCTCCTCCTCCTCGGATGTTGAGCTCCTCTCCTTATCCGATTAGTCATTCTCTTCTTCTTGGACCATCAAGCCCATTTCCTTGGGCTCTTCTACTTCTTGTGCTTGTGTAGGGTTTTGATGAAGAGTTATCATCTTGTTCCATAGCTCATGAGCATTTTTGTATTTACCTACACCACTGATTATACCATTAGGCAAAATATTAAGTAATATTGAGATTGTCTTCTCATTTGTCTTTGATTGTGTTTGTTGCTCCTTACTCTAATAGCATGGTCGGAGCTTTTTACAGTGCTTATCTTTCGGGACTTCAAATGGTTCTTCAATAGAAATCATTAGATCTCAATCTATGTTAAACCAAATCTTTGTCTGCATCCTCCAATAATCGAAACTCTCGCGGTTATCGAGAGGTGGAACATTGATATCGTCTCCTAATCTTTCTTCGACCGTCATTTCCTCTAGCTCTTTGTTCTCCCGGCGGTTAGTCCGTAGACGAGCGACCCCAACTCTGATACCACTTATTGGGGATTAGTGCATACGGCTAGAGGAGGTGAATAGCTCGTTGCCCCCAATTCAATAGTTTCTTCCTACATGGTTAGTTTGCGCAAGCGGAATAATATAAACTAAAACTAACACAAAGAAAGACAAACCAATTTATGTGGTTCGGAGATAAAACTCCTACTCCAAGGCAGTCCGTAAGGTGGACGATCCCTATCCGTCGGTGGATGAGTCCCCGGAAGACCTCCGGCTAGCTAGCGTAGTTCCTGTGGGTGGAGAAACCTCACCACAACTCACACAAGACTCATGAGCACAAAGACTACTAATTGGACTTTAACCAAAGTCAATTTCGTCAACCTTAGCCAGCCAAACCGAGCTCCCTTATATAGAGCCCGTTGCTGAACTAGTCGTTACTAGTCGACTAGTGCCAACACCAGTCGACTGGTTCCAACCGAATCTGAACGTTACAACCCAACATTCAAATTCTAGCCGACACTAGTCGACATTACAGAAGATTAGTCGACTGATCTTTCTGTGCCAACTATCAGTCGACTGCTACAAACCGCAGTCGACTACCCAAATCTTAAACCTAGGGTTTCCCTTCCCGAGTACAATTCTCTCAGCACTCGGACCCTCACGACTCAGCTGACTCTTCACCTAGCAGTCTCGACCTGTTGCCTTCAAGCCTTCTTCGACTTTGACTCTCGTCTCTCGGATGCATACGAGCCTACGGCTCATCCTCATGCCATCCTTCGCGTATCCCTGAAGTGTGCTTCCCTCGGTTCATCGTTCCTGCTTTGTTCATGGTCCCTCGGATGCATACAAGCTCACGACTTGTCTCCTCATGCCATCCTTCACCGGATCCAAAGCCGTCCAGCTAAGTCTATGTGTATCCTGCAAACCTGCACATTCACATACACATATCAAATAAAAGGGTGAACCTAACTTAAACCCTTTGCCCAAACATCAAAATACATGGTCAATCCGGACCATAGATTGCTCCAACAATCTCCCCTTTTTATGGTTGATAATTCATTTAAGTTAAGAAAAACAAATAGCAAATACAATGCTAAATAAATATTTGGACTTACGTTGTCAAGGCTACACCTTGGACTTATACCTCCAATACATATGCAATGCAAACGAATTGCATTTTACCATCTTATCCTGCTGTCCGATTTTATATTGGATCAACGGCTCCATTGGTCTCGGGTGTGACAATTTATTTTGGTATCAGAGCTGAGATTTTAACGCGGGGCACTAGGGGCGAACGAATCACCTTTTACCACCTTACCCATTTTCCCCCAACTATTAGTAGATTCAAATATTTCCTTCATTTATGGATGCCATCAACTAGGAGATTGTCGAAACCAGACCCAGAAGCTTCTTAGGAGCTAATACCTTGCAATATTAAATAGGGATTCCAAATTACGGGGGCTATTAGCTTTGATACTATGGCGGGTATATTGACTTTGACAGATTTTAATTTCCAAATCTCAAGAGAAAATTGAGTAAGGGCTTCAGTAGTGGGTTTACCAAAATGAGGATCCCTAATTGAATGAGAAATGGATTTTTTATCTTTCCAAGGAATACTTAACTCATCTATTGCATTCAGAACTGAACAACCATTTTGACATTCAAGTGGTTGGAATTTTTGTCATAGACTTTGCACTCCCTGTACTATGGAAAAACAACTAAATATGGAAAGATTAGGGTGATTAGTTAGTCAAGAGCATCCTCCAAATGCTACATGACTAATTTATTTTTGTGAGGATAAAAGATCAAGAGAGTATCTTGTCGGGATAATTAAGGCCTTCTAATTTATCCTAAAGTGAAAGTGAAACAAATTATTAATCATACTTTAAAAAAATAAAAAACAAGTTTACTGGAACTTGCACACAAAACAATTAAATATCATATTTTTTATATCAGATATTCAGATCTTAGTCCGGTCCTACATTAGGCCCACCATGTAAATTTAGGAAACAAAGTGATTTTTGATGTGGCATCTCAGTTTCACCAATAGATCAATCTTTATAGGTGTGTTCTACGTGAGAAATGAACGTTGATTGCATAGAAAATAAACTCGATCTTTGACCACCAGATCAAGCCCGAGGCAATACCGACGCAAGACATAGTCAGTAAGGCCTATGTTTAGGCCTCAATTTAATTGCTTCCTAATTTATGATATTTTAATATTAATTATATTATTTTTTTTAATAAAAAGGTGATTTTAAATTTTAAATTATCTTTAAAAATGCCCATTTTTAACTTTAGTTTATTCTAATTTTATTTGTTATAGATTTTTTAATCGTATATTTTATTTTTTTTAATCCTAATGGACTTTCTCTTTTCCACATTTATTCTAAAAATGTGCATCCTCAGAAACGCTATTGATCTTGCGTCACTCCCCCTATTCCAACAGTTTTTCGTGCCCTTTTTCTCCTTCACACAGTGATCTCATATCTTCTCATTTTTCAAATGACGTCAGTTTACTCCCTCATTTGTCATCTCCTCCTGTTCTCGCTCTTTCTTCCTATAATTTGATAAGAACAAAAAATAGGGTTCCTCAATTATTTCTATTAAAGTAAAATGCTAATGTTTTGAAGCATCAAATTGATTCTTTTTTATTAATTATATAAAGGAAAAATGACCACCTTAAGTTAATACTATTAATAAATCTTTTAACGTATTTATAGAAATTTTTCTTTCAAATGGGATGCGAATTCTATGATATTGGGCTTCTAGACCGCCTACTGCGAGCGCTTCCCGATTTACCCTAGCGGCCGGTAGGAAACTTCCGTCAAATCGGGTCAGTCGTCCGAGGTTGAAAAAACCTCGTTAATTATTTTTTTATTAATAAATCTTTACAATATAATATATGAATATTGTTATTGCATTAATCAGTTTTAGTGATTATAGAGTAAATATATGTATATTTGTTATAATTTATGTAAAAGAAATAATAAATGAAATGAATATAAAATTAAAATTTTATGAAAAATATATAATTAAAAGACAATAATTTGATGGGAATGAAATCAAAGAGATAAACTTTTTACTTAAGAATATTTTTAAAATAATTATTTTAATTATATTGATCATGCATGACGTCATTTTTTCACTTTAAAATAGATTTGAATAATTTAAAATATAAAAAATAATTTTGATCGTTTATATGTTTATATGAGGTAGAAAAGTTAAAATTATTTGATGATGATTTTCTAAAAAAAATTGAACCTTGAGTTTTTTTTTAAACATGACATGCTATTTAATATTGATGATTTATATTTATTTTGAGAATTAAAAGTTTAAAAAATAATAAATTAAATTAAAAAATAACATTTGAGATACTAAATTTTATATAAAAAATTAATACATAGATAACTTATAAAATACTACTCGGGATTAATATAGGTTCAACTATATTTAAAAAAAATAAAATTAATAAAATTTTATTTACATATAATAATTTAATAATTTTATCAATGAAAATTTTATTATCCAAATTTGAATATAAAATTTACTTAATAACTTTACATCTTTAAAAAAAATTTACATAAAAATTTATTTTATAAATTTATAATTTTTTAAAAATAAAGATTTTAATAAATTTTTGTTTAGGACCTCTATAATGGTTGTGACGGTCCTCCCGAGGCAATCAAAAAGAGTGATTGCTCTAACATACTATAACAAATAGCATTTATAAGTCTATTGAAAACTTTGTCCATTCCAAGAGAAATGCATAGGTTGTTATTTAGAGAAGATTGTGTTTGGTACGTTTTTCATTTTTATTTTATGTAGAAAATATAATTTTCTGAAAAATATATTTGATTTATATTTTCTAATTTTGTTTTTTAAAAAAATTAGAGAATGAAATAAAATTATTTTTCAAAAAATAAAAAAATATAATTTTCTAAAAAATAAAAATAAAAATAGAACAAACCAAACGTAAACTACAAACACTATCATCATAAGTCACCACAGTATGTTTACACAATGGATGCTACTGTTCCCAAATCTACATTGCTTCAATCAATCTGCTGGAAAGAAGCATGCGGTTGGAATTAACAAAGGGATCAAAGCATCACTACAGTCAAATTGCAGTACTTTATCTTGTTCCTTCCCAGACTGAAAACGTTTAGTTCAATAACTATCCAAGTACGTGTTCTATTAAACATCTGGAATATAAAAATATATGAAATGCGATGAGAAGAAAAACCAACTGAAATTGAGTTCTAACATCTGAGGCTTACAGTTATCGAAAGATTCGACAAGAAGGTAAAAAGGGGTTTGTTGAAGAAAAGAAGATAACAGGGGAAGATATAAGAGGCCTTTCTTCACGAACTGGACTTGTAGGTGCCAAATTCAAACTCCCAAATCAAAAGCAAGCATCCAAGAGACAGCAGCAACAAAGAGCAGCCAAACTGCGACAATCACACGATCGACAGGAAAAGTGATTAGAAATGCGTTAGTTTAATAGAAGTGGTTCTTCACTAAAATTCCTTCGAAGCTACAGCCAAATTCAAAGATTGAATACCAGTTTTATTGAAAAATCAAACGGAGGTGTAAGATTTCCAAGGTCCATTTAATGAAACGTGTGACGAAAACAGAACGCTATTCACGGAATACAAAGCGATGAAAGAGACGGCACCAACACGCCCCCACGATCGCACCTACCTGGTTCACCATCGCAGCCAGTACCTCCACCGGGAGACCGCGTGGATCTGATCTAGATCTCAGCGGCCGGCGGATAGCCGGATCTGGTGTTCGTGGGAAGATCGCACAATGGTAAACCTCGACTGATCCTTATACGATATGCTCAAGGAGAAACAAACGGAAACTAAAATACAAAGATTAAACGTCGAGATCGTTACCATCCCTCCGCAAAGGAAGGGCCGCTGCTCTGCTGCTGGGGCGGCGGCTGAGAGTAGGGCGGAGGGTATCCTTGCGGCGGGTACACCTGCTGCGGGTAGCCGGCAGGTGGGTATCCCTGAGGCGGGTAACCCGGCGGCGGGTAGGCGTCCTTCGGGTATCCTTCCGGAGGATAGCCTAATCATCCACAATCGACGACGAGAAAAAATTAACCACGACCGTCAGACAACAGGTTCGGAAATCCGATTGACCGATCTATAGATGAGTATGTACCTTGTGGAGGGGGGACGCCAACTGGGGGTTGCTGCTGGTTGTAGTAGCTCATATCGTTGATCCTTGATCTGCGGCGACGAAAGGAGAGATGGGGGAACAATCAAGAAGACGACGGCCGGAGAGGGTTAAATAGGGGAAGTAGATGAGGCAAAACGCAAACGTCCCACCTTTCCCACGCGGGATTAGGTGACCAATGCGCGTGAGCGACTCTTTTCTATGGATGTACAGGCTGTAAGTTGTAAGTCGAACAGTAAAAACTTGAATTTAGACTTGATTCGTTATTTTTAGGCTCAGAGTTCGGGCTCGAAGTACAATTCGAACTTTAGTTTTTAAATTCAAATTTAGCTCGTAATAAAATTAAATAATTCTAGTTCGACTCGAGTTCGGCTCGAAAAAAAGCTCGTTTAAAAATTAAATGAGCTTAATTCGAACTCCTTTAAAATAAATAATTATAATAATTAATAATATATTATTTTGTTTATTATTTATGCGATATTCAATTATATATATATAATAAGATAAATGAGTCTCTTAACGAATATATTCGCGAGCCTCTAAATAAATATGTTCACGAACTTACGAACCAAATACTGTTAAGCTCAAGCTCGGTTTGATAATGTTTTTGAGTTCGAAATCGTACTCGAGCTCGACTCGTTAACTTAATTGAACGAACACGAAAGAATTATTCTTCGAATCGAAACTCGAATAGTTCGTGAGCGACTTGGCTCGTTTACACCCCTACCGATATGAACGGACATGATATCACTGTTTGTGATCCCTTGGGCAAAAAAAAAAAATTGAATTCCTACGAAAATTAAAATTCTTTTCTATACTATGAAATAATTTTTTAATAAAAAATATTAAAAAAATTAGAGTATAATTTTATTCATAAATTTTTAATAAAAAGTATTAAGAAATTAAAATTTAATTTTATTCAAATATTTCAAAATAAATCAAATTTCTTGAAATCTGAATTTTAAAAAATAATTAATTAAAAAATTAAAATTATTAAATAGTCGTTCATGTAAATATTAAATTTTATTAATAAAAATTAAAATAATAAATATATAAGAATTAAATTTATATATTTTAAATAAAAAAATTTAATTTAATTTTGGTATTTATTGGAAACATAAAAATTCAATTTAATTTCTTATGGAATTCAATTCCCTATAAATTCGAATTCAATTCAATTTTGAATCAGGAGCTTTACCAGGAATATTTGATATCGGGGAGTTTGGGTGGCCCAGGGTCTCAACGGGCTGTGACCGTCTTCAAGCTTTTTTTTAAATTAAAAAAATTAATTTTATTATTGACGCTCTATTTTTTTAGAAAAATATATATTAAAAAGATGTTTGTTCTTTTATTTGTTTAAAAATACGTTTGTTTTCAATATTATTTTACTTTAACTATAATTACTACCATTTGAATATAAAATAATTTAATTTAATTTATTACAATTAAAATAATATTCTATCAAAATATATTTATTAAATGGTTTTAAAATTTAACTAATATTTTTCTAATTTAATTAAAATTTTTCTAATTTAATTAAAATCGTCATAACATTATTACAATAGTTATACAAGTTGTTATGTTCGTAACTATTAAATTTGAATAATACTAATCAAATTAATAATAATATTTTGACGTAATAATATTTCATGTATAATAATTTTAATTAAATTGAAAAAATATAATAATATGCTTTTGATTTTTAAAAAAATGAGATATACTTTTAATAATGGAAATAGAAGACATCTTTTATTATTTTAATTTTAAAAAATATTAAAATTGTATTTGGTTTAAGTCATTTTCCTTTTTATTTGTTAGAAAATCACATGTTTTTCAATTATTGAAAAGTGACTTTTATCTAAGGTGTGATCGAACTAATCGAATTTTAAAGTTTGATTTGATTATTTTGAAAATTAAATTTTTAAAAAATATTTTTGTTAACTCGATCCCGATTTTAAAATTCCTATTTCTGTTAAACAGAAACTTTTTATGCCCTTATCATACTTGTTAGGGATTTGATGTAGAGATAATATCTAATTTGAGATTTTGCACGATCTCTAATAATATCAAGTTTTCAAAATTGTCACTAATAATGACAATCGCGTACATGTTCTTGAAGACAAATTTAAAAATTAAAAATAGATTAAAATGTATCATCGTTAAAAGTTCAATTAATTCAATTGAAAATCAAATTAATTGATGTTTTGTCATTTTGATTTGTTGGATTTCTCTTAAAAAGTTTGATCGATTTTGTGAGTTTGGAAAAAATTTAGTTTATTCAATTTCACTTAAATTGGTGATCCTGTAGACAAGCGAAGATCGGTTCTCCCTCGGATGACTCGGTCTGACCAAGACGACCCGGTCTGCTGTGACTCGGGGGTCGGATTCGGGCTCAAATAGGGCTCTGGCTCAAGTAGCTCGGCTCGGACCGAAACGGGACTCACAAAGTAGTGGTGTGGTTGCAAATGAGCAGCGATCCCCTCTTTGAAGCCCAAAGGAGAGTTTATATAGGGGAGAGGAAACTCTCTGCTATGTCATGGCTGGCAAATCTCATTAAGAGAGGATCAATTGACAGATTATGATGGCGACAACCATATTAATGTTGTAAGACCGCCACAGCCGCCTGACACCCTGCCGAAACTGTCTTTTCTGTTCCCCATTAACTCTTGGCGGCTTTGTCAGACAATGATTATGCCGGGGGGATTGTCCTCCGAATACTGATAGCGACAACCCATAATTGCTCGACCATCCCAGAGTGATCACGAGTGTCTGACCCCGATCACTGACTCCCAGGGCCCGACCTCAGATGACTGATCCCGAGTGTCCCGACCTCGGGTGACCGACCCCGAGTGTCCCAACCTCGGGTGCCCGGTCCCGAGTGTCCCGACCTCGGGTGACCGACCCCGAGTGTCCCGACCTCGGGTGCCCGACCCGGAGCGTCAGACCTCGGGTGACCCTTGGCCCGACCTATTTATTGCAGGTTCAGAGCGACAATAGAACCCGACCGAGCTCCTGATCCTTCTAAGAAATCATCCACCCAGATCACAAGCCTTCCTCTCAAGTCTAGTCGAAGGACGAGTTCAGTCCGACTGACTAGGCTCCCCGCTCGGTCAGCACACCTCTGTCTCGCCTTCCTGCGCGTCACATCGTACGATTAATCTTTCTCTTTAAATGCCGTATCCTCCATCAAATCCCCATTAATGCGAAGCCACGTGTCATTTCCCGATTGGATGTCTCTGGTAATGAAGCGTCACCGGCATGGTTCGTGCGACGTGCGAGCGAAGCTTCGAGGTCTGGGAAATGACAGAGATCGGACGGCTAGGAGTCTGCCCCGCCATTTTTCCTTCCTCCATCGGACGACCCTCCTGGTTTTACCGGTGGAATAAATAGGCTTAACTCCTCATTTTACTCCTTTCTATCCCGACCTTCACCTTCTCTCCGACTCCTGTCCGATCTCCGCCACCCGACCTTCGCAAATCCGACGAACAGTGTTTCCGACGAACTTCGATTTTAGGTACTCCTTTTCCTTTGCCGAGCCCTTGTTGCGTCTTTCCCTACTTTGTTTTGATGGCCGAATCATCTGCGCTTCCCGAGCCCTGGTATTTAACTACCCGCTCCTCGCTGACCTTAGGTCAATTAGAAACTTTGCGCATAGACTACCTAATCCCCGAAGATCACCCAATGACCCTTCCCGACCGTCGGGGTCGGGCTCACGAGCCTCCCTTGAGTTACTTCACCGTCTTCTCTGATCAATTGTTAGCCGGCTTGCGATTCCCCCTCCATCCTTTCTTCCGCGCCGTCTGTCGGTATTTTCAAGTGTCACTGTCTCAATTGGCCCCGAACTCAGTCAGAATCTTATGCGGCGCTGTAATTATTTTCACGGCCCACAAGATCCCTCTAGACCCACGGGTATTTCACTGTTTCTATTATCTTAAGAAGCAGGAACCCGGGAATTTCTAATTCCAAGCTCGCATTAACTCGGCCTTCTTAGAGAAGGTCCCTTCATCTAATAAGGGCCGGAAATCCCACTATTTCTATATCCAATCTTTCCCCCGCCCGAACTGGCCTACTGCGTGGGTAGAGAACCTGCCCGATCACCCCCAACTACCCAAGAATCATCGTTCAGATCCGGGCTACCGATCTACCTTCTCCAAGCTCGAGGGAGCCCGGTACCACGCGGGCAAACTACTGATCGAGGGTATGTTGTATCTCTTCCGGCTGAGCCAAGTCCCAGCGGAGCTACCCGACACCCTCGGTACGTCTCTATTCAATTTGCAAGTTTGTTAATGCTAACTAAAACTTTTTCCTTTGTGCAGCCGAAGTCATGTATGGTGCTAGGGTTGATGCCGTGTTGGAGCGGGAGGACGAAGCCATGGAGGCTCTAGCCGCCCAGCTGGCGGCCGCTCGGGCGGTACCGCCGGTAAACATTGTCTCAGATCCCGAGCTGTCTGAAACCGCAGTAAACGACCCAGGCGAGAGCCGCCCGACCGGGGACTCGGGAGCAACGACCCGGGTAGCTGGCGAGGGGACATCCGCCCAGGCAGAGGAAGAAGAAGAGGAGACCGACCCGGCGGCTTCCACTAGCTTGACCCGGAAGCGTCGGCGGCTGGTCCTTCGCTTGGGTACGCCTTCCCCTCCAGTACCGACCGCGGGGGGTCCGGTCGCAGTGCCCTCTCGATCCGATCAAGCTAGGCCCAGCCCTCGGGTCCCGGCCCCAAGCTTGACTCCTGCTTTAGCTATTCCCCGGCCTGACACTTGGGGTCCACCCCAGCCGGCACCTCGCTCGGGAGCACGAACTCCTACCCCCATAGCAGCGCCACCCAGTGCGTCCACCTCGGGGACCGCGCCGAGTCCCCAGGTCCCTCAGACGGGTACCGCAAGCATCGATGCCGTGGAAGCTCTTCTGTCCATGCGTTCCCCTCCGAGGTCGGCTGTGGACGTTCAGGTGCCTTCAGCCACTATTCTAACTTCGACAATTCAGCCCCAGCCACTTAATCTACATGGCGTGTTGGTCTCCGGCTAGGAGGAAGGATGGACGGCGTCTTTCGCGATGGATCCTGTCAGTCTGGCTGACCAGCTCTTCGTGGGGATGACTCAGGTACATTCTCCATCACTTGGTTAGTTATACTTATCCTTATGCCCTTCATATTGTTTTGCAGCAATGGGCGCTGAGCCATGCAGTTGGCCAGGCGCTGGTCACCAACACTAGGGAGCGTCGAGCGACCGAACGAAGAGTAAGAGACCTGGAGGCTAAAGTGGCGCAATGCACCCTTCCTCCGGGCGACGAGGGGCTAGACCAGCTTCGCTCAGAAATAACTGTGCTGAGGCTGCGTATATCAGAGTTGGAGGTCGGTTCGGAAGAAGAGAAACGGTTGTTGGCCCAGTCGGCAGTGGAGACGGAGCGCCTAACTAACCGGGTGGCTCATTTGGAGGGTGAATATAAGGTTCTCAAGGCCCGGTATACCCGAGCCCACGCTGACCTGGCCAAGATGACAACAGACACCAAGGGACTTCAGCGGAAATTGAAGGAGTCGGACGCTGCTCATCACCAAACTCAACTGGCTCTGAAGAACAAAGAGACGGAGCTGGCTGCCCAACAAGAAGCTTTTCAAGGTCTAGAAACTCAGCTAGTGGGCAAGGAGGCACAGCTGGCCGCTCGGGAGACCACCATCCAGGGGAAGGACACTGAGCTCGCTCAGAAGGACACTGAGCTTGCTCGGCTCAAGAAGGAGTTGGAGGACTACAGGTCGGGCGAGTCCGCCCGGATTGAAGCAACGCGTCTAGCCTACATTCAGTCGGACTCCTTTCTGAACCTGATATCGGAGCGCACTGGTGGCATGATCATGTACAGCGTGAAGGGTGCTATCCAGCAGCTGACTGAGGTCGGCCATCTTCCCGAGGACCTTCCCCCCAATGCAGTGAAGCTGAAGCGGATCAAGGCGTCGATTCCTGAAGATGCCTTCCCCCCATTTACTTAGGTTGAATTTTTACTTTCCTTTGTTTCATGATGACTCGGCCCTCAGGCCTTAAAAAGTTTGTCATGTTTTGAGTTGACTCAACCCCTGGGGCTCAATTTTGTAGGGGCCATGAACCCTTCTTTGATTCCTTTAGCTTGTTATGGTTTTATTGTTGATGCAGTCTGGCCCGGTTGTTGTTTTGTGTTTGACAATGATTTAAGTTTGGTTGAGTGAATTTGGGTTAAAGTCCCAGTGAGTGGGCATGAAACCCTGGTGAGTGAAGCCAAGTCTAGCTTGTGAAGCTAGGTTGAAATCCCGGTGAGTGAAGCCGGATCCTGGTGAGTGAAGCCAGGTGATGGAAATCCCGGTGAGTGAAGCCGGGTCCTGGTGAGTGAAGCCAGGTGTTGGAAAAGTCCTAATTCGGAAGAGGTGGGGGAAAAGTCCTAGCTTGGAGGGCTAGGTGAAAAGTCCTAACTTGGAGGGTTAGGTGCAAATTCCCATCTTGGAGAATTAGGTGAAAAAGTCCTGGCTTGGAGGGTCAGGTCCTAGCTTGGAGGGCTAGGTTTGGAAAAGTCCTAATTCGGAAGGGTTGGGTGAAAAGTCCTAGCTTGGAGGGCTAGGTGAAAAGTCCTAACTTGGAGGGTTAGGTGAAAAGTCCCAACTTGGAGAATTAGGTGAAAAGTCCTGGCTTGGAGAGTCAGGTGCCTAGCTTGGAGGGCTAGGTTGGATGAAGGTCTAACTCGGAGGGGTTGGGTGAAAAGTCCTAGCTTGGAGGGCTAGGTGAAAAGTCCTAACTTGGAGGGTTAGGTGCAAATTCCCAACTTGGAGAGTTAGATTGAAAAATCCTTAGCTTGGAGGGCTAAGGTGAATGAAATCCTAGCTTGAAAGGCTAGGTATGCATCCCTGGATCGGTCTGGTGACCGATCAGGGAGTTGGCACGCTGCTACTTCGTGGATCGGTCTGGTGACCGATCCAGCGATGTCTGATCGGTCTGGTGACCGATCAGGGAGTGTGTGTTTCACTCACTGCACAGCTCCTGATCCGTCTGGTGACCGATCAGGGAGCGAACAGTGAGTTGAGTTCCCTTGCTGATCTGCTCCTGATCGGTCTGGTGACCGATCAGGAATACTGTTCAGATCGGTCTAGTGAACGATCAAGTGTCGCGAGATTCTCCTTATGACCGATCAGGATGACTCCTGATTGGTCTGGAAGCAGCCTGATTGGTCTGGTGACCGATCAAGCAGGAGCCTGATTGGTTTGGGGACCAATCAGGAGTGTGCAGAAAACTGCTGGATCGGTCTGGTGACCGATCAGGCTCCTTCCTGATCGGTCTGGTGACCGATCAGGAGCAGAACTTTAATTCAAATACGCTGTCAGAAGCTCTGATCGCGCTGTTTTCTCTGCCGATTCTCTGATACACTGCTGATATTTGTTGATATGAGTTGCTAAGCTTCTATTGGAGTGTGCAGGCTTTACAGGGATGATTCAAACATTGGAGGAGAGTCAATGAGAGGCTTTCCTTAGAGCAGGTTTGGCTGTTTCCTTGTTTTAGGTCTCAAGGCGTCTGGAGAGCAGCTGGCAACTGACGGAGGCTCAGCTGGAGAGGGTCTTCAGTGACTGAGTGCTCAGGGAGTCAGGGGGTCAGGCTGTGGCTTCAGTGGATGCTGATGGAGAGCCTGGTGATGGGAGCAGATGCTTAAGACGAGGCTGGAAGCAGAGGAGCGACAACGGGAAAACAGACAGGAACTTGAGGAGTTTGGCTGGGCTGTGTGTTGTGCTCTCTGTTGCTTGGTGCTTGAGCGTTCTTGTTTCATCTTTGTGAGCTATCATTCTCTTAGTCTCGTGAGCTTATCTTGTATCCTATTGAGACGCTTGTGGAGAGGTTTCTCCACCGAGAAGGAGGCATTGTTTTATCCAGGTCACCGGGGCTTGATCTGCCAACGATCAAGGGATCGCCCATCTTACGGGCACGCCAAGGAGTAGGGGCAAGTTATCCCCGAACCTTGTAAACGATCCTTGTTAGCGATCCTTGGTTTGTATTCTTTGTTTCTGCATTTCTGTTAAGATTGTTTCTCTGTGTATGTTTTGTTTCCGCTGCTGCTAACTTAAGTGCAGAGAAAGATTTCAAAAGAGCAACTTGCTGAGGGTCAGGCTATATTCACCCCCCCTCTATAGTCATCTCCTCACCAACAAGTGGTATCAGAGCTTGGGGCTCTGTTCATGGCTTAACATCCGAGAGTTTATCGACAAGATGGCTGGAAGAGAAGGAATGAGCACAAATCGACCTCCATTCCTTGACGGCACAGATTTTCCATATTGGAGGTCAAGGATGGAGTTCTATCTCAAAACCAACATGAGCTTGTGGTTCTCTGTCATGGAGGGGTTTTCCCTTCCAAAGGATAATGAAGGAAAGGAGCTTGAGTTTTCCAAGTGGTCGGCTGAGCAAATCCAGAAGGGGGAAGCCAATACCAAAGCTATTGTCACCTTGCAATGTGGGATGACAAAGGACCAACTCATCAAAGTTGGTCCCTTTACAAGTGCAAAGGATCTATGGAACAAAATCTTTGAGCTCCATGAGGGAACTCAAGACACCCGGAGAGCCAAGAAGGATTTGCTTCACAGTCAACTCCAAAACCTCACCATGGGAGAAAATGAAAATGTAAGTGAACTCCATGGACGGTTTAAAGAAGTGTTGAATGGTCTCCACTCCATAAATGAAAAGGTAGAAAATAGAGACCTAGTGAGGTATGTACTCAAAGCCTTTCCTAAGAATGCCTTGTGGTCATCCATGGTGGATGCTTACAAGGTGTCCAAGGATTTATCTTGTGTTAAGCTAGAAGATCTATTTTGCGAAATGGAATTACATGAGATCTCTAACCAAAGTCCCAAAGAGAAAGGGATTGCTTTAATGGCAGGTGACAACAAGAAGGAGGAGAAGAACACTCACTGTCACATGACATTCATGGCACTAGAGGACTCGAGAGAAGAAAGTGATAACAAGTCAAACTCCTCAACCGCACCTTCATCATCTTCGGATGATGAAGAGGTAATTTCTCCAGAGTTAGATAAGTGCTATCGAGCCATCGCATGTCTAACTAAGATGCTTAAAAAATCTAAGGCCAAAGTTAAATCTTTGAAATTGGAAGTAGAACATTTAAAAACCTCTAAGGATGAGGTAATTGATGACTTGCATGTTAAGACCCTTGAGAATGACAATAAGGACTTAAAGAGCGAAGTTGAAAATCTCAAGAATGTTCTTGAGAAATTCTCATCTAGCTCCAAAACCTTAGACATGATACTCAATTCCCAAAGGGCGGTTTACAATAAGGCCGGTATAGGTTACCGACCTAAGGAACCAACCTTTGTATCATTAATGTCAAGAACCCAATTTAGATCATCAAATGATTCTAGGGTTCAAAAGGTCAGAAAGAAATTGATTAAGGCATGGGTGCCTAACTCCCTCATTGTTGATGCATTAGGTCCCAAAATTTGGGTACATAAAACCTCCATATTTCGAATTGTATAAGCATTGTTTGAGGGGGAGCATCTATCAACATAGGTTATTGATAAGTGGTGCTCCAAACCAAGGCTAAGGTTACACTAGTGTCAAAATAAGTCAACAAGCCTTGGAAATTGTTTGAAGGGTTTAGATTCACACATAACTTGCTCTTGCCATGAATTGCTTAGGATAATTAGTTTTCTCGTTGCAATTTATGTCTTCCTGCAAATTATGATTTATGATATGCCTTATCTCAAGCTTAAGGCGGTTTGTTTGGTAAACATGATCGAGTATGCCATAATTTTCTTGTGTGTGTTATAGAACATGAAGGCATGCTATTGAACAAGATGAACACATAGTTTAAATTGATCATGATGTGAAATAAGCATGTTTTGGAATTTTAATCATCCATTGGAATTGGCACAAACCTAATTTTGGTTAAGAACAGCATGATCACATAGTTTATGATGTTTTAAGTTCCATGACTTGCTTGTTTTTCCACTTGACTGATATTCAAGTTCATGTTTAGACATAAACCATGTTGTTTATTCGTAATAAGGGAAACCCTTCTTTAAATCAAACAAATTAAAACCAATTGAGTTAGGGTTTGGGAACGGCTAAGAACTGAAACAAACTTGATTTCAGAGTTTCTGAAATCGATTTCTGAAATCTGGAACTCAGAAAACATTCTGTGCTGAACCTGATCGGTCCACCGTCCGATCAGGGATCCCTCTGATCGGTCCGGTGACCGATCAAATCAACACTGATCAGTAAGTTCCATGATTGGGTCAAAACTCCTCAGTCCGATCTCCTCTCGTCGAATTGTATCAGTTTAATGATCATACTACAAACAAACATGATACAATCCGTTTACAATTGAAACATATTTGATCACCCATTGGTACAAACCTGGTACTAAGGGAGCACAAAATTGTTCAAGTGATACAAACCTGGTACTTAATAGTGATTTGATACAAACCTATGTTGGAATGTTCAAATTCATAATAAAGGGTTTGTTGAGTCATGACTCTTGTTCTTAATGTCGTGTTTCAGAAATTTTTCTGAAATGACGAATATCAATAGAGTCCTCTCTCCTGTTATGGGATGCAAATTGTTAATGCAGACTGATCAGGAACGTATCAGAGTTTAAGAATTTTTCTAAAATCTGATCGCTCCCCAGACTAATCATAAATTCTTCTGTATCAAGTAATCAACGACCCTGATCAGTCACGGAGACCAATCATGATTATATGTCAGATACAGATGCATTCCTTACTCGTCCTATGAAGCATATACGTATTTGACCATGATATACTTCTGTATATGTCTTCACATGGAAGTCCAAGTGTTAATGCAGTCCGATCTTGAACGAATCAGAATTACAGAAATTTTTCTGAAAATTGATCGTTTATAGATAAATCAGAAATTTTTCTGTATCGATCATCAGTCTGATGGAACTGCGATAATTGTTGTCATATGATGCATATACATTGTTGCCATGATACATTTATGGTATATGCCTCTCATATACAATTCCAAAATCATCCTTTGACTTACTTGTCATATGAAACATATACATGTTTGACCATGATATTATTTTGTATATGTTGTCATGTGCAATTCAAAACTATCCTTTGATTATTTTGGGGAGACCCTTGATTGAGGGGGAGTTGTGTTCAAACTTAATAACCATACCCTTTTCGATGTTTCACAAAGGGGGAGAGAATGGCTGATTAAGTTTATGGTTATTATAGGGGGAGGATCATGATTCCCTTATGAGAATTGAACGGACTTCAATTGATTGATACCTAAAATTAAATCGGGTTGTCAAACAACAAAAAGGGAGAGATTGTTGATGCAGTCTGGCCCGGTTGTTGTTTTGTGTTTGACAATGATTTAAGTTTGGTTGAGCGAATTTGGGTTAAAGTCCCGGTGAGTGGGCATGAAACCCTGGTGAGTGAAGCCAGGTCCTAGCTTGTGAAGCTAGGTTGAAATCCCGGTGAGTGAAGCCGGGTGATGGAAATCCCGGTGAGTGAAGCCGGGTCCTGGTGAGTGAAGCCAGGTGTTGGAAAAGTCCTAATTCGGAAGAGGTGGGCGAAAAGTCCTAGCTTGGAGGGCTAGGTGAAAAGTCCTAACTTAGAGGGTTAGGTGCAAATTCCCATCTTGGAGAATTAGGTGAAAAAGTCCTGGCTTGGAGGGTCAGGTCCTAGCTTGGAGGGCTAGGTTTGGAAAAGTCCTAATTCGGAAGGGTTGGGTGAAAAGTCCTAGCTTGGAGGGCTAGGTGAAAAGTCCTAACTTGGAGGGTTAGGTGAAAAGTCCCAACTTGGAGAATTAGGTGAAAAGTCCTGGCTTGGAGGGTCAGGTGCCTAGCTTGGAGGGTCAGGTGCCTAGCTTGGAGGGCTAGGTTGGATGAAGGTTTAACTCGGAGGGGTTGGGTGAAAAGTCCTAGCTTGGAGGGCTAGGTGAAAAGTCCTAACTTAGAGGGTTAGGTGCAAATTCCCAACTTGGAGAGTTAGATTGAAAAATCCTTAGCTTGGAGGGCTAAGGTGAATGAAATCCTAGCTTGGAAGGCTAGGTATGCATCCCTGGATCGGTCTGGTGACCGATCAGGGAGCTGGCACGCTGCTCCTTCGTGGATCGGTCTGGTGACCGATCCAGCGATGTCTGATCGGTCTGGTGACCGATCAGGGAGTGTGTGTTTCACTCACTGCACAGCTCCTGATCCGTCTGGTGACCGATCAGGGAGCGAACAGTGAGTTGAGTTCCCTTGCTGATCTGCTCCTGATCGGTCTGGTGACCGATCAGGAATACTGTTCAGATCGGTCTAGTGAACGATCAAGTGTCGCGAGATTCTCCTTATGACCGATCAGGATGACTCCTGATTGGTCTGGAAGTAGCCTGATTGGTCTGGTGACCGATCAGGCTGGAGCCTGATTGGTCTGGTGACCGATCAGGCAGGAGCCTGATTGGTCTGGGGACCAATCAGGAGTGTGCAGAAAACTGCTGGATCGGTCTGGTGACCGATCAGGCTCCTTCCTGATCGGTCTGGTGACCGATTAGGAGCAGAACTTTAATTCAAATACGCTGTCAGAAGCTCTGATCGCGCTGTTTTCTCTGCCGATTCTCTGATACACTGCTGATATATGTTGATATGAGTTGCTAAGCTTCTATTGGAGTGTGCAGGCTTTACAGGGATGATTCAAACATTGGAGGAGAGTCAATGAGAGGCTTTCCTTAGAGCAGGTTTGGATGTTTCCTTGTTTTAGGTCTCAACGGCGTCTGGAGAGCAGCTGGCAACTGACGGAGGCTCAGCTGGAGAGGGTCTTCAGTGGACTGAGTGCTCAGGGAGTCAGGGGGTCAGGCTGTGGCTTCAGTGGATGCTGATGGAGAGCCTGGTGATGGGAGCAGATGCTTAAGACGAGGCTGGAAGCAGAGGAGCGACAACGGGAAAACAGACAGGAACTTGAGGAGTTTGGCTGGGCTGTGTGTTGTGCTCTCTGTTGCTTGGTGCTTGAGCGTTCTTGTTTCATCTTTGTGAGCTATCATTCTCTTAGTCTCGTGAGCTTATCTTGTATCCTATTGAGACGCTTGTGGAGAGGTTTCTCCACCGAGAAGGAGGCGTTGTTTTATCCGGGTCACCGGGGCTTGATCTGCCGACGATCAAGGGATCGCCCACCTTACGGGCACGCCAAGGAGTAGGGGCAAGTTATCCCCGAACCTTGTAAACGATCCTTGTTAGCGATCCTTGGTTTGTATTCTTTGTTTCTGCATTTCTGTTAAGATTGTTTCTCTGCGTATGTTTTGTTTCTGCTGCTGCTAACTTAAGTGCAGAGAAAGATTTCAAAAGAGCAACTTGCTGAGGGTCAGGCTATATTCACCCCCCCTCTATAGTCATCTCGACACCAACATTTATTTCGATAGCCTAGACACCGTATTTGTTCACTCGCGATGCTTAAGGTTTTTGTTAAGTGTTGTCGGCTTGCGATGCCCGACCGACTCTACAAGGGCCGGCGCTTGGGTCATATCACGAATTTCTACAAAACATTGACCGCTCAGGCCGTTCATACCGCTCCCTTTAGCTCGATTTTGTGAGTCAAGCGTCAAATTTTTCTAAGTATCGAATGCCCAGTGTATTGAGCTCTTAGTCATTCAGTCAAGCCCCTACCTGGGTTCGGGAATATTGTTCGATCGGGCAGACACCTTGACTGGGCGTTTCACCCTGTCTCTGGCGAGTTAGCCTTATCGGCGAAGTCGAGTTAGCTTGTGTGCTTTGGTTCAACCAGTTTGGCCTTGCTAAGCCGGCCTACTATTCATTTTGTCTCTCAGAGCGTGGGGATCCACGCCATGGCAGTGGAGATCATTGAAATGTGTTAATTCATATTTCCCTCAAGCAAGAGTGTGGACACCGTCTGACTTACCCTGACCGAGCGTGGATCGCCACGCCCGACCGAGCCCGACCGAACGTGGAACGCCACGCCCGATCGACGCCGAGTCCGATGGGTGCGTGAGAGCAAGCCCACTTATAACTTGCCTTAGCAAGAGTCTGGACACCGTCCGGCTTACCCTGACCGAGCGTGGATCACCACGCCCGACCGGGCCCGACCGAACGTGGAACGCCATGCCCGATCGGCGCCGAGTCCGGTGGGTGCGTGAGAACAAGCCCACTTATAACTTGCTTTAGCTGTCTTTCGGAGAGTCAGAGTTTTCGTCATCGTTTTTTCTAAGTACAATTACAAGAATTATTTCTCTCCACTCTCCTCACGGTACAATCTCAGGTGCACTGCACTCCAGGGTCTTCCAAGTCGTTTTCCGTGAGCGTCTTGTAGATAGTACGCTCCTGATCCTAGCGCTTCGACCACCAGGAAAGGGCCACTCCACTGAGGCTCCAACTTGCCTACCTCTCCAACTGGCTTGATCCTTTTCCATACCTTGTCCCCTACCTGGAAATGCCGGGGTATAACCTTCTGATTGTACTGGCGCCGCATCCTTTGTTGGTAAGCGGTCATGCGAACCGCAGCCTTGGCCCGGACCTCCTCGATCAGATCTAGCTCTGCCCACCTTTTCTCCGCGTTGTCTTCCCCGTATATGTAACGAGCCGAAAATTCTCTTAATATTTTCTTAAAATATTAAGCATGTCTAGATAATTTTCCAAGGGACCTAGAAATATTAATGCGAACTTTGGCCTAGAAAATCCATGTTTTCTCATTTAAATTGGGAAAAAGGGCACTAATGGGCCTTATATGGGCTTTTTAGTACCATAATTATTGGTAGATTTTAGGTAAAAATTTATAGAAATATAAAGGAATTTTAATGAGAAATATTAACATAATTATGGGGGAATTTTTAGAGAATTTTCGGAATTTTGGGGAAAATAATAGAAAAAAAAAGGAAAAAAAATAAAAATAAGGTGCATGGGCCAAGGATTGAACCTTGGACCTCTTGTACAACCATGTTTGCATTAACCAACTCATCTAGCAAGGTAATATTATAAGGGAATGAAATGGAGATTGGTTAAGGCTTGGAAGAAGATGAAGGGTCATGGAGAGACTCTTCATTTACCTCCTTAATGGGCTATAAAGAGGGGTTTTTGGGAGTTACCTCTTCTTCCCATTACTTTGCAATTTCTTCCTTCTCCTCCCCTCATCCTAGCCGAATACCCAAGGAAGGGTTCTCCCTTGGAAAAGCTCCACAAGAGGTCTCAACCCCAAGATCTAAGGGGTCTTCCAAGGATACAAGGACAAGGGGGTTCAAGGGTCCAAAGATCTTACCATTTCCTTCTCTTTCAAGGTTCGAAAAATCAAGAAACCCAAGGTAAGACTCCCTCACCTGTGGTATAATAGTTCCTTATGATTTTCATGATTTTTAGCATGATATATTGGTTAGTTTTTGGATTTGATGTTGAAAGAAAAGAAAACCAAGAACCTTAGGCTTGTGGGTTTCGGCCACCATGATTTTAAGGTCTATAATTATGCTAAAAATCTTGATAATGTTGTTTAATGTTCCCTTATGATGTTTAGAGGTTAAGTATAATTTTTGGGAATTTTTGGAGTACCCTAGGACACCCTAGGGTTTCGGCCAACATGAAAGAAACAAAGTCAACACCCTAGAGACCCTATGGGTTTCGGTCACCATGTTTTAGGGTTCAAAAATGATGCTAAAAATCTTGATAATGTTGTTTAATGTTCTCTTATGATGTTTAGGGATTAAATATAATTTTTGGGAATTTTTGGGGTACCCTAGGATACCCTAGGGTTTCGGCCAACAACAAGACCCCATGGGTGGAGTTGGGTCTAAGACCCCAAGCATGTGTTTGATGTATTAACATGATATAAGAGAGATGGAGGGTGATTATGTGAATGTTTCACATGGCTTTGAGACCCCATAGGTTTCGGCCAAGTACCCTAATGGGGTGGAAAGTTAGGATTTATTTCAAGAAAGGGCTCCAATGGCCCTATGGTAAGGTATGGTTGGTGTTTAAGCAATTGATTTGGGGTTTTAATGGAATTTTTCCATACCCCCATGGCCTTGAAGTTTCGGCCAAAGAGTAAGAGTAGGGCTAAAGGATTAGGGTTGGCCTTAAGTATGGGATCAAAGGGTTCCTATGGCCTAGTATACGTGTATGAGATGTTGTTTGGGAAGGTATGTGAAGGTTCATGGACCTAGGGTTCCCTTGGGGTTTTCGGCCAAGGATCTAACCTAGGGCTAGGGTTAAGTTAAACCTACCAAGATGCTTGGGTAGAGGTTATTAAGAGGTATGTGCAAGTAAGATGGAAGAATTTTTATCTTAACCAAACCACCATTAGGTTATATGTCATGAATTATATGATTAGGTCATAAATGTTTAAGACATGTGCCATGATGTATGAATGATAGGTAGGTATGCCATGTTTATGAATGATATGTATGTATGCCATGTTTATGAATGATATGTATGTATGTCATGTCTTATGAATGATATGTATGTATGCCATGTTTATGAATAATGTGTGCATATGCCATGTCTAAGAATGAAAATGATGAATGAAGTTTAAGTATGATGAATGAATGAATATGATATGAAAGATGATGCCTTTAAGGCATAACGATGATGTGAAGTATGATGAATGAATGAATATGCTATGAATGATGATGAATGAAAAAGCATGTGAAAGCATTTTATTTTATTTTATTTTATGGGCTTGTACCGGACCTAAGTAAGGTCCACGGTTCTGGACTACCGATGAAGCTGTCCACGGTTCGGGACTACCGATGAAGCTGTCCTTACGGTTCGGGACTACCGATGAAGCTGTCCTTACCCTAGTAGGTCGAGATTAGCTACCTCGTATTTACTTAGGGATGCGCGCATATGATGAATGAATGTGGTACAAGCCAGGGCCCAATGAATGTTATGATTATGTTAAAATATTTAAAAGCATGTTTTTCAAGATTAAGCATCCTTATATATATATGCAATTGCCACATGCATCCATCCATGTTATGCATTATATTTATGATAAGAATATTATGCAAAGCAAGTTTATGAAATTATGTTTATGCCATGATTTATGAAGTTATGTTTATGCCATGATTTATTTATGTTTATGCCATGATGTAATTATGTTTATGCCATGATTTATTTATGTTTATGCCATGATGTAATTATGTTTATGCCATGATTTATTTATGTTTATGCCATGATTTAATTATGTTATGCTAAGTTAGAATGTCATGATTTTATTTATATTTATGCTAAGTTAGAATGTCATGATATTTTGCTAGTTTAGGATACCATGATTTAATTATGTTTATGCTAAGTTAGAATGCCATAATTTTATTTTGGTTCATGCTAGTTAGGATGTCATGATTTAATTATGTTTATGCTAAGATAGGATGTCATGATTTTATTTATGCCATGCTAATTTTTGAAGCCATGATTTAATTAGGTTTGTGCTAAATTAGGACGTCATGATTTAATTTAGGTTCATGCTAAGAATGTTTGTGAGGTTATATTTATTATGTTATGTCTATGCCAAGTATTATGACATGCTATGAATGTTTACGATGTTTATGTCTATGTCAAGTATTATGTCATGCTATGAATGTTTACGATGTTTATGTCTATGTCAAGTATTATGCCATGCTATGAATGTTTATGGTTATGTTTATGTCATGCTATGAATGTGATGAAGCTATGGCCATGACATGATGAATGTATGCTATGTGATGATAAGACTTATGTTCTAAGTAAAGCACTAAGTATGCTAATGTTTCATATGCTCATGATAATTGATGAATGGTTTTAGTGAGTAGGAAAAAGTCTTACTAAGCCTGTGTGCTTATAGTCTTATTTCCTTATACCGCAGATCACGCAAGGGGACAGTAAGGAAGCAGCAGGAGGGCCTTAAAGCATGTGTGTGATAGTGACTTGGCCAAGAAACCATATGTTTGCTCGTCTTATGATAGAACTTTACCTATACTATTAAGTACTTGAATGTGACTCTATGACATGATGCTAAAGTATGACATGATGCTAAGTATGACATGATATGATGCTAAGTATAAAGTTAATATGCCAAGTTTCCATATTATGATGCTAGGAGTGGTAGTAAGTGCATGTAGGTATAAGTTTAAAGGTTTCCGCTGCATTATGATGACTACATGCCCTAAGTATGTTAACGTAACGCCGCTTTATGAAAGGAAAAAAAAGCGGGCGTTACAGTATAGGTGCCTCCAATCTGACTCACAGTCGACCTCCATGGGAACTACAGCTTCACTACCATATACTAGCTGGAAGGGAGTACATCCTGATCCTTCTTTGGGGGTGGTCCGAAGAGCCCACAAAACACCAGGCAACTCATCCACCCAAGACCCGCCGACCTGATCTAACTTAACCCTGAGCCCTTTCAGAATCTCTCTGTTAGCTACTTCGGCCTGGCTATTGCTCTGGGGGTATGCCACCAAAGTGAAAGCCTGTTTGATTCCAAATTCCTTGCACCAATCTCTGATAACCCGACCTTGAAACTGCCGACCATTATCTGACACCAGCTTGTGCGGTATGCCATACCGACATAAGATATTTTGCCACAGGAACTTCTTGACAGCTTGCTCCGTGATCCGAGCTAAGGCCTCTGCCTCAATCCACTTAGAGAAATAATCCACTGCCACTAGCAAGAACTTCTTCTGACCGGCTGCCCGGGGGAACGGTCCTACTATGTCCATGCCCCACTGATCGAAGGGACAGGACACAGTGGAAGCTCTCAGCATCTCGACAGGTCGGTGCGACAGGTTCTGGTGCTTCTGATTAGAAAGGCAGGAAAGGGCCAGTCTCTCAGCATCCTTCTGGAGGGTCGGCCAGAAGTAACCTGCTAGTAAAACCTTCCAAGCCATGGACCGACCTCCTGAGTGGTTTCCGCAAGACCCCAGGTGTACTTCTCGCAGCACATAATCTGCATCTTCTTCTCCTAGGCATCTGAGCAGTGGTCGGGAGAAGGCTCGCTTGTACAGCGCGTCTCCTATCAGGGTAAACCTGGCTGCCCTTATCTTGAATATCCTGGCTTGCTCCGAGCTGACTGGAAGAGTCCTTTCCTTCAGATAGGTTATGAATGGGGCTCGCCAGTCTCCTTGTATTTTCATTTCTGTTTCTCTTTCCACCTGAGCTACCAACATGACTTGAGGTGATGGTCTGCGAAAGACCCAGGGATGGACCGAACTGGCTAATCTAGCCAGTTCGTCAGCCTTGGCATTATCCCCCCGAGGGATTTGTAAAATCTGAACTTCTTGGAACTCTGCTCGCAATTGTTTGTATGCCTCCACATAAACTTGTAATTTTTCATCATTTACTTTGAACTGCCCGACCACCTGCCGAGTTACCAACTGGGAGTCGGAGTACAGGATGACCCGAGCAGCTCCCACGTGCTTGGCTGCTTGTAGACCTACCAGAAGAGCTTCATACTCTTCTTGGTTGTTGGTAGCCTGGTATTCTAGGCATACAGCTAGGTGCAGTGAGTTTCCGTCAGGGGAGACCAACAAGACTCCCACGCCACTCCCTGCCCGAGTGGCTGATCCATCTACATAGATCCTCCATATCCCTTCTTCTTCCTCTGCATGGAGTTCACTTAGGAAATCTGCCAAGGCCTGAGCTTTGATCGCAGTTCGGGGTTGGTACTGGATATCATATTCACTCAGCTCAGTCGTCCATTTGACCATCCGACCGGAGACCTCGGGGTTGATCAACACCTTCCCGAGTGTGCTATTAGTCAGTACTCGGATAGGATGAGCCAAGAAGTATGGTTGCAATCGCCTAGCCATCAACACAAGCACATAAGCTAACTTCTCGAGTGTAGTGTATCTACACTCAATTTCTTTAAGTAGATGTCCAAAGAAGTAGACCGGTTGTTGCTCGGCGTCCTTCTGGGTTACAAGCACTGCGCTCACCACTCCTTCAGTAGTAGATAAATAAACGTACAAGGGTTCTCCTTCGTCCGGTTTGGCTAGCACTGGCAGACTGACCAAGTAAGCCTTCAATTCTTCAAAAGCTCGGTCGCACTCGGCATCCCACTGGAACTTGGAGGCCTTGCGCAGGATCTTGAAGAACGACAGACTTCTGTCAGCCGACCGGGAGATGAATTGGGATAAGGCCGTGATCCTCCCAGTCAGGCGCTGAACTTCCCTTAGGTTCTTGGGCGGTGGCATGTCCAGCAGAGCTTTCACTTTACCCGGATTGGCTTCTATTCCCCGCTCGGTCAAGATGTAGCCCAGGAATTTTCCACTTTTGGCTCCGAACAAACATTTTGCAGGATTGAGTTTGAGGTCATACCTTCGCAGGGTGCCGCAGGTTTCTCGTACATCTGCTATGAGGTCGGTAGCTCGGGAGGACTTGATGAGAATGTCGTCTATGTATACTTCTATGTTTCTCCCGAGCTGCTCCTTAAAAACTTTATTCATCAGCCTCTGATAAGTGGCCCCGGCATTCTTGAGTCCAAAGGGCATAACAGTGTAGCAATAAGTACCCTCCGCCGTGACAAAACTGACTTTCTCTTGATCATCCCGAGACAAGGGTACTTGGTGGTATCCTTGGTAGGCGTCCAACATACAGATGAGCTCACTCCCCGCGGTAGAGTCCACCATCTGGTCTATCCGAGGGAGAGGGTAGCAGTCCTTGGGACATGCTTTGTTGAGATCCCTGAAATCAATACAGACCCTCCACTTGTCACCCGGCTTGGAGACCAACACCATGTTGGCTAGCCAGGCTGGGAATTGCACCTCTCGTATGTGTCCGGCTGCTAACAACCTCTCCACCTCAGCCTGAATGATCTTGTTCTGCTCGGGGCTGAAGTCTCTCTTTCTTTGTTTCACAGGTCGGGCGTCCGGGTAAACATGCAGCTTGTGCTCCATGACCTCTGGCCTGACCCCTTTCAGATCTAGCTGGGACCAGGCGAATACATCTTGATTCTGAGCCAGGCATTCTATCAGTCGTTGCCGAAGGTCGGGTGACAGCCCCGGAGCTATTCTCACTTTGGTCTCTTCTCGGTTATGTACTAGCTGGATCTCTTCTTTTTCCTCTATCAGCTCAGCCCAGGGGGAAGGTTGAGAGGACTGCACCATGTTACAGCTGGCCGGTGGAGCTCGGAAGGTCTTACTTACCTCCACTCGAACGTCGTCAACGTAACATCGACGAGCTACCTTTTGGTCCCCCCTGGCCTCCCCGACTTGATCGCCTACTGGAAACTTGACCTTCAAGTAGAAAGTGGACACCACTGCTCGGAACTCGTTCATTGCCGGTCGGCCCAGGATGGCATTATAGGCTGAGGGGGCATCCACCACCAGGAAGGTAGACCACCGAGTCCTTCTCAAAGGTTCTTCACCGAGTGAGATGGCCAATTTGATTTGGCCCAACGGCTGGACTTCATTTCCCGTGAACCCAAACAGAGGTGTGGCCACGGGGTGAAGCTCAGTAGTTTCAATCTACAATTGTTCAAAAGCTTTTAAGTACAAGATGTTTACCGAACTTCCCGTGTCCACAATGGTTCTATGAATCTGGTAATTAGCTATGATCGCTGTGATGACCAGGGCGTCATCATGAGGTACTTCTATTCCTTGTAAATCTGAAGGGCCGAAACTGATCTGCGGTCCCTGAGCTTGGGCAGAGCTGCAACCCACTTGGTAGATATCGAGTCGCCTAACTTGCGACTTCCGAGCTCTGTTGGAATCTCCATAGGTGGGACCACCGGAAATCACGTTGATGGATCCGTGCACTGCATTCTGCTGATTGGCTTGCTCTTCTCGGGCATCCTCATGCTCGGTGGAGTCAGAGGTCGGGAATAATTGCCTGGCAGTAGGGGCGGTCGGTCGGGCCGGGGACTCGGATTGGTTGGGCGGGGCTCTTCCCCGACCTCGGCCACCTCCTTGATGAGCTCCTCTTGGACTGCCTCGACCAGCGCGACCTCGACCTCTACCGGCCTGCCAGCAGTCTTGAAGGTCGTGGGTGTGGCTGTTATGAAAAGAACAGTAGGGCTGCCACCTGGAAGGGAGGCAACCCTGGGCCACTTGCTGAACTATTCCCCTTTCGGTTCCTTGTCGGTGTCCCATAGCTCTGGGACTTCTGAGAGGTCCTCCGGGAGGCGCACTCCTCTGATGATGCTGGGGGACCTCGGGCGCCGGTCTGACCTCCGGTCGCCTGGCGGCTTGTGCTTCTTCTACGTCCACGTATTTGCTGGCCTTGCCTAGGAGACTTTCGAAGTCCTTCGGAGGTTTTCGGATCAAGGATCTGAAGAACTCGCCCTCCTGTAAGCCTTGTGCGAAGGCACTGACTAGCACCTCAGACGTGGCAATGGGTACATCCAATGCCACTTGATTAAACCTTTTGATGTATGCTTTGAGGGGCTCTTTGGAGCTCTGCTTCAGGGTAAAAAGATTGAGGCTGGTCTTGTGGTGCCTCTTGCTGCTCGCGAAATGCTGGAGGAACAATCTTTTAAAGTCAGAAAATTATCTTACAGATCCCTCCAGCAGTCTGTCGAACCATCGTTGGGCCGGCCCGGACAGAGTGGTCAGGAAGACTCAGCACTTTACTCCGTCGGAATATTGATGCAGCATTAAAGCGTTCTCGAACTTCATTAAATGCTCTTCAGGATCTGTAGCTCCCCCGTATTCAATGATGGACGGGAGTCAGAAATGCTTAGGCAAGGGCTCCTGCAGGATCTGACTGGAAAAGGGAAGCCCTGTACGCTCCGCCGAGGTCGGCACAAGGGGAGCCTTCCCTTTGCTAGCTCTGGTACGGCTGGATGTAGCTTCATGAGGGTCTGATTGTCCTACTCCCTCAGCCGGGCCAAACAGCGCCCGGTGGAAGTGAGGACTGTCCTCCTGTCGAACCCCTCCCTCAGTGCCCACGCGAGCAATGTGCTCGGCTGGTCCCACCTGAGTGGGTCTAGCGGCTGCTTGCTGGGCCTCTGCCAATTTCCTGGCCCTAGCTTCTATCAGCAACTCCAAGTCTTCTTGTGAGAGAGTAACGGTCACCCGATTGGAGTCACTCATCCTCGGCTCTCGATCAGGCGAGATTCCCACAGACGGCGCCAAATTTGATCCTGTCGACAAGCGAAGACCGGTTCTCCCTCGGATGACTCGGTCTGACCAAGACGACCCGGTCTGCTGTGACTCGGGGGTCGGACTCGGGCTCAAATAGGGCTCTGGCTCAAGTAGCTCTGCTCGGACCGAAACGGGGCTCACAAAGTAGTGGTGTGGTTGCAAATGAGCAGCGATCCCCTCTTTGAAGCCCAAAGAAGGGTTTATATAGGGGAGAGGAAACTCTCTGCTATGTCAGGGCTGACAAATCTCATTAAGAGAGGATCAATTGACAGATTATGATGGCGACAGCCATATTAATGTTGTGAGACCGCCACAGCCACCTGACACCCTGCCGAAACTGTCTTTTCTGTTCCCCATTAACTCTTGGCGGATCTGTCAGACAATGATTATGCCGGGGGGATTGTCCTCCGAATACTGATAGGGACAACCCATAATTGCTCGACCATCACAGAGTGATCACGAGTGTCTGACCCCGATCACTGACTCCCAGGGCCCGACCTCAGATGACTGATCCCGAGTGTCCCGACCTCGGGTGACCGACCCCGTGTGTCCCGACCTCGGGTAACCGACCCCGAGTGTCCCGACCTCGGGTGCCCGGTCCCGAGTGTCCCGACCTCGGGTGACCGACCCTGAGTGTCCCGACCTCGGGTGCCCGACCCGGAGCGTCAGACCTCGGGTGACCCTTGACCCGGCCTATTTATTGCAGGTTCAGAGCGACAATAGAACCCGACCGAGCTCCTGATCCTTCTAAGAAATCATCCACCCGGATCAATTGGTTTTGTTAGTTCAATTTTTAACTGATTGTTTATCCCTACTTCAGTTAAATATCTATTTAAATCATGACATCAAGTTGATCCAGACTAGAATTGAGTGTCGGAGGAAATTCGGAGAATTTACAATAAATTGAAATTACAATAATAACTTCAAGTTATCTGTTGAGTGACCCCGACTGTCTTTTTCGCAAGCAGCAGTCTCCCGAGCTGAATTCCCGAGCTCCCGACTGGTTCTCCCGAGCTCCTGACTGAGTCTCCCGAGCTGCCGACTCAGTCTCCTGAGCTCCCTACTGATTGAGGTTCCCAACCCGAGCAGTACCTCCCGGGCTCCCGAGCGGAATTCCCGAGTTGGAATCTCGAGTGGAGTCTCCCGACTAGGATCTCCCGAGTAGTGGTCGGGCGTCTCCCGACCAATCGGGAATTTGTTAAGGTCTGCACATCGCAGTTTCCTTGAAACAGATTCGTTCTCCTCCGGCGGTGTTTCGAGACTCAGATGGACTTGTCTCTCAGGATACAACAGCAGACCACGGTCGGGAAGTACCCGACTGCAATCAGAGGCGGTTGGGAATGAGGTGGAGTGGAGGAGAATTTCTCTGTATTGTCTTTTTTCTTTGCTCTCAGTCACCTCTTTATATAGGCTCAGACCCCGCAGTATTCAATGACGAATTAATCACACACGAGTTCACTTGGTTCATTACAAATCCGGGCCCTAGATTTGCACCCCCCCTGCGCACCCACGCGTGAGAGAGAGCCTCTCCCTTAGTATTTGTTCACAACTATCATGCTTGTGAAACAATATAAACCAATCATTTTACCTTAGAACTCCCAATGTGAAACTAAAGTCGCACTCACAAAGGAGTCTCTTTATTCTTCTCCTCACTTTCTACTCACTAGAAAGTTTCAATGTGAGAATAAAGTTCGATCATCTTCCTTTCTATTCACACTAGATATCTAACATTGAGAAACTACAAAAGATGTTTTCTTTAAAGATGAAGATATTGCGAAGAAATCGATGTGTAATGCGTGTAGGTTATGATTTGTAAGTATAGAGTACAACAGATCTAGCGTGGAAATTGATGGATAATCAGTTTAACAATGGGGAAAAAATTACAGGGTTGAGTATAGATCTGATATAAAATTATTTTCTTTACCCATTGATTGATTAGCCAATGTGTCTAGCAAAGAATAACGAGATTGTTTTGGAAAAGATTCTATGAAGAATAATGCGTTTAACAAAGAATAATGAGATCGAATAGACTCTGTTAAGAATTTTTGAAGTTTTATTAGTGATACTGTTTCCGTATAATAATATATAGTTTTAAAATAGATTGAGATAATTTATATAGGTACTGATAGGGATGAGCATCTCGGGATAAACATGTGACAGGGGAAAGATACGTGGCAGGCCCCGTTGAACCAGAGCCGTAAGGTTAGATCGACAATCGGGCTCCCGAGACTACCTCGGGATAATAGAAGAAATCCCCCGAGGTCAAACCGGGAATCGGGCTCCCGAGACTATCTCGAGAAAATGGATGAAGGCCCCAAGGTCGGGAATCGGGCTCTCGAGACTATCTCGAAAAAATGGATGAAAATCTCGAGGTCAGCTCAGGAGATAAGACTCCGAGACTGACTCGGGAGAGTGGAGCCCAAAGATCAAAATAGGAGTCAGAAAATCAGACTTCAAGTATCTATTCCTCCTTCCAGAACAGGAAAGTTATCGGATCATCATTGTCTATAACGCACAGTAATTAAGCCCTTAACGATCGCATCGGTCGTTACCAGAAGATAGGATATCTATCATGTAATCGATGATTAAGGAATGTGGAAGAGAACGTGGGGATACGTGTGATAAAAACCTCAGGTATATAAGATATTCGACATCCAGGTAAGGGAAAAGGGTTCTCCAATACCATAGTAATTCGATTCCTCGTTGTCCTCCGAAAAAGATAACATTTCTAACTTGAGCGTCGGAGAGGGCTCCACCGAAAAACCTCCTGGTGCGTTTTCTTTAACGTTCGTGTTAATTTCGTAGGACGTGAACATCTTCTCTTTGTCACCGTCATCGTGGGATGTATTTTAGATGACTCACCATCCGTTCGTTGAAACCGATACCACTAGCATAGCAGATATTTATTGTTATTTATAATTTTTTTTTTCTAAAGAAATTGTAAAATCTTGCTCCAAATCCTACGACTGCATCGATATTCTTCATATGAATATTGTGAAAAACCTTTCATAGACTGATCATATGATATAAAATCCCAAATTTTATATGTAAACCATGATTAAGTAAAACTATAAAACACGAAATTATTAACTTGGCACCATATATATACACACACACACTGTCTCATACACGATACACCTGAAACCAAATTACTGCCAACCACAGCGAATTAATTAAGCCAAACATCAAACAAATTTGATCACGTAACTGAAGATATATTATATCTACCAGATTAATTAAAGTCGTGCCATCTCAGAAATGGTTTGCAAGGTAGGCCTCCATTGACCCTGCCTTGCGCTCCCCGAGCAATGGAATATTCCTAGTCTCTGCCTTCCCTCATCTTCTTCTTTTACCTGATCGTAATTAACACAATTACTTACTTAATTATAATTAACTCATTTCTTATCAGACAAAATAAGACAGGAAATTAATTAATCATGCGTTAATTAAATAATTAAACTAAGAGCAAAACAGTCGATTAGTTAATGTGCCCTTTTCTGCTCATAAAATAGTTTTCGACGATGACGTGCGGACAAGGAGAGGGGGAGAGCATGGGCCGACCGGCCGCGGAGTTCCCGGTCAGGACTTAGGAATTCCACAGGTGCACGAAACGACAAAGAAAAGGCCTAAATTACCCTCGCATATCGAGAAGATCGCTACTCACCGGAGACGACGAGGCAGAAGAAGCATTGGCTTCGCCGTCGCACGATTTCTTGACGATCTCCTTCTTCTTGGACAGCAGCTTACTGAGCCGTACTCGCCTCTTCGTCCCGAACTCGCGCAGCACATCTGTAATTAGCACGATGACGACGATACAATTCGACGCCGTCGTTTAAATTGGACTTGCATGCACGCGGTCGGATCGGATGTGTACCTTCGAAGCTGACGAGGCGGTAGAAATGGCCGAGCTGAAGAGGCTCGTCCGGGCCGAGCAGCTTGAGGTACCGGACCGCCTTATTCTCCCGACGGACGTCGTCGGCGGTTGCAGAGGCGGGGGAGGAGGAGCGGCGCTGGGAGATGACGGTGAGGATGACGGCGAGGTAGTGGCCAGGGTTCGCGGCCATGACGTGGCTGGCGGAGAGCGGGCAGTCGGCTTTCTCCGTCCTCCCGTCGGGGTGCTGGATCACGACGGCGGCCACGTCCGTCGCCTGGCAATTCCCCATGGCCAAATCGAGTTTTGAGTCGGTACTCGGTAGACTGTACGAATATTAACGGGTATAAGAATATATATCGGAGATAATCAAGGATGGAAAGAGAGAGAGAGCGTGTTGTGTGGGATGATGGAGCGTGACGGCGAGGAAGCCTCGAGAGTCGAGTTAAAGTGGTCAACGGGAGGTCTAAATGCACAAACGGACGTCGAAAACTCACGAGTGATTTAAATGACGCGTCTAATTTGCGAACGTAGGACATCTGCCAGCGGGGTGGACTGATGGTATTTAGATTTGGAAATTAAAATTTAGTAAAGTTTGTTTCTTTTCAAGTATTAATTTTATCATTTAGATCAATATTTTTTATTATTTATCTCTTTTATATTAATTCTCAAACGAATTGATAAAAACGCTGAGATAAAAAAATCATCTTTTATCATTGAGAACTGTCAAACCGATCAATAAGTGGTAGATGGACTGATCCATGGATCGACCTTTTAATGGGATAGGATGTGTCAATCCATCATCTTAATTGATTAGAAAATTCTCAATCCATTTAATTTAAAACGGATTGCAGAACATGAATTCAAAAATAATTAAAAAGTAAAAAATTTTAATTTGGTTATGAATTATTACATCATTCAAGTAAGATTGGTAAGGATAATATACAATAAAATGCTTCACTAATACAAATAGATATTCTATTTACATTAACATCGACTATATCAAAATCGAATAATAACATGATATAAATTATGAACCCTCGCATTCTATAGTAATATAAATCTAAAAATAATAATAATGGAAGAATAAACGAAGAAGATATGAAAGTGAATCTTCCTACACGACCTATATCCTTAAATTTTCAGATATCAAGCGTCAGAAATTATAAAATTTATCAGGCTGCTAATTTTTCAAGAAAAAAAAAATTCTTCAATTTGCATACCAACTCAAACCCCGTAGGTCGCGGGCTCAGACGGATGACCACCTAGACCCATTTTTAAATTGATTGATAAATTTTAATCCAATTCATTTAAATTATTAACTACGGTGAATCAATGCAACGGATCCCATCTAAATTTACGTACATGGATCCTACCACCTAAATAATTCAGGTATCACATGAGTAATTTGACGGTCAACTATAAATTTATCTCGTAATTAATTAATTAATTAATTAATTTTTTTTCTATAATTTAAGATGAATTACAACAAATGTATGGCAGGAAAGTAAGCACTTTTGTTTTTACTACAACATACATATATCGAGTGGGCGGCGGCCTTGTACAGTTGCGCTCTTACTTGATATCTTCTTATATTGTTGTTGACTGAGGGAAGCAAAAAAATGGGCAAAAACCGCGATCTCAGGACAAGAAACCGTGTTTGGTCTGCCTACCATTGAACAAGCCATACCTTCCTCCGAACTAATTAACCAAACTAGCAAATCAATTCTTGGCATATACGTACTCCTCTATCTATTTTAAGTAAGAAATTAAGCAGGGCATTGTAACTCGATTATAATTAATACCGACCACGAGAATTATATTTTAAGGAAGAGGGAATTGTGGAATTAGTGAAAGCTTGGAGGAGCTAGCCTATTAGTGTCGGATTGCGGATTGAGTTAGTTACGTTATTAGGCTGTAATTACGATGTGGTTTCTCGCCAACCTTGTTAACTTACTTTAGTGAGGTCAATTGTTTGCTTTATTAGGCATGCAGATTCGTTACGTTTTTTTTTTTATCGATTATGCCCGTCGATGACCTGTGGTCTAGTTTACTTTATTAGGTCGCCACTATTAAGTTTGCGATCGTTTACATCCAATTAGAAAATCCATGGAATTCAATTCCATCCAAAAATTGAATTGAATTCCATGATTCAGAAGTAATTTAAGTGAAGGAATTGAATTCTCTTGAGAATTGAAATCCAACAAAACTAAGAAATATAAATTAGACCCAAATAGATGTGATTTGGTATTGGAATTGAATTTTAACAAATGAAAATACAAAAATAATCTCACATAAATATAATGTTTCATTCCTAACCTAGTAATGAAAGGTAAAATAGTAAAAGTAATCAAATTCATTTAATTTTAGATTCATTCGAAATAAAGAAATTGAATTCAATTCTTTTATTTACCTACGTACACATTTCAAATATAAAAATTGAATTCAATTTCTGTTAGAATTCAATTTAATTTTATTGCTTAAAAAATTTCCAAACGGGTGTTATTGGATAGTCACTTGGAATTGTTTTAAATGAGTTTTTTTTCATGATGCTAATATATCACATTAACAATATTAAAATATTTTCAATATTAGAATTCTAAATAATTTATCTAATTCATAGCCTGCAATTGTTTAATTTCATGTATATTATATCAATTTTGAGATAAAAGATTGGATTTGAGTTTTCATTATTATTTTTAAATTATAAATTTCAAACATTACTTCTCTACAATAGTTTTAAAAAAATATTCAATTATTTTTTTATCGCTGCAACATTGGGGACAGGGTTTTGTTCCCCATGGGTCATCGGTAGAGATTTACCTTCTTCCTTTTTTTTCATAGTTATAGATTTCCTTGTGGATGAGAAAATTGAAACTTTTTTCGTGTTAGCTAATTGTAGGTTCTTTTTTTTTGAGGTTAGAACAACTCTTTGCTTAGGATAGCAAAAGCTAATTATGAATGCCATAGATACACAAGTAAGCTTAGTGAAAACTAAGGGTAGGGGTGCAAATCAGTTAAATGCAATTGAATAATATAAAAAATAATAATAAATGGAATTGAATAATATAAAAAAATATTAATATTTGAGTTTGAGTTGGTAAAATATAAAGAGTATTCAAATTCAATTAAAGCTCAAAAAGATAAATTATTATGACTCGAGTTCTATTCGAAATGAAATTTGTTCTCGTAATTCCAATCGAGTGGTTTGAATCTTGATTTGATTTGAGTATATTTTTTTAATTTATATTAACTATTTAACTTATACCAATTAATTCAGAGATGACTTATCCGACTTTAAAAAATATTTTTATTTATTATTAGGATAAATTAGGAAGCGACTAGAGACTCATCTAGATAGCCAACATTCCTAAGTTTGCTTCTCACTAGAGGAAAAATCTCGTGCAATATGCCGTTGAAATTCGAATTTTAGATCCCAGGGTTATTCGTTGGGTCTAACCATTGCCTTGGGAACAACATTCAACCTATAATTATAGCAAAATATGAGTACACTTATTCCAAGCAGCTCTTACAGCCCGTCTCAAGATTATGTGAAGGGAGATAAATCATGAGACCGACATATAGTTGCTAGCTGCCAAGTGTTATATGTGTATACTAAAAGACTTATCTTTTTATATATATGATCATCTATATTTTAAAAGAGAATCATAACAACACAGTTGCATGTTTATATTAGTATGTGCATAAAAGTCCGATACTTTGCATTGTAGATAATATAGTATATGGTGACGCATAGAAGATCATGTTATCAGTTCCTTGCATAGTATAAGTAGAGACTCATAACCGAGATTGAGTTGGACAAACCATCGGGATTGTTGTAGTGTAATTAGGTGTGGTTTGTCTTGACCATAGAATTATACTAGTGTACTTTGTGTGCATTGAGCAGAACCAAAACAGAGGTTATCCTATTTGTACTGACTTAATAATTGGATTGGACCTCAGATTATTATGGAGTACAATATCTAAATCCCGATATAATAACGGACATGTATAGTTAATATTTTATTTCATTGATTTACTAATGAGCGAGATTTATTCTGCTAAATCAATAGACCCGGTAAGTTGAGAAATAATATTAATTATATGGTGTGCCGTTGATTATTGACGGAATCCGTGTCAAAGTGAGTCGGGATGATAATGTCATCTTGATGAGCTCATAAGATTCATCATGTTAAACCCTGCAGGTGGATTTGATCCGACATAATGTTAAGGTGAGTGGTACTAGTCAAGGAGAAAAGTTGATTAATTAAAATTGTCAGTAATTTAAATTAATCGACGGGCATTCGATATCTTAAATACGGGGAGATGGATGTACTCATAATAGATGAAACTCATATGAAATTATGAGGGTTGGTGAGGAAGTTCAATGGAGATCTTTTAATTTAGTGGAATTGATCTTTACTAATAGATCGATTTTAGATCCATTAGTGAGTCAAGATCCAACTCCTCCTCATGGTCCCTACCTTAGCCCTATATATATCCCATGGGATCAAGAAACCAAGGCTTAATCCAATTAATCATCAACCCAAGGCTTCTCTCCTCTCCTCTCTCCCTTCTCTCTCCTAGGTCACGGCAAGAAGAAGCTTCCCTTCTTCTCTTCTTCTCCTCTCAACCACTTGGTGGCTAGCCTCTACTAGACAAAGGGGGATATCTCCTCTACCTTTTTTAGTGTGCGGCGAGGAGGGAGAAGGCGCCGGCGGCCGGTGGGAGGCGGCGCAAGGGGGTTGCGGAGGCGGCGCAACAAGCTTGGAGGAGGAGGAGCTCTCGGCCGGATTTGGGTTGGAGAGAAGGTTGTTTCTCTCCTTCATCTTCTTCTTCACCTTCCTCTCGAGGGCTGCTGAGGGGTGGGCAGGGCTTGGGTGGCTCATGGTGGCTGGCGGCGCAAGGGAAGAGGGAGGAGTGCGCCGGCGATAACCCTAGGAGCTAGGGTTTTGTTGGTTTTGGAAGAAGGTGATTAATTGGGGCCTTGGTGATTCCGGTTCTCGGTAGCTCATCACCCACACGACGTCCGAGAGGGAAGAGACAAGGTAGAAGACTACGAGGTAAAGGAAGGTATAATTTTCTTCCTTGGCTCTTTGTTATTCTTGTTATTTCATGTGGATGTTAATTGATTATTATGGTTTTGATTATTTGTTAATCATTGATAATAATTAATTAATTTGACACCGATAATAAACACAAAAACTGATTATCCACTCGTCGTCTTTTCCGCGGTCGATCGGTTAGGCAAATTACAAAGTTTGCTTTGAGATTGGCCAAGTTACAATTCAAACCGATTGATACGATGACAAGATGGTCGTTTGGGAGATAAGTCTTCATTCAGATTAATTTTTAATCCGTAGACATGGAGAGGTCTCTCAAGGACGACCAATTATTCGCTTAGGAAACCCGCCAAGCCGCAACCATCACCAAGTGACTAGAGGGTGGATAACATTAAACCCATAATTTGTATATTAACTAGGTAATATCGAACTTGAAGTGACCAGTCCGGCCCGACGAAAGTTTTCCATCGACCGCTAGGTTAAATCGAGAAGTACTCGTGAGTCGTGATAGACGGTCCAGAAGCTCAATATCCCATGGTTGCACATCCCATTTAAATAAAAACTTTTTATAATATGCGTCGTAGTTGAGAATTGAACTGTAAATATTTGGTTTGACAACTTCATACCCTTCTACTATACCAAATCTCCGAAAGTAAAATACATTGAAACTGATAATTAAACCACATGTATCTAGATGATAACATAACACCTTTTGCTGCATCGCACGTATGCGCATCTTCCATACATAAAGCCAATCACTTAAACTCATAATTGATATATAATTTGAAAGAACTTAAATTCCGATTCAGTCTGAGTAAACATATCGTCAGTTTAAATTCGGCTCCAAAAATTATATATCAAATATTCAAGTTCCGATCGAATTCAATAATTTGAATTATGAATCAAATCGTTTTTCGAATGGACTCGAAAAGAGTTCGACTCATCTGCACTCTAATTAGAACGATTTGAACTACGAGTTTAGTAGGGTAAGTATTAATACCGCTTTATTTTTATGCATATATTAGAATGGTACGAATTGCTTCGTAATACGGTTTATCCATCGTCATGCCCTGCTTAATTTTCTTAACGTCTAGTTTCTGTACACAATTATTGCCTATCTTCATACGGAAAATATAATGATATATATGTTATGTGATCTCGGTAATTATATAAACAATGATAAATATAATTGATGGTAATTGAATTTATCCTCTCTAGTTATTCGAAGAATAATGAAGTCATCTTAGACCAACGAGGAAGGTTTAGGACTTAGGAGTTCCGCCGAGCAATATAAAAAGTGCCGAAACACTTACAAAGCTATACGAGATAACACGGAGAGATTCCTCGATCAATCTAATTCAAAGGATATATTAAACCTTGTCAAGATAGTAACACTGTCATTCACCGAGCAATATTATTAATTTTACTATGGTTAGCCGGGCTATGAGATGATAATCCGTCCGCCATCTGGGATCTCTCGGAGACCTATATTGTCTAAGATTCCGGATTCGAGTCTTCTTAGCGACTAATATTTATTGACTGAGATATTATTACAATAATATGCTCGATATTATTTCAATAATTATGCTCTTATTAATCAGTGGTACTATATCTCCAGAAATCCCGGAAGGGGGGCTCTGATAAAAGGGACCGTTTCGACGGTGGGGCTAGTCACTATAAAAAGTTTACCCATTCCAATTTTTTGCGCGAACCCTGGGACGTTGAGCTTCTAGATCGCCCACTGCGAGCGCTTTCCAATTTACCCTGGCGACCGGTGGGAAACTTCCGTGTGACCGGACCGATCGCCAAGATTTGTTGGGAAAACCTCGTTAATCATTTTTTGGAGAAAGACTACCAAATAATAGCAATGAGGTTGTCGAGAAATACATAAGCATTCTAAAAAATGATTAACGAAGTTTTTTCAACCAACCTCGGACGAATACATAAGCATTCTAGTGAACAAGCCGGAGGGATTTTTCCGAGTGATCAGGTCCAATTCTCCCAATCTACATAAGGTAGACTTGTATTTGAAGATTTCCCCGTTAATAATCATTGAGGTGGATATCATGGGTGATTCTGTCGTGGAGTAAGGCGGACTCTCAAGAGCGAAGCTGGCCCGAGTACTGCTAATGCTGGCTCCGACCTGTAAGGAAATGACCGTTAGCAATGTTGATGCAGTCTGACCCTGATTATTGTTTTGGTGTTGACATCGATTTTAGTTTAGGTTGATTATGATTATGATGATTATGATTAAGTCCTGGTCGGGGATCAGACATGGTATGGAAAATCCTAGCTTGGAAGGCTAGGTGTTGGAAAATCCTAACCTGGAGGGTTAGGTGTGGAAAATCCTAGCTTGGAGGGCTAGGTGTGTGAAAAGTCCTAATTCGGAAGAGGTGGGTGAAAAGTCCTAGCTTGGAGGGCTAGGTGAAAAGTCCTAACTTGGAGGGTTAGGTGCAAATTCCCATCTTGGAGAATTATGTGAAAAAGTCCTGGCTTGGAGGGTCAGGTCCTAGCTTGGAGGGCTAGGTTTGGAAAGTCCTAATCCGGAAGAGTTGGGTGAAAAGTTCTAGCTTGGAGGGCTAGGTGAAAAGTCCTAACTTGGAGGGTTAGGTGCAAATTCTCAACTTGGAGAATTAGGTGAGAAATCCTTAGCTTGGAGGGCTAAGTGGATGAAACCCTAGCTTGGAGGGCTGGGTTGGAGCCCCTGGATCGGTCTGGTGACCGATCAGGGAGTTGGCACGGTGCTCCTTCGTGGATCGGTCTGGTGACCGATCCAGCGATGACTGATCGGTCTGGTGACCGATCAGGGAGTATACGTTTCACCCACTGACTGGCTCCTGATCGGTCTGGTGACCGATCAGGGAGCGAGCAGTGAGGTTGAGTTCCCTTGCTGAACTGCTCCTGATCGGTCTGGTGACCGATCAAGATCACTATGCAGATCGTTCTGGAGAACGATCCAGCATCGCGGGTTCCTCACTAAGATCGATCAGGATGGTGCCTGATCGGTCTGGTGACCGATCAGGAGACACTCTGATCGGTCAGGTGACCGATCAGGATGTTTGGACTGCGAAACTCAAAAATCGCCTAAATTAGAGGTGGATCGGTCCGGTGATCGATTCATAACCGGGGATCGGTCTGGTGATCGGTCCAGGAGAATCTCAAAGAAATCGTGATTTCTGATTGAGCGTTGGGGATCGATCAGGACGGAGCCTGATCGGTCTGGACCCAGCCTGATCGGTCTGGTGACCGATCAGGAGGCTCTCTGATCGGTCCGGTGACCGATCACTTTAATTCAAATTGCACTGTCAGACGCTCTGATCGCGCCTGACCATATCCGATTCTCTGCTGCTTACATCTGATACTTGATTTACTGTGTGATATGCTGCTCTAACACTCTGATTAAGCTGCAGGTGACAGGGGAGGATTCAAACACTTAAGGAGAAGTCAATGGAGGCTTTCCTTGGAGCAGGTTTGCCCATTCTCCATTTCAGGTTGCAACGGCTGGAGTTGCAGACTGAGCTGCTGACTGGAGCTTGGCTGAGGGGGGCTCAGGAAGTCCAGGAAGGGTTCAGTGATAGCTGTCGTTCGCAGTGAAGCAGCTGGAGGCTGCAGGAGACTGTCACCTGATGTTGAGTGGAGAAACAAAAAGGGTGAAAGAAGGCTTCGTGGAAGCAGAGTTCGAATACTGGTTTCTTGCCGCACCTTGTGTTTCTCCACAACTTGCTTGCTGTGTTCCTGAAGTTGTCATCACCTTGAGCAAGCGATTGCATTCTTGAAGCAACCATCCACTACTTGAGCGCTTGAAGGAGAGAACAAGAAGCTTGGAGTCCGACAGTGGGAAGACACGAGGAAGGGTTTCTTGCGTGAGATCGCCGCTGGGTGGAGCTCAGGAAAGCTTGCTGTGTTCTTGTCTTTGCTGAGTGCTTGAGTAAGATCTTTCTTGATGTTTCATTGAGCTTAAACATTTATCTGTGATTGAAACGCTGTGGAGAGGTTTCTCCACCGAGAAGGAGGTTGTCTTCTATCCGGTGATAACCGGGGTTGATCTGCCGACGATCAAGGGATCGCCCACCTTAAGGGCACGCCAAGGAGTAGGGGCAAGTTATCCCCGAACCTTGTAAACCCTCCTTGTTAGCGATCTTGGTAGTTGTAGTTGTTTTCCTTCATTTTTTGTTTCTGCATTTTCTGTTTTCATACTTCCGCTGTGCTACTAACAAAGTTAAGTGCAGAAACTTGATTTGTTTCTAAGTCAAAGTGATTGGCTATATTCACCCCTCCCCCTCTCTAGCCATCCGGTTTCCAACAAGTGGTATCAGAGCTTGGGGCTCTATTTACGGCTTAACATCCGAGAGTTATCAACAAGATGGCGTTGAGAGAAGGCTTCTCCACCACCCGACCTCCATTCTTTGATGGCGCCGACTTCCAATATTGGAGATCGAAGATGGAATATTATTTGAAGATGGACATCAATACTTGGTTCGCGGTGAAGGAGGGATTTACCCCTCCTAAGGATGATGAAGGCAAAGAACTCGAATCATGGCGGTGGACTGCCGAACAAACTCGAAAGAGTGAAGCCAACGCGAAGGCGGTTGTCACTCTACAATGTGGCATGAACAAAGACCAACTCATCAAGGTTGGTCCTTTCACAAGTGCAAAGGACTTGTGGAACAAGCTCATCGAACTCCATGAGGGCACCCGAGATTCAAGAATCGTTAAGAGGGAATTTTCCTCAATCAACTTCAAAATCTCTCCATGAAGGAGAATGAATCGGTAAGTGAGCTTCATAGTCGGTTCAAGAAAGTCCTCAATGGGCTTCATTCGATTGATGAAAAGGTCGAGAATCGCGACCTTGTGAGGTATGTCTTGAAAGTTTTTCCAAGGAATGCTTGTGGTCATCCATGGTGGATGCCTACAAAGTTTCCAAGGATCTATCCATTGTAAAATTAGATGATTTATTTTGTGAGATAGAATTGCATGAAATGGCTAACAAAGGCCCCAAGGAGAAGGGGATTGCTTTAGTTGCAGGGGACCGATCCAACAAGAAGAAGAAGGAGAAGAAGAAGGAGGTCTCTTCATCTTCATCCTCTTCTGAATCCGAGTCCGATTCCGAGGAAGATGGCAGCAGCTCTTCTTCCTCCGAGATGGCGAACTTTGTGAGAAGGATGATGAGAAGGGGTCGACACTTCAAGAGTAGAGGTAACTCTAGTGAAGCTAAACTTGATAAGACTAATGCATCTTGCTTTGAGTGTGGTAGGAAAGGGCATTTCAAGAATGAATGTCCGAAACTAAAGAAGAAGGAGGAGAAATCCAAAAGAAAAGAAGAGAAATTCAAGAAGAAGAAGAAGACCTTGAAGGCTACTTGGGATGAGTCATCCTCTAGCTCATCCGATGAAGAGAAGGAGGAGAAGAGCACAAGGCATGTGGCGCTTATGGCTCTTGGAGAGGAAAGCAGTGATGAGTCTTCCAATTCCTCAAACGCGGCTTCATCATCCTCGGATGATGAAGAAGTAACTTCTCCCGAGCTTGAAAAACGTTATAGAGCAATTGCATGTTTAACTAGTATGCTTAAGAAATCAAAGAATAAGGTTAAAACATTGCAATTAGAAATTGATCAATTGAAATTATCTAGGGATGATAACATTGATGATTTGCATGTTGAATTGCTAGAGGATGAGATTAAGTCTTTGAAACTTGAAGTTGAAAACTTAAAATCCTCTAAGGTTGAGGAAGTAGATGATTTGCATGATGACTTGCTAGAAGAAGAGAACAAATCTTTGAAGAGTGAAGTTGAGAAACTCAAGAATATCCTAGAGAAGTTCTCAACTAGCTCTAAGACCCTAGATATGATCCTAAATGCCCAAAGGGCGGTCTATAATAGGGCCGGTATTGGTTACCGTCCTAAGGAACCCTCATTTGTGTCTCTCATGTCTAGGACTGATATGAGACAATCTAGGACACCCAAAATTCAAAAGAAAGTTGTCAAGGCATGGGTGCCTAAGTCTTGTTTAGTTGATGCTTTAGGTCCCAAGGTTTGGGTACCTAAAATTTCTATTTTTCGAATTGTGTAGGTTATGATTGAGGGGGAGCATCTATCAACTTGGTTCGTTGATAGTGGATGCTCCAAACACATGACCGGGGATAGATCATTGTTTACCACACTTCACAAGAAAAGTAGAGGTAATGTATCATTTGGTAACAATGGTAGTCTTAAGGTCATAGGAATAGGAGACATTCAAATATCCAAATGTCTTAGAATTTCAAATGTCCTTCTAGTCAAGGGGATGAAATATAATCTCCTAAGTGTGAGTCAATTGTGTGACACGGGTTACACAATTGATTTCCAACCAAGTCAATATCTAGTTAGACAACATGACACCTTGGACACGGTACTAGTAGGAGCAAGAGTAGACAATATTTATCAAGTTTCATTTAAAAGTGATACTAATGCTTTTGCTAAGTGTTTCATGTCAAAAGAAGAAGAGTCCACCCTTTGGCACCGGAGGCTAGCACATGTGAACATGAAAAACATCCGGAAGTTGGCCAACAAGGGGTTAGTCCGTGGCTTACCAAGCATCAAGTATGAGAAAGACAAACTTTGTGATGCATGTCAAATGGGTAAGCAAACAAAATCTGCACATAAAGGTAAAAGCGCTGTAAGTACTTCTACTGCATTAGATTTACTTCACATGGATCTATTTGATTGTAGTACTATCATATCATTGAATGGAAGTAGATATTGCTTTGTGATCATTGATGATTTCACTAGATATACATGGACTTACTTTTTAAAATATAAGGACCAAACCTTAGATGTTTTCATTTCTTTTAGTAGGAGGGTAGAAAATAAAAAATCATTAACAATTAAGACAATTAGAAGTGATCATGGAGGTGAATTTCAAAATCAAAGGTTTTTGGAATTTTGTCAAGATAGGGGTTATAGACATGAGTTCTCTACTCCTAGAACACCACAACAAAATGGTGTTGTAGAGAGGAAGAACCGTGTATTTCAAGAGGCTGCACGAAGCATGCTTAATGAGTACTCACTCCCGAGTTACTTATGGGCCGAAGCTATAAATACAGCTTGCTATGTGCAAAACCGGGTCCTCATTCATAGGTTTTTAGGGAAGACTCCCCATGAACTTTGGTTTGGAAAACCACCTACGGTTAAACACCTTCGGGTGTTTGGTTGTAAGGTGTTCATTCTAAACACCAAGGATCTGTAACACCCGTTTTTTTTTTTACCACCATAAAGCGGTGTTACGTTAACATACTTAGGGCATGTAGACATCATAACGCAGCGGAAAACTTTAAACTTACACCTACATGCACTTTCTACCATTCCTAGCATCATAACATACTTAGCATCATGTCATATTTAGCATCATGTTATACTTTAGCATTCTGTCATACTTTAGCATCATATCATAGAGTCATAGTCATATTCAAGTACTTAGTAGTAAAGGTAAAGTTCTATCATAAGGCAAGCAAACATATGGTCTCTTGGCCAAATCACTATCACACACATTCTGCAAAGCCCTCCTGCTGCTTCCTTACTGTTCCTTTGCGTGATCTGCGGTATAAGATAATAAAACTATAAGCACACAGGCTTAGTAAGACTCTTTCCTACTCACTAAAACCGTCCGTCACTTAATCATAAACATATGAAACATTAGCACTCTTAGCGCTTTACTTAGAACATCATCCTTAGCATCACTTAGCATTCATTTGACATGTCATGGACATAGCTTCACCCCATTCATAGCATGGCATAAACATAACCATAAACATTCGGGTATGGCATAATTATTGACATAACATAAACATCGTAAACAATCATAGCATGGCATAATACTTGATATAGACATAAATAAAATCATGGCATAAATCTAATTACAATCATGGCATCCCATACTAGCATGAGCATGAACAAAATAATGGCATTCTAACGTAACATAAACATAATTAAACCATGGCATCCTAAACTAGCATAAAATCATGTCATCCTAAACTAACATAAACATAGATAAAGTCATGGCATCCTAAACTATCATAAACATAAGTAAAGCATGACATTCTAAACTAGCATAAAATCATGGCATCCTAAACTAACATAAACATAGATAAAATCATGGCATCCTAAACTATCATAAACATAATTAAAGCATGGCATTCTAAACTAGCATCAAATCATGGCATAAACATAAATAACATCATGACATAAACCTAAATAATATCATGGCATAAGCTTAAATAATAGCATGGCATAAACATAAACAAAATCATGGCATAAACATAAATAAAATCATGGCATAAACATAAATAAAATCATGGCATACACAAATAAAATCATGGCATAAACATAAATAAAATCATGGCATGAACATATCTTCATAACATACTTTTCGTAAACATATTTTTCATAACATAATGCATAGCATAAATGGATGCATGTAGCAACTGTGCATATATATATATAAGGATGCTTAATCTTGAAAACATGCTTTTAAATACTTGAACATAATCATAACATGCATTGGGCCCTGGCTTGTACCACATACATACATCATAAGCGCGCATCCCTAAGTAAATACGAGGTAGCTAGCCTCGACCTACTAGGGTAAGGACAGCATAGTCGGTAGTCCCCGAACCGAGGCGTTCTTAAGGTGCCCATCCCTGTTGCACAGCTTCGGTAGTGCCAGAACCGTGGACAACATAGTCGGTAGTCCAGAACCGGGGCGTTCTTAAGGTGCCCATCCCTTGGACCCATACATCGGTCCGGTACAAGCCCATTCATAAAGTAAAATACTTTTCATGCTTCATTATTCATAAGACATTCGTGGCATCTTTATCATAACATAACTTGTTACGGCTCGGCCCGTCTACCGGCCCATTTACCGGTCCTTATGACCGTCGTACCGTTGACCATCGACCGTGCCGTTTAACATATTCATTCATTCATCATCATTATGCCTTAAAGGCATCATCATTCATAGCATATTCATTCATTCACCATACTTAACTTTCATTCATCATTTTCATTCTTAGACATGGCATAGGTACACATCATTCATATAGCATGGCATACATTCATAAACATAGCATACATTCATATCATTCATAAGACATGGCATACATACATATCATTCATAGATCATGTCATACATACATATCATTCCTAAATCATGGCATATGTCTAAACATTCTATGACCTAACGTATATTTCATGACATATAAGCTATAGGTTTAGTTAACATGGTATTCCTCCACCTTACTTAAGCATACTTCCTAATCACCTATACCCTAGGGTACTCTAGGGTACCCCAAAAATTCCCAAAAATTATATTTACTTACTACACATCATAAGGGAACATTAATCAACATTATCAAGATTTTTGGCATAATTATAGATCCCAAAATCATGGTGGCCGAAACCCACAAACCTAGGGTTCTTGGTTTCCTTTCCTTGTTGTTGGCCGAAACCCATAGGGTCTCTAGGGTACTCCAAAAATTCCCAAAAATTATACTTAACTTCTAAACATCATAAGGGCATATTAAATAACAGTATCATGATTTTTAACATATTTCTAGACATTTAAAACATAGTGGCTGAAACCCTTGAACTTAAGGTTCTGGGTTTTGCTTCTTTCATGTTGGCCGAAACTTTAGGGTGTCCTAGGGTACTCCAAAAATTCCCAAAAATTATACCTAACTTCTAAACATCATAAGGGAACATTAAATAACATTATCATGATTTTTAACATATTTTTAGACCTTTAAAACATGCTGGCCGAAACCCTTGAACTTAAAGTTCAGGGTTTTGCCTCCTTCATGTTGGCCGAAACTCTAGGGTGTCCTAGAGTACTCCAAAAATTCCCAAAAATTTTACTTAACTTCTAAACATCATAAGGGAACACTAAATAACATTATCATAATTTTTAGCATATTTACAGACCTTTAAATCATGCTGGCCAAAATCCATAAACTTAAGGACCTTGGTTTTTCTTTCCTTTCAACATCACATCCAAAAACTAACCCATATATCATGCTAAAAATCATGAAAATCATAGATAACTATTATACCATAGGTGAGGGAGTCTTACCTTATATTTCTTGATTTTTAGACCTTGGATGGAAAGAAGGAAGAAGACTTGACCACACCTAGCCCTTGGAAACTTGAGAAGACCTTAGATCTTGGAGGATGAGACTTTTTGTGAAGTTTTCTCAAGGGAGAAGTCCTCCTTGAGTGCTCGGCAAGAATGGAGAAGGAAGAGAGAAGCAAATGCAATTGATGGCATGAAGAATGAAACTCCCAAACCCCCTTATTAATCAACCATTAAAGTGGTGAATGAAGAGTTTTCCATGGCCCTTCATCTTCTTCTACCATTTAACCATCATTCACTTCGTTTCCTCACAAGAATTCCTTGCTAGGTGAGTTGGTTAAAGCATTCTTGGTTGTACAAGAGGTCGAAGGTTCAATCCTTGGCCCATGCTCATTTATTTTTATTTTATTTAATCCTTTTTTTTATTTTCGAAAATTCCCCTTTTATTTCGAAAATTCTCCAAAAATGACCCATAATTTTGCCAATATTCCTAAATAAAATTCTTTTATATTTAAATTAATTTTACCCAATTAATACCCATTTTTGGAGCCCATTTAAAGCCCATTAGTACCAAATCTCTTTATTTAAATGGGGAAATTAGACTAATATTTACCCAAAATCATGCTAATATATCCAATTAAATCCTATTTATATTAATACTAACTTTTACCTAAAATTCACCGATAATTATGGTACTAGAAAGGCCCATATAAGGCCCATTAGTACTTAGTTTTCTCAATTTAAATGAGAAAACATGAATTTTCTAGCCCAAAGCTCGTATCAATACTTCTAGATCCTTCAAAAATTATCTAAACATGCTCCATATTTTCATAGAATATTAAGAGAATTTTCCGGGTCGTTACAAGATCATCTTGGAAAGTTCACGGCAAAGGCTGATGAAGGGATACTAGTCGGGTACTCCCTCGTTAGCAAAGCCTACCGAGTCTACAACAAGAAGTCTAGAATAGTTGAAGAATCTTCTGATGTTGTCTTTGAAGAAATTCCAAAAGTCAATGGTCAACCAGAAGATGAAGTCCAATTCGAACTTAGGAGACTAAGTTTGAATGAAAGTCCAAATGTTGTTGATGGTGATGAATCTGACGATGGTGAGCCTAGACAATCCATAGATCAGCCGGATCCTGAGGCTGAACTTGTGTCTAGTGAGCCCATTCACGAAGCACCACCAACACCAAGGCAAACTAGATTAGCCTCTAGTCATCCCCAAGACCAAATTGTTGGAGACATCCATCATGAGATTAGAACTAGATCATTCTTCCGGAATGAGGCTAATGAAGTTGCCCTAATTTCCGAAATTGAACCTAGAAAAATTGATGAGACCTAGCCGTGTGGCCGATACCCCTTGGACTGGAATAAGATACCCTCGGATTAAGCAGCGCTTGAGCTTGGGCAATCAAACTTACCTCGGGGTCGGGTGGTTAGGGCATAGGTAGACTACCGACTGGACGCCAATCAGATGTTGCATGGGCGTTCTTAGGCTCGGCAGTCGGTATCTCTCACTGAGGGTTGATGAAGTGCGCATCTCGGGTGGCGGACGGGGTCGGACACTCGTTATTTCCTAGGGGGATCTGGTCGGGGTCCATCTGATCGTCCGCTCGGTCGGGCGATTCGGCCCGACTGGGCCTTGGGGTATCCGGGCCCAGCCAGCTACTTCGAGCTATCCATACCCTCTGGCCCTGATCTACCCTAACGTGGCGCCAGGCTGGCCGATCGAGCTATATATGAGCTAGGTCAGGATCATAAGTATCCCCTTCGAGTCTAGTCGAAGGAGGTGTCAAGTCTGATTGACTAGACTATTGATTTAGAGCAAGCATGGCGCACCCGAACGGGATACTTACCCGACCGATCTTTATCCTCACACGCTCGACTGCCTGATTGGCGTGCCGACACCACCTCAACCTTCTTTTCTGTCTTATCCCTGACTCCGGCCGGGCCGATTCATATCTTCTTCCTTAATTACCGCATTAACTGTTGGGGCCACATGTCCGCCAGCTATTGGTCTCCCGAGTTACAAAACGTCCGCCGCCTGACACCGCGAATGGGCGACACGCACGTGTGACGCAGTACCTCGGGAATTACCTAGGGTTCGAACGAACGGCTCAGATCTATTCCTGCCTTTTTCACGGATCACCATCAGACAATTGACATCGTCTACTCGACCCTATAAATAGGCTCCTCGTCCTCACCCTTTTACCATCATTTTTTACTTCTCACGCCCACCTGTTGCTCGTGCGTCCTCTGCTAGGGTTCCGGCATCTTCCTGCGGTGCTCGCTTCGTGTTCTTCTCCGGCGACGTCTTTTTTAACTCGGTCAGTTCCCCTTTAACACCTCATGGATTCTGCTTCTTCCCACACCGATCCGTGGTACACCACCATGGTGTCCGACCTCCACCATCACGTCCTCTACCAAATTCAATCCGATTACCGTATCTCTCCTGACCACCGCCTTCATCTACCCGACCCCACTGACCGACCTGAGAGCGCACCTCTCAGTTTCATAACTATCTCTTGAGACCATCTTCAGGAAGGGCTTCGCTTCCCGATCCATCCTTTCATTTCCTCCATCTGTCGCTTCTTTCAAATCCCTCTCTCTCAGCTGGCCCCGAATACCATCCA
>JAGFNQ010003632.1:0-78348 GCA_024364735.1 Boesenbergia rotunda
ATTATTGCTTATATATGAATATAAATAATGTCTCATATCTGGACCACCATGTTTTTAAAACCTTGCAAGTTCTTGCATCTTCTCACAATTTATTTGGAATTCATCCAAACTAAGGGGGCAATTAGTGATGAAGGGCCATATCTATTTTGACAAATTACATAAGAAATTCTTTATAGAATATAAGGGAGCTTCAGCAGAAACTTATCTAGATAACAATGCCAAACTTTATGCTACATGCCAACAGGAAGTAAACCTATGGAAGATGAGTACGCGGTGGACTTGGTCGAAACAGGATCAGAGCAGGAACAAGCAAGGGATGATGGCGATGAAGATGATGGCTGACGTTGCTAGGATGGAGCTTTTGTCTAATGCACTTCTCACGCTTCCAACCTTTGAGAAGTGCTGAAAGGCTAGATAGGCAGCAATTGCCAAGGACACGATTGAACCAGATTGAGTATCTCTGCAAGGAAAAGTAGGCACCAACATGATAAGTAGGGTGGAATTCACACATTAATCAGTGTAGTGGCTACATGTGAGAAGATTCAACAAACATCTACTGTTTAGTTGGAGTGGGAATCGGAGCCGGAAACCCATCCCAGACACTTGTCGAGTTTAAAATTGGAGAACTCAATTGAGAAGAGTTTGAAACTAAAGTAAAAGATTGGTTGAGCCAATTTATATTCTTTTTTTTTAATTATTTTATATTATTTGTGGTTTTCCAATCTAATTGATCAATTGAATTGAGTGATTCACAGACCCAATGTTCAGAATGGTTGAGCGGTTAGTTTGAACTTACAAATTGAAATGTAAAGTTCTCGACTTTCTCAAGTCAGAATTAGCATATTTGTAAGTGAAAAGGCAGCAACTTGAAGATATAGATAATGAAAGACTACTAAAATTTCTTCCTGAAGGGTGAATGTTTATTACTTTACCTTAAGTTCATGGCATGATGAGGAGCCACGATGACAAGCAGCATTGTAAAGAAAGGCAACTCAAGTTGGCCTGCACAGAAAGAAAGAAAATTTTAAGTTGAATTTTGTCATTTTACAAATAGTTCCCAAAAAAAGTGCTATTACAGAGAAGCAGTTAAATTTAGGCAAGGCACTGCAGATAGACACTACATATAGAACTACTAGAAATTGGCAAATTTTCAATTAATGTAGGAGAATAAGAATTAGATACAAGAAACACTTAACCTGGAATGTAGTAGAAAAGACGGACCAGAAATGCCAAAAATGCAACCCATGTGCCATAGTCACCCCTGCCACATTTTAAACAAGTAAAAATAAGACAAAAGAATAAGAAAAAAATGGCAATTATTAATACGAAGTAGATGAATCAAGACCAGCTTACTTGATCCATGAAATGACATTTGAAGGTGCTTGCAAAGCAAAAAGAGGGAGAAGAAAGGATTTATGGATTGTTGTGCCTTTGGCGAGCATTAGTACCCTGAGAGCATAAAGTGCTTGTTAGAAGAATGATGATATAGTGAAGACATTATGGTGGTATACAGAAATTTTTTTTGACAACAATAATGGGTACCTTAAAAATAAGGAACTAAAGGATTAATTCCAAGGGAATAGGAAGTGGAATTTGAAAACATATAAAAAAGCATTAATTACACAGTATGAATATGATTCCTTTAGTTGTCGTAGCCAGAACATTCACTAATTGCGCAGATGCTTAGACAAGTCGTGAAGGAATACTGTGAACCTTTCTTATATCTAGCAAGATTACATCTTTCATAACAAAGTTGATTGGTGATAACTAGGATTAACATAAATGTTTAGAACACCATTAGATGTTTTCTCTATAATCTATGAAACAAAGTCGTTAGAAGAGCCATGGGATGATTTGTTACAATTCTTCCTTTCCTCTCTCCTGGTCATCCAACAAACGAAACAATGTCTCCTAGTCAATGCAGGATGCCAGAGAAAAATTTATTATACACAGTCTTACATTGCTTTGCAAGAGGTAGTTTCCGAGACTCAAACTCGTAATCTCTAGGTCACACAGCAACAATTTTACCATTGTGTCAAGGCTCCCTTTTGTGAGAAATAGGAAAGTGCAATAGTACTTCTAAAAAATAAATTTCTTCTATAATGTAGCAATGATATAACATTTTTTTTAGTTGGCACTAGGTATCCAACTTACGCCGACTAATTCTGCGATGACTGACCGGGCCCTACGGAAGTTTCCTACCGGCCACCAGAGTAAATCAAAATGCACTTGCAGCGGACGACCCATCGATCCAACATTCTTAGGTCAACCACCTATTAAGGAAAATTCATTCGTTAATTCGTCGAAGCTAGGGCTCAATCCTTAGATGCCTAGGAAATTGAGAAGGTGCCCTGCCGCTGCATTATTGCCCTGGAGACAACAATCATACGACCTTTAACATCCATATGGTAGGAGTATAGAGATTGATTAGGTATTTGGCCTAGGGTGATTTGAAGTGGTTGTTTGAAGCATCTCCCCTAGGGATAGGTCCTGCATGAAGTACCACAAAAAGCTCCAAAGTAATGCCAAATCAACCTCAACCCAAACAGGCTTCAAGGTGTTAGTTATTGTGCAACTTAGAGTTACCTCAATAGTCATGCATATGGACCAACAATCTTTATTATTTTCTCATATGATATTGTCTAATCAAAGCTTTTTTTTTCTAGGTATTGTCTATTTTGAGAGTGGTCCCCACGGGATGGCGCAATTGGCAACTACATGGGTGTCTGCCACATGAGATTTTGAGGTCAATTCCCACCAGCGAAATGCTTGTTGGGTTCCTGACCTCCCCCATGCAAGGGTCACTGCGTCAAAGGCAAAGTCTCTTGTGATTTACCTCTCTATATATAACTATGGGACTGGTCGTGTGAGGCGCTGGTAACTACATGAGTGTTTGTCACATGAGGTCTTGAGGTCAATTCCCACAAGCAAAATGCTTGTTAGGTTCCTGACCTCCCTCCTACAAGAGCCACTGCGTCAAGGGCAAAGTCTCTCGTAGTTTACCTCTCTACATATGACTGTGGGATAGGCCGTGTGGGGTGCCCGAAGTCAGTGTATGACATTTTGCCACATGTCTACTTTGAGAGTGAAGTCCCTTGTATATATATATATATATATTTCCATTTTTGAAGAACGTATCCTTTTCATTCTTTATCTATTTTTTTTATCATGTTTCTTGTAATTTTATTTTGCCTTATATAATTCTAACAAGGTATATCCAATAATTAAAGAAGTCAAAATAGCACAACTTTCCTTCAAACCAAGCAAGCTTGACTTATAAAATAATCCATAAAAAGATTTTCAATGGGAACTCCAAATGCAAAAGCAACTATTTCTTAACTGATGCAATTACTTGACACTAATATATTCCAAAATAATTACTGTTCGCATTACATCCATCCAAATCTCAATCTTGCAATAAATGTTCATGATTTTTTAAAAAAAAAATATAACCCAACCTAACCCAAGAGGCATGATTAGGGCAATCTCGATTAGAACTCAATTTATGTTAACTTGAATCAGGTAAAAATATAACATAGTTTGTTCAATATAATTGCTATCCGACAATGACTTCGAATGAGTAGACTATACCAATTTATCAACTTGTAAATTTAACTAATTGGTAGACAACTCAATTCTTATAATGCTAGCGAGGCAAAAGAAAGAATGCAGTGAGATTTAGTTTACGATCATGAGTTTCTGTTGTAATAGTTCTGCCCCTACTAGCCATTAGGTCATGAATCCGTGCATGTGTGGGACCGGCCCTCTGGCCCCTCTCACCAACTACTATGAATCGATACAGTGACTTGGACGCTCCAGAACTTCAAGAAAAAGTTTCGCTTCCAAGATCAAACCACAGAAATTAATAAATTTTAATGAGGCAATTGAAGAGAAGCACATCTACCAATTGAGTCAGCTTGCTTACGCGATGGAGACAGCAGAAACCCATTGAACCGTATGCGGACTGAGCGGCGCAGCATAGCATGTTACTCCACCAAGACTTTTGTTCGCCTTCTTAATCATCGACGGCATGCCCGTGATGGGAAGAGCAGGGACGAGCAGCCTACAACATCCCGAAACAACGCCCAAAATCAAAGCCAAAGAATCGAGATTCGCCAGGATCAGCGATAATGGAAAACCCTACCTAAGGGGATCGGCAGGTGCGGTGATTGGACCACCGCGGGCGACGGGGGCGAGAGCGAGAGCGGGAGGGAGGCATTGGAGTCTCGAGCGGGCGGTCGGAGAGGCGAGGGAAGGCGAGGGGAGGGATAAGAGGACGCCGGTGGACATCGTCGGAGCCGGTGATCGGGTATCGCGGTGGAGATCGAGGCGAAGCGAGAAGAAGCGAAGCGAGGATAACGAGGAGCTCGCGCTTTAAATAGCTCGAGATTGGATTTGTTATTTGTGAGGAAGGAGATGGGGAAGTGACGGAACTCCATCCACCTGGCCGGTCAATGATAAAGCTTCAAAACATACACACCCAACTTACCTTACACGTGGCAAGACAAAATGGCTCTTACTGTTGGGGCTCCACTTTTATGAAGCGCTAATGCACGGGTACATATTAGGTTCAAAAATAACGCACGAAGGAAAATAATCCCGCACGAGAAGTTTGTGAAAGAAAAAAAAAACACAACAGCAAAAAAACGAAAGAGATGGGTAACATCGTGGGCCCACATAGTTGGGTCAGTTTCCTCCGTCCACGTGGAAAGTGGATGTGGGGGGAAGCAGACAAGCAGTTGGTTCCGCTCCAGCCCACAAGTTGGGCAATTTTACGTCATGCCCAGAATTTACATACATTTACAAAACGATCCTGTTATGCTAAATCCATGCTCCTATAATATTTAAGTCGGTGATGGAGCATTAAATAATAAGTTTTAAAACTATGCAGGTCCTTTTTTATAATTCTAAAATAACCAGGAGCATTTTTCTCTGGGAATTTTGAAAAAAAAAGTTAAAAAATAGATTTTTCCATAATTAATTGGAGGGCTAACCGAATCAAATTGATGTTCAAAAACAAAAAATTTAATAATCAATAAACGACTCTTGATTTACCTATAGAATAAATTCAAAATACAATTTATACATTAGGTGGTTTGCCCTAGTCAAATTTGAACTTAGAATTAGTGAATTATAACAAATGACTGGATTAGATCTACAAGGGGCACTAAAGAAACAATAAGCATTATATAATAATAATTAATAAAAAAGAAAATTTGGTCTGTCAATTACAAAAAAAAAAAAAAAGTCACTACGAACAGGGATGCAAGCATAAATTGCCACAAGCATCTCTCCACAGGAAAGGACTTGAAAAATAAATTTAACAAAAGAAGAGAAGAGTCAAGAATGAATTTGCGAGCAAGATGGTTCTTCGACAATAACTTTGTTTCATCGAAATAATCTCACTGATCACTAAAGAAGCAAGTTGTCTTTGATAGCCCCTCGCGACCCGGTTATCATTCACTTAGTTTGCACGTCTTGACGTAAGGATGTTCATAGTTGATGTATTTGGTCCAGTAGGTCCTGTACCTAGTCATTGCCAACTCCAACCAAGGCTTCATGTTCCCATTGTAGTGGACGACTGCTGCATTTTCTATCTCCGCGCGATCGATCGTGGGGTTATACCCCAAGCCAAGAACATGCCAGGATTTGTCCAGGGGGTAAGTCAGTTTGTAAAATGTGAGCAATCCTGGAGGAAGAGTTCCCAGCTTCCAGAGCACCCGGTCTTCGTTCTAAGAGGAAAAGCAGATGTAGTCATGAAATCTTACAAAGTGCTTATGCAGTTGGATTTATATCCAGCATGAAATTTAAGTTCGATATACTAGTAAAACTTCAAGTTTCATCCAGGTCGGGTTCAAGGACAAGCTGTCAAGTTGGAATTTTCAAGAGGGCAAATTTTCAAAGTTGGAGTCATCTAAGCCAAGCAAAGTTTTCACCTTCAAGAAGCGACATTTATACAAGTACATCTAAAATATAGCAACTGGATTAGCTAATACCTCAATTCTAGAGATGCACATAGCTATCTAAAATCCTGAATGTCTTTGTATCTACTTCCTGAGGCATGAAATATTGGCACTACTCTGGTGCAGAAAGAAAGTGGTTCAGATGATAAACAAGAAACTTTTTTGAGGAGGAAATCAATTGAGTGCATAACAGAATGCTTCAAATCTTGCTTTAGTCAAGAATAAGAACTATGATATCCACGCAAACAAAATAAGCAATCAATAGCGAATGAGGAATTAGAGGAAGTCAAAATTGAATGAGGAACATAAAGATGAATTTCAATTTGCAAAAGGTATTCAACCAAATTCGTCCATAACATAGAAAACATGAAGGCCTAAAGAATGATAGCATCTATTGTAGAACCACAAAAACTACTTTTAACTCATGAAACTATAAATCATGCTAAAAAACATTCCTAAACATATAAACTTAAAGCACTCAATGTATGTGCATATAAGATGAGATAATTTCTACAACAGAAGTACAGTTAAGCTTGCTAGAAAACTAAATGAACTAGTAGACAATTTAGTTGTTTAGGATCATGTTACAGTTCAAAGTAGATTTTATGTCTAGAAGAAGCATATACAACTTTCTGGAGCATGAAAATTGAATTATAAAAATCATTTATGAATATTATCTGACATACCATGTTCTGCCATTTGTGATAAATCCCTGTTATGTCTCTCTTCTTCCACTCCTTGAGATCAAACATATTCATCCCATAGGCCCAGCCACATGCATTAGAATCAAAGTTGCTGGAAATGTGAGGGTTGGAAAAATTGAGATACTTGTTAAACCGGTGGAAACTTTCGCCACAGGTCTCCACTGCACCATTAACATTTCCATTTAAATTGACAGACCATAATGCTGTCAAATCCTTCTGAACAACAATGTCATCATCAAGAAACAGGATCTTATCCAACTTGGGATAGACCTCCGGAAGATAAAACCTTAGATGGTTTAGCATTGACAAATACTTTGGATTTCGGTACTTTAGATTGGAAGATCCTGCTGAAGGATGATCAGCCTTAAAATAGTACTCTTTCATAGCAGCAGATTCAAGCTGCCGTAGAACTGGGCAGTAGGAAGAATTCAGCCATTTGAAGTCGTCCACATTTTCAACATGAATGGTTGCCTTTCCAGGAGGGTTTAACAAAAACCACATGTTCACGGCTCCAAAATTCAATTTGTCAGTCACTAGATGAAATACATGTTTTTCTGGCTCCTGCAACAAGTAATAGCATGATCTAAGCAACAAAATTGAATTCAAGCAAAATTTACCAAAAAAATGTAGCAGAAAGCCAACCTTTGCATTCATGATGGTAGAATTGACAACTACTGAAGCAGCCAAGACATTATCAGAGAAAAGGGCATAATGGTAGAAGTCTGGATTTTCCAAATTTTCACTCTTTGGAAATTTTCTTTTCTCCACAGGAAGCAAATAGTATTCAATAGTTAAACGCATTGACAAGCAATTGATTCCATTAGGAATTGTTTTAGCAGCCAATTGACTAAGAAATGTACTTTGTTTCTTCAAGCTCCTAACTTGTTCATCTGCAGATTGAAGCATAGCTCTAAGTCTCTGGGTCACGGTCTTGCAGTCATACAATGCTTCTCTTGCTTTTGACAGAACTTGACCCATTGTCTTGATTTTCTCGGGAGCACTGCAATTTTTCAAATTGGAAAAAGTTGAATGGAATCTTAGCACATACGCAAAACCAAATTATAAATATAGCAACTCACCTGTGATGGAGATCAGCATCAGCATTGGCCTCTCCCACTACACGTTGGCTCTCTTTGATCCGACTCAACAGTTCTTGGTAAAGATCCATCTTGTTCTTTGATTTCGCAAGTACAGTGTAGATCCTACCCATGATTATCTGGTCACGCATAAATCTAACTTTTGCATCAGGATATTCATGCTCACTTTCTTTCCTCCATATGCTATATTTCCCCAATACAGCAGAATCAACAGCTTTTGAACGCTCAATAGCGACATTTTCCAGCCTAACTATAGCCTCCTCATCTTGTTGGCCAAACACTGATCTCCTCTCTTGCATTCCCTCGTTCAATTTCTAGAAGAAATAAGAGTAACGGAAGAGATCAGCGAGACAGATTCTTCAACATTCATCATGATATATTAATCAAAAACCTAGTTATGAAGTACATAAGACAATTGAACGATAAATGATGGATATAGGTGAGTACCCTTCTAGTTAAGTTCGTTTGCCAGTCAATTAGTCCATGATCAACTGCATCAGAAAGAAAAACCATAATCATAAATTTGCCCAGGACGGAAAAATGCGCGTTTCAGAACAAAGAAAAAAAAGAGAGGAATATTTGGAAGAAGCATCATCAGGTAGAAAACTAAGATCTAAGCATTCCCGCAAAATATATGGTGATTTACTCATGCAGTTAACTAGGATCACATCTAAAAGAACACTCTTTTTCAAGTTTCCAATCACGACATGAATCGGAGATCTCTGAGAAGAAATCGCAAGTGCTCGAGCCTCCCCAAAGAGATCGAACCCCAAAAAACCCAAGCCTTCAAGATCCTAGAAATGCAGTAAAAAAGCTTATCATACCCGACGAGATCAGCATGCGGTCGCTGCCTCGGACCGCCAAGAAAGACGAAGAGGCCAGAACGGAGACGAAAAGGGGAAGCAACACAGAGGGACGAAAGCCGCCGCCTTTGGCACTCCTTCCGCCACCTCCGGCCACCAAGGGCCGCTGGGAAGTCGCCATCGCCGCCGATCGATCCAATCCCTACGGAAACCAAGTGAGTGAAATAATGAAAACAAATTGCCCGATTAATTGAGCGAAAAAGTCGGTAGATGCGAGATCGAGTTCGGCATTACCACTTCGGATTGGAAGAGGAAGCAGATCTAGCGAAAGAGACGAAGCGAATAAGAATTTAACAGGAGAAAGAAAAAGAAAAAAAAAAAGCGAGAAAGGACAGAAAATAAGGGTAAACAACACAACTCCAAAATTTATAATACACTTGACTAGAGCACTCATGCTGATACCTTCTTCCTATATTGTTATATGTTTGACATTTGTAGGGCGGATGAAAGGAATTAATCGGGGTAATCTATGAGTATGTTATCTAGGTTTTTCTTTGATTTTAGGTGAATTATTATGGAAGCAACGTATAAACACTATTAAAGTCGGACTTTTAACTGTAAACAGCATTAGTTTTCAAAGCAATTTATTAAAATTTCATATTAACTTAAACCATGCACACTCGAAATCATAATTACATCAATATTAGTTTATAAAGAGTGTTTATATTCTTTAATCGTGATTTTAAAGTTATATCATATTAATTAACATTATATATGATCCCAAATCTCAATGTTCTATACTCTAAATTACTTTAATATTTAAAAGTGCAATATCAGATTTGATGGTAAAACATTTATTTGTCCTAGCATCTCCGTTAATCTGTCTACGTTAATCTATCTCAAGACGGAGGAAAGATAATACCAAGATTCGAACCATGTCTTCTCATTCAAAATTAAACATCAAAGAAAGAAATTTAATGCAACTTAAACCGTTATTTAGTCTTAATTAGTTTCATTATTTATTCTTTTACCTCAGTAATAGTCTTAAATTTTTTAAATATTTAAAAATTGAGTCTAAATTTAATAATTAAAAAGTAAAATTCTCTTAATAAATAGTTAATCTAAAAATATTAGCAACCATCCACTCTTAGACCAGCCTGGACCTGGACTCGGACCTGGGTCAACGGGTTGGGTGGCCTGTTGACCCGGTTCTAGCTGACATTGAACCGGCGGCTCGAACCGTCGGTTCAACAAATTTTATTTTTTTTGTTTTTGTTACTATTGGAACCAGCAATTCCAACGACTCCAAACCGGCCCGTTGGAATTTTTTTGATGTTTTTCAATGGTTAAGATCATTTGACCGTTTTTTTATAAATGATTCTGATTTAATAACCATTATGATCCAAACTAATTTCATTATTTTCACATACATCTTTTCTACTCTCATTCTCAACTTCATATTCTCTAGGCATTTTCAACTCCATCTTTCGACGATAATGGAAGGAGGCTACGGAGTTTCATCATCTCGATCTCGGAGGGGAAATGGAATAGCGCACGAGGATCCCGACATTCAAATTCAATTCACAGATAATGAGACTGAGACCCAGCCCCACCCCAACAACTTTCCGACGCCTGAAATACAAGGAAGTACCCAATTACTTCTAAGGTTCGGAAAATCCTCCTCTAAAATCTTCTATTTTCATTAAACATTTTGAGAAGTTCACTTTTCTGTCGGGAGAATTACATGCAAAATGTAAGCATTGCAATGCTTCCAACAAATTTCAAGCCAGCAGCGGCTATGAGTCGTTGAAACGACATGTAGAAACGAACCACCTGATGAAATATGAACTCGACCGCTCTCAAGCACAATTATCTAGATTTTCTAGCTGTAGTAATATTGATTTCGATTTATTTTTATATTCTGATAATAAATTAAGAAAATCATTAGCTAAATTTATTTTCGTAGAACATCTTTCTTTTAGTTTTGGATCTAAATGCACATTTGAAGATTTTTATAAAGAATCTCTTAATCTATGTGCTAAACGTGTTCCTAGGACTACACTTACTCATACAATTAAAAGACTAGTAAAATAAGAAAAAAAGAATTTAATTAATGAACTTAGTAAATTAAATAATAAAGTTTCTTTATGTTCCGATATTTGGAGTGATTATTAGCAAACTCATTCTTATTGTGACTTGTCATTGGATCGATAACTCTTGGATCCTGCAAAAAAGATTAATACCTTATAGAGTTTTTGATTAATCACGTACTGTCCATAACATTGCACAATTATTATGTTTAATTTAGAAGAATATGGATTGACTTATAAAATATTTTCAATATCATTAGATAATATTAGTTCTAATACCGTTTCTATTGATGGACTAAATTTTGTTTGCCAACCTGTTATTGGCGGTTTATTTTTTCATATTCGTTGTGTATGTCATGTTTGAAATTTATGTGTCCAAGATGGATTAAAACATTTAGAAAATTATATTAAACCAATTAGAATCGCAATTTTATGGTTGCACTTGCATCTATCTATGATGAAACAATAGGGTAAGTTTTGCAAAACTAATAGAATTAGATCTAAAAAAATTTCACGTGATGTTCTAATACATTGGAACTCAATATATCAATTATTACAAGATTCATTTTAATATAAAAATTTATTATATTTATTTTTTATGCAAAATAGTAATACTAATATATATTTATTTTCACAACAATGAAATATTTATAGTAATATTTGTGAAATTTTAAAAATATTTAACGATACAACCAAATAACTTTTTGGTGTTTATTATCCCACTACTCATTTAGTTTTAGTGAATTTTTATAGTATGGTATTAGTATTAAATGAACATATTAATAATGAAGTTTTAACTTCTTGTATATTAGCTATGAAAACTAAATAAGAAAAATATTTTTTATTTTATTCATGAAAACTATTTAATTATATTTGCTTTAGATCTTAGATTTAAATTAGATGTTTTACGAGAAATATTAACTTTATATTATGACCTTTTAATTCCTATTAAAGATTCTTCTTCTTCTGATCCAGTTAATATTATATATAATATTAGAAATTATTTATATTATCTTTATAATCAATATTATATAAAATATGGAATACAAATTAATATTTATAAAATACAACAACCTATTAGTACTAATTTAAAACTTACAAAAGCATAATTTTTATTAAAAGAACGGATGAAACGTCCACAAAGATCCTCAAGTTCCACACAGAAACTTAAAAATTATTTTACGACTTCTTTTGATTTTAATCAAGAGATAGCAAAGATTTCGATATCTTAAAGTGGTGGTCACAGAAGGCTCAGAGCTTTCTTATTCTCTCCATGATTGCCAAAGAAATTTTAACTTGTCCAATGTCAAATGTTTGTGGAGCAGACGTTCAGTGCCGGTGGTAACATATTAAATGAACGACGATCAACTATGTCTCCCGACTCATTGGAAACTCAAGCATTACTAGACGATTGGACCAGAGATATAAATTGTAAAAGGTAAAAATGTAAAAGAACTACGTGACTTTGATGCTCCTATATCCTAAAAGGATATGTTGGCAATTTAAATAAGTACAAGTCTTTTTTTAATAAATTTTAATTTTTAATTTTTAATTTTCTTTAATATAATAATCTTGAACCGTCGCGAATCGTGACGAACCATGAATCGATGGTTCTGAACTGTGAATAATAATCGTCTTGGATGGTTAAGATTAAGGGTCGACCTTCTATGAACCATCGAAGTGGCGGTTCCGAACTGTCGAACTGGCGCTTTCGAACGTCGATTCGAATCGTGATCGGATCTTTTACTGAGAGTATTTTTTGATTTATTTTGATAATCGATAAATTTTTTAAAGGATCTAATCAATCATTCAAAAATTAATTGACATAAAATTAAATATCTATTGCCAACTAAGAAAAGTGTATTTATATTTTTTAACTATGATTTTGAATATCTTTAGTTATTAAGGTAATTTAGTAAAAAAATTCAAAATCATAGTGACATCCTTAATCATAAACTCTGCGGATAGTATTTATGTACTTTGACTATGATTATAACCCTTATTAACTATAATTTTGAACACCTTGCTAGCATATCTTTAAGACATGTACGGTGGCTCTTATTTTATGTTCATTAATCATGACGTTGAGCCCTCTCTAACTATTATTTTTAGTCTACTCAGTCATTATGATATTTTTAACCGAAATGCCTTGACAAGAAGTATGAGCGAAATCTCCATTAAACTGAAATAATTGATGTAATCGATCTAATATGAAATTATGATAAGTATATTCAGAAATTTATTTTTTAAAAAAATCAATTATTTTGATTTTAAAATTTAGAGTTCGATTGAACCGAACCTTTAATGTTTCAATTGATTGATACCTTAAGATTAGTAGACTGTTGGTCTAAGCTGTGATAAAAAAACATCCCCAAAAATCTTTGAACCCCTATAATCACGAAGTCATAGTTTATTAGGATCAGTCAACTAATATATTAGGATTAGTTCACTGTTGGACTAACAAACTAGATAGTAATTTAGCAGTCGAATGACGTAATCGATTGATGATCGGGCATAGTAAATTCAACAATCGTTTGGTGTAGTTGACTATTTACATATTAATTGGCAACGGATGAAGGAATAGTCGACTGTGAATAATTTAATTAATTCGGTTGATTATCGAATTAATTGATTTTATATCGATTCGATTTGTTCAATTTTAGTGATAAATTTTGGTCGGTTTGATTTGCCTAAAAAAGTTGGTTAGTTCGATTTTAACTAAGTGTTCAACCCTACTTGATGATATAAAATGGCTTAAAATCATATAATGTGTTCATTAGGTCTTTACCAATCTTACGATAGAGCTCATATTGATTAATTAACTCTATTCTGAACCTTCTTTTTTTTTTCCCCCATTAAGGCGTTTGGCTTAATCACCTTAATGACTCAGTCTTGAAATCACGTATATAGGTAACATTGCTTCCCTACTAGTGTTTTAATGGTGTTTACATTCATTAACCATGATTTAAAACCCTTCTTAACAAAGATCTTAAGCCTCCTTTAGCTATCAAAGTGTTTTTGTTCTTTAAGTATGATTGTGAGCCCTTATACCTATGAATTTAACACCTTGATAGCACTAAAGAGCTTTAAGACATGTTCTATGGACACTATCATAATTTTGAGCTCTATTGTCCATTAAAATATTTTACCAAAATACATTGATACCCTAAAAGGAACTTAAAATATTGCTTCCTTACTAATCTTTTCGTAGTTATATATATATTTTTTAATTATGATTGAGTTTTTTTAGAGTCAAAACACTTTGATGAGCCAAAATAAGTTGAAATCACATCACAGTGCATCATTACATTCCTAATAATCTCCTAATATTATTTAGGCTCTTTAACAATGATTTTGAAGATGACATGTAGAACAAACTTGAATTTTGATGCATCCAAGGATTATAAGTCTAACATGAGAAAGCAAGGGGAGAAAGAAAAGTGAAGTAAAATTAGAGAGTTTAATGTATTTGAAAGACATTTTTTTAGGCAACATGTTTCCAAAGGGTACTGTGTTTTACTAAATAAGGATTGGCTAACCTAGTGACTCTATTGAAATCTTATTCTAAGGGACAATAAATTTTGAGTTATAGTTTAGTTTTAGAAGTTTATTAAAACTTAAAATTCATTTGACTGGAAGTTCAGTCAACATATCAGGAATTAAGTTAACTCAAAATTTCAGACTTTCAGTGATGGGTTTGACCGACTTTGGATAAATGAAAGAAAAAAGGGTATTATCTTTTTTATATATGATGTAATTTTGTGAATGAAAAGGAAATTATTTTTTTATCCATCCTTATTTTCTGTCCAATTTTGACTTATTTTCCGTCCAATTTTGCACTGATAAATTGTATTTCTTTTTCTTTTTTAAATTTTTATAAAATAAATGATGCAAACGTTTTCATTATAAAATTTTTTTCTTAATTTTATAATTCGCTCCCCCAGATAAATAGAGCGAGAAGGAAAGAGATGGGTCAAAGAAAATAGATAAAAAAAAATAGAAAAAGCAAAGATGGAGGGAAAGGAATCTTTCAACGGCCATGACCTTTCACTCCAAGATCGAGCTCACGATCACGACGCTGTAAACTCATGACGGCCGCGGAAAGATGGTGATTCACCTTGAGTTCGCAGCTACTAGAGAAGCCATGCGTTCATGATGTCACTCCCGGAGAGGAGACCGCCGAAAGGAAAAAGCTGGAGAGATAAAGAGCTGGAAGAAAAAGATGGAGAGGAGACCTGCCTCATTGTTCGCCTGCCACAGCTGGTAGGGCCCGGCGCCAAAGGTGAAGAAGGCGGCGGCAGGAGATATGGGGAGGGAACTGCAGTTCTTCATGGCCGTCGCTCCCAGCTCGCCGTCGACCTGATCCATGATCAGGGACGGAAGCAACTTGTTCCCCTCCGCAATAAAAATCCGATTTTTATTGCGTAATCCTCCGTCGCAGTGGGTCGTCGTCGACAAACAGGTTATCGACGCGCCATCTCGGGCACGTCTCGATTAGACACTCCGAGATGCTGCTGGCGGCGGCGGCGGCGCTGCTTATTGTGGCAAAAAAGTGAAACACTCGCCCCAGCACTCCTCCAATCCATCCCAGGATGGACACGGAGGAGATAAATCGACTGATAGAAGGCAAGAGGTGGGAGAAGAGACCTTTTACATATGATGCAGGGATTTACATGCTTTAATGACACTCGAGATGGGGGAGGGAAAGGGTTTGCAATCAATGCCCTATTTTGTTCCGGAGGCATCGACGCAGGAGGCGGAGGCGAATATTGGCTTAGCGGAGAGGCGGACGCCGGTGAGTATGAATCTATTGTGCTTCATGATGAGATCGTTGGCTCGATGGACGGACGCGTCGCAGGGATTGAAAAGAATCGCCGGGTTCCCTGCAGAACAAGAACCCTCGCTTCTCCTGCAAATCCTCAGATCCAATAAAACGACATCAAAATCCGAACTTTATCCTCAAAGATTCAAACTTTATCATCAAAATCGCGGCTTCGATTCGGACTTCGCAGATGTCGCAGATGGGGTGAGAGGGAGCGGAGAGCGAGAAGCGGCGGTGCTTGGCCGGGTGGACCCGCAGGTCGCAGGCGTCGCAGAGTGCAGCCTCGTAAGCACAGCAGAGCACGGACGACTCCTCCTCGACGCACACGTCGCGGAGCATCTTTATCGTGCAGAGTTCACCGCCGGCCAGGAGAAACTGGCGGAAAAAGCCAAATGAAAAGAATAAAAGGATTTTAATGCAATTGATATATGGACGCCCCTTTTTTTCAAACAAAAAAAAAAAATTAAATGGCACTCTTTTTACGATTTTATTTCAAAAATTATGAAAATTATCTACTACCGGTTAATTTCTATATAGTGTAAAAGCTACCCGATATATACTATAATATGTTTAGGATAAATTTAAAATTTATATTGAATAGAAATTATCAGTTGCTACTACAATATATAACTGTTACAATATAGAGAAATATTTACATAGTAAAAATGAATGTCTTAGTAAAAATTTTGATCGTCAATCGATGACACGTCCGATGTCCGATCGGACACTATCAACGGTCTTCGATCGCCGTCCCGAATCAAACTATACCTTGGGTGGATGGTGAACCCGTCGGAATTGACGATGAATGATGCGAGATCGTAATTGTGGCGATCCCCGATGGGTTCACTGTGCCCCATGGTATAGTTTGGTTTGGGGTGGCGGCTGAAGACCATCGATGGTATCCGATCGACAATTAGACATCGAACGTATCGCCGATTGAAATGGATATGAAAAATATAGAATCCAATACAAATCTTAGTAAAAAGCCTACTCCATATTCATAATTTCTATCTACTTGCAAAAGCAAACTTTTCTCTGAAAATAATTATCAAAGCTCATAATTCTGTTGGCCATTCTCTAGCTTTGAGAGAGCAATTAGAGGAGCTTATTGAATGCCCTTGACGACAACAAAAAATACTCATCCTTTTCAATTCATTAATACAATATAAAATAAACTAATTGTTGAATTTATAGCATTGAAAAATAATTAGATCTAAATATTAGTCATCCTACTTTTCCGCCTCAATTTCTTTAATTAATATATTCTAAAATAAAAAAAAAGGAAATATATATTCTAACCATTTTAAGGCATATTAAAATAGCACATAAACTTTGGAAGGCTATGAAGAAACCATGTCCGAAGATTTAGTTTCACACACACATTGACAGTTATACATAACCAACTATTCCAACGCCTCATTTATCATTCCTAAAAAAAGGAAAATTAAAGTTAAATTACTAATAATTACCAATAAAGTCGAGATCATTAACTTTCCAAAGGAGGAGGAGGAGGAGGAAGGGGAGGAGGAGGAGGGGAAGGAAATTAACCATTTCTTCCTCTTCTTCCGATGCCCCAACGCCCTTCAGCGAATCCAATCGCGCAGGTTTGATCCGAAGCAAAATCCATTTTTTTAAAGATCGAAACAAGCAAAAAGTGTTTTTTTTAAAAAAAATCGCATTTGGCATTTTACTTGATCGGTTGATAGAAGGGTTGTGAGATGGGGAGCGAGGAAATGGCGCAGGAGAGCTTCCTGGTTTCCGTCAGGCTGAGGCCGCTCAACGCCAAGGAGATCGAGAGGAATGACTCCGCCGATTGGGATTCCGTCAATGGTACCTCGGTCGTCTTCAAACCCTACCTCCCCGAGAGATCGCTGTACCCCTCATCTTACACATTCGGTCAGTCAGTCTTCGCCATTGATCTCAAAAGAAAGTTCTTCTTTCGTTTCAATATTTTGATTTTAGTTTTTTTTTTTTGGTGTGTGTGTGTGTGTGTGAACAAACAAATTATTAGATAGAGTGTTTGGATGCGAATGTGACACGATGCAAGTTTATGATGAAGGCGCCAAGGAAGTAGCTCTTTCCGTTCTCCATGGAATCAATGGTTAGAACAAGCGTGCAAGTTTTTTTTTTTTTTTTTTGTTTCTTTCCATTCTTCTAAAATACAATTGTATAATATTTTTATCTGCAGCAAGTATATTTGCATATGGACAAACAAGCAGTGGGAAAACTTACACAATGAGGGGAGTAACTGCATATGCTGTAGAAGACATCTATGATTACATAAGAAGGGTGCAAAATCTTTAGAATTTTGTTTAGTTTCAGATATTACTTGTTCATTTATTTGTTTGTTTGTTTCTTTCTTTCTTTGTTGTCATAGCATGGTGAACGAGAATATGTGTTAAAATTCTCGGCAATGGAGATATACAATGAAGCAGTAAGAGATCTCCTGATCGCAGACAATATTCCTCTTAGACTTCTTGATGATCCAGAGGTAGACAATGATTTGTCTAACTATTTCTTCTTTTTAATATTACTATTTATTATATAGAACTAAATGACAAACATATATTGTTGTTGTTAGAGAGGAACTGTTGTAGAGAAACTTACAGAGGAAACTGTGAGGGATCAGTGGCATCTCAATGACCTCCTTGCAATCTGTGCAGGTAAATAATTACAGAGGAATGCCTAACATTTATTGTTTTCTCAATCAAAGAATAAGAAACTAATATAAAACTTTTGTGGTTTTTTTTAAAGCTCAAAGACAAGTTGGAGAGACAACTCTCAATGAGATGAGCTCTCGATCCCATCAGATTCTGAGATTGGTTTGCCCCTTTGATCATATTATCAATTGAAGTTTCACTACTTAGTAGAAATTGATTATAATTAGTTATTTTTTTGTGATTACAGACAATTCAAAGCACTGCTCGTGAATTTAAGAGTAAACAGAGTTCCAATACTTTATTAGCTTCTGTGGTATCATGCCCACTCTTATTTGTTTTTTTCTAATGAAGATTGAGCAAACATGAGGCTTATGTTTTTTGTTGTGGGCAGAATTTTGTAGATTTAGCAGGAAGTGAAAGGGCATCTCAAGTGTCATCTGCGAGTAATCGGTTAAAAGAAGGTTGCCACATCAATCGAAGCTTGCTTACGCTAGGAACTGTCATTCGCAAACTAAGGTTACTGAATTAAGATTAAGCAATTTGTTCTTTAATTCTTCTTTGTTCTTGCATTGATTTTGATCTGTTTCTTTTTGGGAATTGAACAGTAAAGAGCGAACTGGTCACATTCCATTTAGAGATTCCAAGTTGACGCGCATACTGCAACCTTTCTTAGGAGGGAACGCAAGAACTGCAATAATCTGCACAATGAGCCCGGCGAGAAGCCACATTGAGCAATCTAGGAACACCCTTTTGTTCGCAAGCTGTGCCAAGCAAGTAGTCACCAATGCACAAGTCAATGTTGTGATGTCCGATAAGGCATTAGTGAAGCAACTGCAAAGGGAGCTTGCCAGGTTGGAGAATGAGCTGAGGAATGTGGGATTTAATACCTGCGGTGATCGATCTGATGTCCTTAAAGATAGAGATGCTCAGATCAAGAAGGTTGTTTATGCTATCTTCTTTTCAATATTGTTGATGCATGTTGAATTCTCTCCTAAAGCATCCCTTTGTTGGCTTTCTCGTTCATTTAGATGGAACGAGAAATCAAGGAACTAATGCAGCAAAGAGACCTTGCTCAATCTCGACTCAATGATCTACTTCAGGCTGTAGTGGAGGAACATTCAAGACAATGGGTAAGTTTTCCTACACATGAAAAAAATGTTCTATGAGTTTGCTCATGCTTCTCTTATCCTCTATTCTTTTCCTTTCCGTAGGAAGAATCCACTCAGGCATCATATTCGCACACACGTAATAACAGTGATGATGCGCTCTCGATTTCTAGTCTCTCTGGCATTGACTACCAAAATCCCTGTTATGATTATTCAAGCTTCGATTCACCAGTACAAGTCAATAAGTTCAGTTACCATGAGGTTTGGGATGATCAATCCTCACCTAGTACAACAATTAACAATCCTGCCTTAAATGAACTAAGGCTGCGCCGCCGGAGCAAAGAGGGTATCGTTGAAGAAGATTGTGAAGAGCACTGCAAGGAAGTTCGATGCGTTGAGATACATGCCTTGAGCGATGGAAGAATTGATAAGTTCGATCCGCTGAATGCTGAAAGCGAGGTGACTGATAAGGGCACACTTGAGAATTTTTCACCAAAATTTGCAGCTGATGGATTTTCCAATTTGGTTCCCACGAAAAGAGTTATGGACTCCCAAAGGTTGGCACTCACTAAAAGTAACAGTTGCTTGGCAAGTTTGATGAACAATTCTATGTTGGCTTTGCTTCAAGATGTTGAACAAAACGATGAGACAACACCTAAATTTTTGCCAAGGGGGATTTCAGGAGTGCCAAAGGGAGTTCAATGCCCTCCCAATGCATTTTCAGAAGTGAAGGATGTATCTGAAGACAATAATGACAAACAACTCTGTGTTGATCGGGTACACGTTCATGATAATCTCGTCTGACAATTGAGAACTTAAATTGTAAATATTTTCCACAGCTTATTTGTTGTTTGATACAGGAAATTCGACAGAATCAGTTACAAACCATTGGAAATGAGGAGGAACAGAATGACGAAGGTGTCGATGAAACACTATGCCCCAAGAGATCCCCTTTGGAGTGGCAATTGGAATTCGAGAGAAAGCGAGAGGAGATCATTGAGCTTTGGCACACATGCCATGTATCCTTGGTGCACCGGAGTTTCTTCTTCCTACTTTTCAAAGGCGACTCGACCGATGCCTTTTACATGGAAGTAGAATGCAGAAGGTTGTCCGTTCTCAAGAACATTCTCTACCATGGAAATGTTGGTGACATAGTGGCCGAAGATGGTCACCGATTGAACCTTACTTCAAGGTATGTCCAGGACTAGTTTCTTTTGCTAATATTTTCAAACGCTCAGATATATGCATCCATCCTAATTTTAATGGTGTTCATCAGCATGAGAGATCTTCAACGGGAGAGGCATAGACTATCGAAACTGATGGGGAAAACATTCTATCCTCATGAAAGGGAGAGCCTTTATAGTGAGTGGGGAATAAGCTTGAACTCCAAGCAAAGGAGAATGCAGCTAGCGCAGCTCGTGTGGACAAAACTTGATATCGCACACGTAAGGGAGAGCGCATTGCTTGTCACAAAGCTTATCGACTTCGTAGAGCAAGGAGAAGAGGCCATGAAAGAGATGTTTGGGCTCAATTTCACAGTGCAACCGACTCACAAGAGATCCTTCAGTTGGATGCTATGGTAGTCTTCAGTTATGTATCTTTCTTTATCTGCATATCGATCGACCACAACCGGTAAATTTTGTTGTACTTTTTCCTGTTGATGTTGCTCTAAAGATTGATGCAATGCGCAAACAATGAGGGTTTATAGTGTACCACAGGAGGATCAAGTTTTCTCTTGTGTTTGTATTGCCTTATGCTACTTCTATTAAAAGAGTGGGTCTTGTGCTTTTGTGGGTTGGGCCCGTCTGGTTGATCTATCCCATAGAACAATTTAATTGTGTTGGCTTAAAAATTTATCAATCCATCATCTGGTAAGCCTGAATGGGTCAGCTTGTGTTGCTCGTGGGTCCAATTAGGCCAGTTTATGGCAGGCTTGGGTTGGTCCGCTGGTTGGTAAAAAATGTTTGATCAAAAAATCAAAAAAATTACCAAAAAAAGTTTGATCAAAAAATCAAAAAAAAATTACCATTTACATGTGAAATATACTTTTCTCTCTCCTCCTCTCTCTATGCCTCTCTTCTCTTGTAATTTTGTAATCGCCTTTTGCATCTCTTCTCTTGTAATTTGTAAAATGATTAAAAAAAAGAGTAAAATCCTATCCCTATTTTGGTATTTTCCATTCGCGTCGCCGCCTCAACTTGCCTTGCGCGTGCCTTCAGCGGCCATGGCCATCACTTGTCCGTCACCCTGTGTCATGATTGAAGTCTAGAGAGAAATCGATAGAAAACCCTATACCTATTTCCCATCTGCCTCGCCGCCTGCCTCTACGTTCATGGCTAGCGCCTTCTCGTGACATGATTGAAGCCTGTAGAGAAATCGAAGGGATCCGCAATTCATCAAATGAGAGATGGCAATCCCTGTATTTGATCATCAAGCTCGAATCCTCTATTTGGGCAACATGACAAGACATTAGATAAACTATTATCTACTATGCTGGCATGCACACACAATGACACAAACATGCCAGGAAGCAACTTTTACTTGTTCAATTATCAGGCTTTGTGTCACGTCCGGGGGGTATAATTCCTGATACGCCTATATTTAATCTTCAAGCTCAAATTTACTACTCGGGCAACATGGCAAGACATTAGAGAAACTACCGTCTATTGTACTGGCATGCACACACAATGACACAAACATGGCAGGAAGTAACTTCTGCATGTTCGATTATCAGGCTTGGTGTCACGCCCCGGGGGTATAATTCCGGGTACCCCACTGGCAATATAATAAAGAAACACAAGAACCATCTACTCTGAATAATCGAAAAATTCATCAAATTTATATATTATAGTCTTCATAGACCACAACACGATACAGATAAAACGACATATGAAATAAAACGTAAATACAATGAAATGAAAGTAAAAAAAACAATCAGGAATTAATACGTTGAGATCTCTGAGCAACTTTATGTAAAATCGAAATCAACTATAATATCAAAAAGGATCCTGTGCCTGCAAAATTGGAGACTAAGGAATGCAGACATTAAACCAAATAACTAAGTAATTAGGATAGTTATACATGAATTTAATCTTGTTTAAGAAGTAAAAAAAAAATTAAATCTCAATCTCTTATTATAACTTTAAGTTCTTAAAATTCTCTATTTCTATCAAGAGGGTCGACCATTAAGTCCTGAGGCGGGACACGTATATGCTTTGACTTATGAGGAGGCACGGCGAGTTGAAAGATGTTGGAACAATCTAAGTGCTCTAGGTTTTGATGTTTAGGCAAAAGTTTAAGTTAGGTTTATTATTATATTTGATATCCATTATGAGCATACAGGATATAGGTACAATGAGGAAAGTCCAAGTAGGATCTTGGCAAAAGAAGAAAGTCCAAGTGAAATCTTGGCAAATGAGGAAAGTCAAGGACTTAGGCTGAAGGAAGCTCCATAAGGTAAGACGTGAAGGATGGGGAGGCATCCGAGGGACACGAGGATGATGGAGGAGGCTAGAAGCCTAAGTCTTGTCAAAGGAAGACCCGACAATAAGGACCGAGGCCGATAGAAGCTCCAGAAGACAAGTTGTGAAGGATGGATAGACATCCGAAGGACGCGAGGCTGATGGAGGAGGCTAGAAGGCTAGGTCTAGGTTGGTCGGGCAAAAATGAGTGCAGAGAGATTATACTCGAGGCTAAAATCCTAGGCTTAAGGTTTGGGCAGTCGACTGCTGCTGGGAGCAGTCGACTGGTAGAGGGCACAGAGAGATCAGTCGACTGATCTCCTATGCAGTCGACTGGTGTCGACTAAATTTGAATGTTGGGCTGTAATATTCGAATTCGACAACTGATAGTCGACTGGTGTTGGCACCAGTCGACTGGTAAAGGCTGGATCAAAAACTAACTCTATTTAAGAGAGTTTGGTTTGGCTAGACAGAGGTTGATGAAATAAGCTTGGATAAAGCTTATTAGTAGTCTACAAGTGCTCAGGTGTGCTTGTGAGTTTGTGGTGAGGTTTCTCTACCTACAAAGAGCTACATGAGCTAGTCGGAGGCTTTCCGGGGAGTCATCCATCGACGGATTGGGATCGTCCACCTTACGAACGTCCGTGGAGTAGGAGTGTCATCTTCGAACCACGTAAATCAGTTTGTCTCTTCTTTGTGTTAGCTTTAGTTTATTTGTATTCCGTGTGTGCGCTAACATTGTAGGAAGAGAACCGAGGGAATTGGGGTCAACGTCTATTCACCCCCTCTAGTCGTACAATCAAGTTCCAACAAGTGGTATGAGAGCGCAGGTTCGCTCTTGTTGGACTAACCGCTAAAGGAGCAAAGTGCTAGAGGAAGAAGACAAAGATGGAGTCAGTGTTGGGGCAATCGGCCCAAGTATGATCTGGAAGAACATGGGTTTTGATGTGTGTGTCAATATGGTTAAGTTAGGATTTTATTGTGATCTAATATGTGTATGTGAGTGTGCAGGTTTGCAGGATACACATAGACTTGGTTGGAGGCCTTTAGGTACGGTGAAAGGTGGCATGGAGGCAAGCCGTGGACTTGTGTGCGCATCCGAGGGATCATGGACAAAGCAGGAATGATGAGCCGAGGAAAGCGGACTTCAAAGCGTACGTAAAGGATGACATAGAGGCAAGCCGAGGGCTTGTGTGCATATCTGAGGGACGAGGGCCAAAGTCGAAGAGGACTTGAAGGCGACAGGTCGAGGCTGCTGGAGCAGGGACGATGAACCGAGGGACGCGAACTTCGAGGCATGCGTGAAGGATGGCATGGAGGCAAGCCGAGGGCCTGTGTGCGCATCTGAGGGACGGGAGCTGAAGACGAAGAGGGCACGAAGGCAACAGATCGAGGCTGCTGGACGAAGGGTCAACCAGGTTGTGACGGTTTGAGTACTGAGGGCATTGTACTCAGGAACTAAGTCGTGAGGGTTCAAGTGCGGAGAGAAATGTACTCGAGAAGGGTAACCCTAGACTTAGGTATGGACCAATCGACTAATCCAGGATCAGTTGACTGGTGGCACTGGAAACTCGAATGTTGGAGTTACAACGGTCGAATCCAAGTGGGATCAGTCGACTGGGGTTGGACCAGTCGACTGGTAGCGTCATTTCAGCCTCGATCTCTATTTAAGGGAGCTCGTTTAAGGCCATTTTTTGCTGGCGAAACTTGCTTGGGTAAAGCTTGTTAGTAGCCTATATTGCTCAGATCGTGTGCAAGGGTTATGGCGAGGTTTCTCCACCCACAAGGAGCTACGAGTGCTAGCCGGAGGTGCTCTGGGGAATCATCCATCGAAGGATCGGAATCGTTCACCTTACAGACAGCCGTGGAGTAGGAGTTTTATCTCCAAACCACGTAAATCAGTGTGTTCCTCTTAGTTTTAGTTTTAGTTTATGTTTATTCCGCTTGCGCACTAACTTTGTAGGAAGAAAAATCGAAGAAAAGCTATTCACCCCCTCTAGCTTGACGGTCACAGTCCTAACAAGTGGTATCAGAGCGAAGGTCGCTCATCTACGGACTAACCGCCGAGAGAGCAACAAGCTAGAGGAAATGACGATTGAAGACAAATTGGGTGATGACGTCAACATTCCACCTCCCTACGATCGCGAAGATTTCGACTATTGGAGGATGCAGATGAAGACGTGGTTTGGCATGGATTGGGAGTGCATAATGGTACTAGAAGAGTCGTTCGAAATTTCAAGAGATAAGCATGGGAAAAGACTTCGACCTAGATATTGGACTAAGGAGCAACAAAGTCAATCAAAGGCCAATGAGAAGGTAATTGCAATATTAATTGATATTTTGCCTAAAAATGTATTGAGTAGGGTAGGTGAATACGAAAATGCATATAAGCTATGGAACAAGATGGGAGAATTTCATGAAAACCCTACACAAGCTCAAATAGTGGAAGAGCCCAAGGAAGCGAGATCAATGACTCAAGAAGAGGAAGAGGAAAGAAATTCATCCATTGTATCAAGTGAAGTGGCTCAAGAGAGTGAGAGATCATCCACTTCATCAAGGGAAGAAGGAGAGGTCTCTACTTCAAGGATTGAGGGGGAGGAAAGACCCACTTCAATACCAGAGCAAAAAGAAGCTCCTACCTCCACCAAAGCAAGGACAAAAGACCACATTATTTCTTTGGATGCAACAAGAAGGGACACTACAAGGACAAGTGTCCATTAGGTAAAAAGGAGGTAAACCCTAAACCCGGGTCAATTCTTTTAAAATCTAACATGGGTTATAGGAAAAAGAAAGAAAAGAAGCACATTAGGTGCTACACTTATGGGGAGCTAGGACACTATCACACCAAGTGTCCGAAAAAAGGAGAGCTCAAGAAAATGGACCACTTGAGAAGATGGGAGAAAGAGGAAAGGAAGAGAAGCTCACATCAAGAGGAAGCTCCAAGGGTAAGGAAGGTAATCCCTAACTTTAAGAATGCCTCAAATTTTCCTATGCATGATAAGAATTATGAAAATTGCTTGCCTATGCGTAATTTTGGTTTCAAGTATCATGATAAAAATAGGGTTACTATTGCGTGCCAAAATTCTAAAGAATCAAAGTATCATGATCAATCTAGAACTTTTAGATCTAAGGACCAAGACATTAACCCTAAGAAAGGGAGACATATGCCTAGAAATATGGGTAGATCTAGGGATGTCCAAAATGGGCATGGTGATACTAAGGGTAAGAACCTAGAAAGGAAAAAATCAAGCTTTGAGGGCAAGACTTGATAAATTGGAGAAAACTCTAGAAATATTCGCTAGTGAATCTAAGGGTTTAGGCATGGTGCCAAATGGTCAAAGCCTTAGAAATAGTAGACTAGGTCTAGGATATAGACCTATTAGGTCAAAGACTAGTGAAAAATCATATGGGAAGGTGCCATGTGACTATAGAAAAGAAAAAGTCAAAAATGACAATGAAAAGTCATTTAAAGGGGAGAAGAACACCAAGGACAAGGTGCGAAAAATTAAGGAAGCAAGGGTTGTAAGTCAAGAAGCACCAGAGGTACACCGGTGTGGTCTTGCCTTTATTAATGAGTCACCTAGGGAGGTGACTAAGGAGAGCCCAAGGGAGAACTCTAGAAGTCAAAATGGAATCCATGGTCAATGGATCTCAGGAGGATTTTTCCTAGGGGATTAGATGGACTATGGAATGTGCCAAAGGGGTTGGAAGACTAGTGTTAGTCTTAATCCTAGAGAATTGACACATTAAAAGGAAGGTCTGTGGAGGAAAAGATGAAAATAGAATCATATTGTGAGAAAATTGGTTTTCAATGTGCAAATGTCATATAAATCAATGCTGGGAATGTATTGTGGTTAAGTATGAGAAGATACACCAAGGAGAGGTCAAAACTAGGACTTTAGGCCAAGGATAAATTGAACAAATTAGATAGTTTTGAATTTCATGCCAATCTTGGGATTGGGAATAAATTAACTTGAAAATGTATTTTTCCCAAGTAGACATAGGTGTCACAAATCTCTCCACGAAATTTCAGATTTTTTGGAGATTTATGGATTTAATTATGCATTTCTGAATTAGGACAAAAAGTTGGAATCAGGGTACCAGTCGACTGGTCTAGTGTAAATCAGGAGCTGGGAATTCAAAATTACCAGTCAACTGTCCCAAGGGCAGTCAACTGATCTTTCTAATCACTTTCTCAGTCGATTGCCCCTGGGGCACTCGACTGACCTGCGAAGCTTTTAAAAGGAAACAACCGCGCGGGGGTGGCCGAACCTAGGGTTTTCAGTGCCACCCCTTGCGAGTTTTCGTCTCTCCCGACCTCCCCTCTTGCTTCAAGTCTTCCTAAGCCCTAAAAACACCTTCCTACGACATGTAGTTTAGTTTAATTTGATGGTTCTAGTGTTGAGAGTGTATGACTTGGGTTTATATTTTATCTCTCAAACACTTATTTTGGTCATGTAATGGTTGAAAACTTCGGGGCATGATCCTTGTGACTTCCTTTATGTTGATGCAGTCTGGCCCTGATTGTTGTTTTGGTGTTGACACCGATTTTAGTTTAGGTGGATGATTATTGATGATTATGATGAAGTCCTGATCGGGGATCAGGCATGGTATGGAAAATCCTAGCTTGGGGGGCTAGGTGTTGGAAAATCCTAACCTGGAGGGTTAGGTGTTGAAAATCCTAGCTTGGAGGGCTAGGTGTGTGAAAAGTCCTAATTCGGAAGAGGTGGGTGAAAAGTCCTAGCTTGGAGGGCTAGGTGAAAAGTCCTAACTTCGAGGGTTAGGTGCAAATTCCCATCTTGGAGAATTAGGTGAAAAAGTCCTGGCTTGGAGGGTCAGGTCCTAGCTTGGAGGGCTAGGTTTGGAAAAGTCCTAATCCGGAAGAGTTGGGTGAAAAGTAGCTTAGAGGGCTAGGTGAAAAGTCCTAGCTTGGAGGGCTAGGTGAAAAGTCCTAGCTTGGAGGGCTAGGTGAAAAGTCCTAACTTGGAGGGTTATGTGCAAATTCCCAACTTGGAGGGTTAGGTGAGAAATCCTTAGCTTGGAGGGCTAAGGTGGTTGGAGCCCCCTGGATCGGTCTGGTGACCGATCAGGGAGTTGGCACGGTGCTCCTTCGTGGATCAATCTGGTGACCGATCTAGCGATGACTGATCGGTCTGGTGACCGATCAGGGAGTATACGTTTCACCCACTGACTGGCTCCTAATCGGTCTGGTGACCGATCAGGGAGTTGGCACGGTGCTCCTTCGTGGATCAATCTGGTGACCGATCCAGCGATGACTGATCGGTCTGGTGACCGATCAGGGAGTATGCGTTTCACCCACTGACTGGCTCCTAATCGGTCTGGTGACCGATCAGGGAGCGAACAGTGAGGTTGAGTTCCCTTGCTGATCTGCTCCTGATCGGTCTGGTGACCGATCAGGATCACTGTGCAGATCGTTCTGGAGAACGATCCAGCATCGCGGGTTCCTCACTAAGATCGATCAGGACGGTGTCTGATCGGTCTGAGCATGATCTGATCGGTCTGGTGATCGATCAGGAGACACTCTGATCGGTCGGGTGACCGATCAGGAGGTCTGGACTGCGAAACTCAGAAATCGCCCAATAAAGGGGTGGATCGGTCTGGTGATCGATCCACAACCTGGGATCGGTCTGGTGATCGGTCCAGGAGAATCTCAAAGAAATCGCGATTTCTGATTGAGCATTGGGGACCGATCATGACGGAGCCTGATCGGTCTGGTGACCGATCAGGAGGCTCTCTGATCGGTCCGGTGACCGATCACTTTAATTCAAATTGCACTGTCAGACGCTCTGATCGTGCCTGACCATATCTGATTCGCTGCTGTTAATTTACTTCTGATATTTGATTTACTATGTGATATACTGCACTAACAGTCGGATTAAGCTGCAGGTGACAGGGGAGGATTCAAACACTCAAGGAGAAGTCAATGGAGGCTTTCCTTGGAGCAGGTTTGTCCGTTTTTCCATCTCGGGTTGCAACGGCCGAGCTGCAGACTGGAGCTGAGACTGGAGCTTGGCTGAGGGAAGCTCAGGGAGTCCAGGGATAGCTCAGTGGTAGCTGGCGTTGGCAGATGAGCAGCTGGGAGCTGCAGGGATGGTGTCATCTGATGCTTGGTGGAGAAACAAAAAGGAGAAGAAGACTTCGGCTGAAGCAGAGAAGTGTTCGACAGTTTTCTGTGTTGAGCTTGCTGAAGTTCTTGTTGTGCTTTGTGTTTATCCACAACTTGCTTGCTGTGTTTCTGAAATCTTCATCACTTTGAGCAAGCAACTGCAATCGAGAAGCAACCAACTCTTACGTAAGTGCTGGGAGGAAAGAACAAGGAGCTTGGAGTCCAACAGTGAGAAGACACGAAGGAGGGAGTCCTTGCGTGAGATCGTCGCTGGGTGGAGCTCGGGATAAGCTCGCTGTGCTCTTGTCCTTGCTAGGTGCTGAGTAAGAGTATTCTCTGTGTTTCATTAAGCTTAAATCTATATTCTTGCTTGAAACGCTGTGGAGAGGTTTCTCCACCGAGAAGGAGGTTGCGTTATATCCGGTGAACACCGGGGCTTGATCTGCCGACGATCAAGGGATCGCCCACCTTAAGGGCACGCCAAGGAGTAGGGGCAAGTTATCCCCGAACCTTGTAAACACTCTTGTTAGCGATCTTGGTAGCTGTCATTGTTTGCTTTCATTTCTGTTTTTAGTTTACTGCACTGCTTCGTTTTCCTTTGCTTCTTCCGCTGTGCTACTGATAAGTTAAGTGCAGAAATCTTGATAAGTGGCAAAGGTAAAAGCGATTGGCTATATTCACCCCCCCTCTCTAGCCATCCGGTTTCCAACACTTTATGCATTACTTTGAGTTTTGTATAAAACATTGAATTTATGTTTTCGTATTGCTTCTATGAATTTTCAGTTCATAATTTGATGTTATTAATATGAAGTAATTCTATCTTGAGATTGTGAAGTATAAGGGAAGGTTGATATACATGTCTATCTAGAGGTAACGAATGGAAAGGGGGGAGATTTTATCATGTGCCTTATCTTGAGAATCTATATAAGTAAAAGGGGAGATTTGGAAACAATTCTAGGCTTAAAATGGTATAGGAAGGGCTTAGCAAACACATAGAATCAAATGTGGGCTTAAGAGTTGATACAAATGATACATTTTCAAATGGATTGGAGTTTGTACCAAAAGTCGAGCATATTTGGTATTTTTCACGAAACTATATTTTTCTAGGGTAGATTATATCTTAACAAATATGTTTGCAAAGTTTTGCATTTTTCCAAATTTTGTGGAATTTTCTAGGGATTTCTAAAATTCGGTTGAAAATTTCAGAAATGGACTATATCAGTCGACTGCCCTTGGGGCAGTCGACTGATATTTCTGTAGGGTTGCGAATTTCACAGACCAGTCGACTGATGTAGGGGCAGTCGACTGGTATGACTGTTGATTGATTTCTGAGGGGTTTTTCAGAAATAGGATGAGTTCTTTTTGACACTAGGGTTAGGATTGCTTGGGGCAATCTTTTTTATGGTGTCAAAGAGAACTTTGAGCCGAGGGAAGCGAACTTCGAAGCGTACGTGAAGGATGGTATGGAGGCAAGCCGAGGGCTTGTGTGCGCATCTAAGGGACGAGGGCCAAAGTCGAAGAGGGCTTGAAGGCGATAGGTCGAGGTTGCTGGAGCAGGGACGATGAGCCGAGGGATGCGAACTTCGAGACATGCATGAAGGATGATATGAAGGTAAGACGAGGGCTTGTGTGCGCATCTGACGGACGGGAGCCGAAGACGAAGAGGGCGCGAAGGCAACAGATCGAAGCTGCTGGAAGAAGGGTCAACCAGGTTGTGAGGGTTTGAGTACTGAGGGCATTATACTCGAGAACTAAGTCGTGAGGGTTCGAGTACGGAGAGAAATGTACTCGGGAAGGGTAATCCTAGACTTAGGGATGGACCAGTCGACTGATCCAGGATCAGTCGACTAGTGGCGCTGGAAAATCGAACGTTGGAGTTACTGTTAGGATCGATTTTGTCCGCTAGAGGGGGGTGAATAGCGGTTTTCAGATCTTTCTTGTACCTGCGTTGTTAGTTGCACAGCGAAAACAATAATAAAGAAAACAAACAACGCTAACAAAGAGAATTTACTTGGTATCCACCCCGGCCGGGTGGCTAATCCAAGAATCCGTCGGTGGATCACTCCCCGGATAACCTCCGGCTAGCCCTCGTCGCTCCTTGTGGGTGGAGAAACCTCACCACAACACCTTGAGAACCTCTGAGCACAAAGACTACTGTTTGGCCCTTAACCAAGACCAAACTCGTCAAAAATCTCAGCCCAAACCGAGTTCTCTTTAAATAGAACTCGGGCTGAAAACCTCGCTACCAGTCGACTGCCCCCAGGGCAGTCGACTGGTGCCACTGAAATTCGACCGTTGTACCCCCAACGTTCGAATTCTCAGCCAACTCACCAGCCACCTACCAGTCGACTGCCTCCAGGGCAGTCGACTGGTCCCCGGCCAGAACCCTTCTGTGAGTTCCCTCAATCGACTGCCCCCAGGCCAGTCGACTGGTCTATTCACCCACCTAAGGTTACCCTTCCTGAGCACATTTCACTCCGCGCTCAAACCCTAGGATTTCCCGAGTACAATCACACAGCACTTGTACCCTCATAACTCGATTGACTCCTCCTCCGCAGCCTTGACTGTTGTCTTCGCGCCCTCTTCATCTTTGACTCTCGTCCCTCGGATGCACGCAAGCCTCCAGCTTGCCTCCATGCCATCCTTCACGCATGCCTCGAAGTCCGCGCCCATCAGCTCATCGTCCCTGCTCTCCAAGGTCCCTCGGATGCGCACGCAAGCCTCCAGCTTACCTCCATGTCATCCTTCACCGTACCGAGGCCGTCCAGTCAAGTCCATATGCATAACCTGTACATCCTGCACACTCAACATACACATATGAGATAACAAGGGTAAACCTAACTTAAACCTTTTGCCCAAACATCAAAACACGTGATCACTCCGGACCACAGATTGCCTCAACAATCTCCCCCTTTTTGATGTTTGGCAATACGTTTAAGTTAGGGAAACAAGATAGTAGTTGATAAGCACCATTTTATTGATTATTTTAAGTGCTTAAATCCATGTTTGATCCATGTTTTTATTGTTTAATTGTGATTTTACCCTAGGTTTTAGGATTTTCTATTATTTTGGACTTTATTGCAAAATTACATATTTTTGGATTATTTGGCCACTAATTTTCTGATATATTTTTGTAGGCATGAAAGGATCCTGGACCTAGGGTATACTGGGTCAAACTTGAGTCGGATGTGAACCGGATCGAATTATCAAGCCTACGATTAATCCGGGCCGTCCGATTCAAGAGCGGCTAGATCTGAGCCATCCGGGATGATCTGAAGCAATCCGAGCTAGGGTTAGGGTTGATCAAGCTCTATGATCAAGATCTGAAGGTTTCATCCCAATCGGAGCTAAATCAACCGTTGGATCAAGCAAGGAGGGCTCTAGAGCGTCCATTCACAGATAGAGTTGATCTGGACCATCCGTTGCATATCTGGAGGATCCGAGCTACCACAAGGCAGATCTTGACCCCAGATCATCATCATTAAAGTTTGGCTTCAATCAGAGCAAGATCAGCCGTTGGATTTCATCAAATCAATCAGAGCCGTTCATTCTTAATTACTTAAGGAAATTTTTCCCAGCCTTCTCCTTCGTCGCGTCTCCGCCGCAGCTCCTTCTTCGTTTGTTTCTCTCACTGTTTTTAGCTTAATTCTTCAATCCGAGGCGCGGCCACCTCAATTTCTTCACTAGATCATGTTCTAGATCATTAGGAAGACTCATCCGCGAAGTTTCCAGCCGCAATTTGCCCAAGAAATAGGGCTGTTGAGAGGTTTCCGCAGTTCTACCATTTGGTGACTTCGGATCGGCTGTGCTCCACTTCCATCCATCTGGGCTATCTAGAGGGGTTCCCTAGATTGCTTGGAGCATCCCCAACTCACCATCGCACGCAGACGCAGTTAAATCCAAGAAATCGAATGGAAGTTTCAGATTTGAGCAAGTTGAGCTGAATTCAAGCGCAGATTGAGTTTTCTCACTGATTTGTTGAGCTTGCGGGTTCGAGGCTCACTCTTGATTGACAACCAAGAAGATTGTGAGCTCGGGAAGAGATTGGGGTTTAGTTTACTTTAGTTAATTTCGTTTTTGTAGCTGTAATTTCATTACTGCATTTGTTCTGTTCTGTATTTTCGTTTCAGATTAGTTAACTTGGTTTAATGCTTTGTTTCTGCTGTAATTAGGGTTTAATCCAATCAGTTTAGTAATTAGGAAGTTTGTTTAGTGGATAATTGTGTTTAATTTCAGTTAATTTCAGTTCAAAAGCTTGCGTGCCAATTGCAGTCGCGTGCCACTCTCATTTCTGCATAATTGTAGCTTTAGGACTGCACGTTTCTTCTATTAGCTTCTTAAGTTTGTGTTGAGCAACCCTTAGATGTTTTATATCTCGTCTGAACATTAGATTTTGCACCCCAATTCAGCTTGTCTTGCATTGAATCATTTCCGAATTTTGTTTCTTTTTCTGCAATTCCTGCATTTCTGCACTTCTACAAATCTGCATATCAGATTTTGTTGGCAGTCCAGATTGTGATCAAGCTCAGCCTCTGCACTGAATTGAGTCCAATTTAACATGTCCTATAGAGTACTTTGTGCTCGAATTTAGCTTGTATTCATCAGCTTTTGCAATTTGATCAGTTACTTAAATTCTGCATTCAATGTATCAATTTTTCAGAATTCATTCTCTGCAATCCATTTCTCATTTCAGTTGTTTCTGAGTTGAATCGTTCTATTCTCAAATTGCAGTAACCTTTACTTATGTTCTGCATGATAGAAACGGATCTGAACTTGTTTTCCACAGCCTGCTGATTAGTTAGCATTGAGTTTCAATCACATTTCTGCATTGTTGCGGTTTGGATAGGCTGAAGTTTTTATCATTGAGACCTGAGTTTGAAATTCTATTGCATTCGAATTCAGTGGTTTTATTTGGTTTTAACCTCCCAATCAGTTTCTGAATGTCGCAAAACATTTCTGCATCTCTGCATTTCTGCATAGAGCCCTTGCAAGTCCATATCCGGCTTTAGCTTGATTTAATTGAGCTGATCTTGGTCTAAAGTTCTGCATTTATTTTTGCAACTTCTTCACTGGGAGTTAAACTTTCAAAGCTGAGCTAATTGGTTTCGTATCTGATCTGCCAGTGTGTTGTTTCTACCGGTTGCAGTTTCCTGTTGGCACACTAGACTTCACCTCTTGCATGTGTGTATCAAGTAAGAAATTTCAGCATGACTTGGAGTTAAGCTTGCTTGAGATGCTACTTGTTCTGAATTTCATATTACTGAAGTTAAACATACCTTTAAGTAAACTTTTGTAGTTGAAGTCAGTTTTGCTTTTGGAGTAAATTCCAGATTGAATTTCTGTTCCCTTGTAAAAAAAAATGAATGTTGGCATTAATTGGAATCAAGTTGGACGCAATTGGTAGAATGGAACTACACTAATAGCAGTTTTATCTGTATCTAGTCGCTTCTGGACTCTAGACTTCATTTCTGCACTTAGGATCACATGTCCTGCATGAGTTTTAATTGGATGTTTCAGCTCAGTCATAATTCATTTGTTTGGCACCTTGGCTTGATTGGGTTTAAAGTTGGTTGTGTCTTCCATTGCATTTATCTAGTTAAGTTTGCTTCACTAAGTTTCTTTCTTCTCGGTAAGTTTTATGTCTAATTGAAGCAAGAACCCAATTCACATTCGAAACCCAAATTCTCAAACGACACCTAAATACAAGTAACGAATCAAACAACGTCAACTAGTCCCCGAGAAAAATACGACCTGTGGCCCCTATATTACATTTTCATATTCTGATTGTAAAAAGGGTTTCCAGTTATTCATTTATCTATTTAAATTTGATGAGCCCATACATTTCGTGACAAAATTAATCTAGTATATTTGGGCCCGTCAGTAGTCAATAGCAAAAATCATGCTAAACAAATGCATATGCAATGCAAAAATGGATCCTATCCAAGGCATCCCACACCTAACCCTCCAAGTTAGGAATTTTCACACCTAGCCCTCCAAGCTAAGACTTTTCACCAAAATATGGGCTTTTTAAGGCTTCTCCCAAGCTCTCCCTACATTGGACTTACAAAGGCTTTTTAAGAACCTCTCCAAGATTCCCCTTACGCCAAGAACGGAGCAACCATGCTCCCCCTTAAACTCAGCTCCCCCTAAACCTAGGGTTTCTTGCAAAGGTAAGTTTGGTTTCCCAACTTAAACCCAAACTTCTCCCTCTTTGCCATACATCAAAAAGACCCCCAATAATATCCCAATTATTGGTTCTTTTAATCCCTAATGATCCTAAGCACAGTGTACCAAACCCCCATACACTTGTTTCATATCATTTGGACTCAAAACCAGCTGCTGATACACAAATCAGCCCTGGGCAGTCGACTACCCCTGTTGGCAGTCAACTGATACTCTGATTATCAGTTTTCTGGCCAATTTCAGAATTGCACCAAAAATTCCCAAATTTCATGGAGAACTTTGTGGTACCCATACCTACTTGGAAAAATACATTCCACGGTGTATCTATCACGGTTCCCAAGTTGGACACAAAACCCAAAAGTTTTCCTATGAAAATCAAGGCAAACAAGGAGGTAACCTCCCCCTCAACCTTTGTCTTCTCCCAATTTCCATTCTCCAAGGTCAAGTTCTACCCAACTTGACACCCTGACACCAAATTAGGTTCTATCCAACCTAACACCAAGTTCTTCCTCCCTTGGCTACCATTAAAGGATTGCCCCCAAGCAACCTTATCCCTAGTGCCAAAAAGAACTCATCAAAACTTAGAAAACTCTAAAAGGTTTGCAATCACATTTGCTAGGATATGTCCTATCCTAGAAAAAAAATATATCTTGATCAAGATTATCAAACATGCTTGACTTTGGTACAATTCTCTAATCTTCACAAAAGATTGGCATTTTATATCAACCTACAAATAAATCTCTAATTTCACGTGTTTTTTAAAGCCAACCATCATAATTCGACACATGGAATTGTCCTCAATTTTCCCGTTAGACCTCTAAATCCTAGATGCCTAGGGGAACTTATCAATCTTCCTTGATTTCATCAAAAGCTTTTATCATTTAATATCATTTATTAAATTTAAAACCCTCACCAATTTTCCTCAAATTCCATGATATCCACATAGCCTCATTTTATATAATCACCATTAAACCATGAGTCAAACCTTAATTCAATAAGTATAATCAAAGATTTTAATTTTAAGTTCATTTTCTATCATTCAATAGACCTTTCCTTTGTATCCCTACTGGATCAGTCGACTGCCCCCAAGGCAGTCGACTGAGAATACTCACAGAATGTTTTTGGGCTGAGACCAGTCGACTGCCCCCAGAGCAGTCGACTGATATCTGATTTTTAGGTTTTTCAGTCCAATTTCAGTAATCCCTAGTTAATTTCACAAATCTCCAAAAATTATGAAATTTCATGGGGAGATTTGTGGGGCCAATGTCTACTTGGGAAAAATACGTTTCCAAACAAATGTACTTCGGATCCCAAGATTGGCATGAAACTCAACTTATCCTAAAGTGTATCATTGAAACTCATCCCAAAAGTCTCAGTTGTGATTTCTCCTCATTATTTCTTCTTACCCTTGATTATAGTTCATTTCTATTATTGAATTACATGGTATTCACACATTAAAACCTAATTTTACTCAATATAATCCTATTTCCTCATTTTCTCCCTAAATTCCCTTTTATTGTGCCAAAACCTAAGATTAAGACTTACCCAAGTCTTCCAACCCTTTTTGGCACAATTCATTTAACTTCCTAGGAGAGAAACTTTTGAGATCCATTTACCATGGACCCCAAAGGCTCCTAGAGCTCCCCCTTGAGCTCTGACCCTTAGCCACCTCCCTAGGTGGCTCAATCCACACTAGGCCACACCGGTGTGCCACCGGTGATTCTTGGCCTACAAACTGGACCTTCTTAACCTTGGACACCTTATCCTTGGTCAAGTCACCCTTTCTACCTTTTGATGGCACTCTCTTGCAATTCCTGGACTTACCCTCCTTGCCATGATTATATGTTTCCCCAGCATATTTCTTTTCATTTTTCTTGGAGGTCTTAGACCGGTATCCCCAACTCGATCTATCGTAGTTGGGTTTTAAGCTACCCAACACCATGTTTAAGCCCTTAGATCCAACCGTGAATCTTTCTAGGGCCTTTTCTAATGCACCAAACCTTGCCCTCTAGGTTTGATTTTTCCTTTCTAGAGTTCTAACCCTAGAACCCATATGTCCACCTTGGACATTCCTAGGCCCAACCTCCTTTCTAGGTACATTCCTTCCCATCTTGGGATTAGTGTCATGATCCTTAAATCTAGAGGTCTTGGGTCTATCATTATGCATACTCTTCCTAGAGTTTTGATCTACCTTGTTAACCCTAGTTCTATCATTATATTTGAAACCAAAATTATGCACCATTAAGTATTTTTCATGAATGTTAGCATGCATGGATGAATGATTAATTCTATTTTTATCATGCATTGAGGAACTTGAAATTGCATTACATTTCAATCTAGGGTTAGGAATTACCTCCCTTACCCTTGAAGTTCCCCTTTGATGGAAGCTTCTTCTCTTTCTCTCCTCCTTCTCCCATCTTCTCAAATTTTCCATCTTCTTTAATTCTCCTTTTCTAGGGCACTTGGTGTGGTAGTGTCCTAGCTCTCCACATGTGAAGTATCAGATTTTCTTTTTCTTTTCTTGGGCTCCTCCATTCCTACAACTCATGTTAGATTTAAAAGAACTTGAAATGAGTGTAGATTTTACCTCCTTTTTACCTTTCGGACACTTGTCCTTGTAGTGCCCCTTTTCATTACACCCAAAGCATGTGATATGGTCCTTGGCTCTTGCTTTGGTGGAGGTTGGAGCTTCTTCTTCAACCTTTGATGATGTGGATGTCTCCTCTTGATCCGGTATAGATGAAGGTCTCTCCTCCCCCTCAATCCTTGAAATCGATACCTCCTCTTCTTCCCTTGAGGAGGTTGATGATCTTTCACTTAATTCTTCCTCCTCTTGGGCTATCGAGTTCACTTCCTCGGGTTCTTCCACTACTTCACCTTGTGTAGGGTTTTTATGAAATTCTTCGACTTTGATCCACAATTCGTGTGTATTTTTGTATGCTCCTACACCATTCAAAACATTAGTAGGCAAAGTATTAAGCAATATGTCAATTTCCTTTTTATTCGCATTGGATTGATTTTCTTGTTCTTGATTCCAATATCTAGGTCAAAGCCTCTTCCCGTGCTTATCCTTTGGAATCTCGAATGGCTCCTCAAGCACAATCTGAAGGTCCCACTCCATTCCGAACCACGTCACCATCCGCGATTTCCAATACCCGAAATCTCCATGGTCGTAGGCCGGCGGAGTGTAGATGTCATTCCTGAATTTTTCTTCCATGTTCTTCTCCCTCTAGCGTGTGCTCTTCTTGGCGGTTATTCCAATCACGAGCGGTCCTTCGCTCTGATACCAACTGTTAGGATTGATTTTGTCCGCTAGAGGGGGTGAATAGCGGTTTTCGGATCTTTCTTGTACCTGCGTTGTTAGTTACATAGCGGAAACAATAATAAAGAAAACAAACAAAGAGAATTTACTTGGTATCCAGCCCGACCGGGTGACTAATCCAAGAATCCGTCAGTGGATCACTCCCCGGATAACCTCCGGCTAGCCCTCATCGCTCCTTATGGGTGGAAAAACCTCACCACAACACCTTGAGAACCTCTGAGCACAAAGACTACTGTTTGACCCTTAACCAAGACCAAACTCGTCAAAAATCTCAGCCCAAACCGAGTTCTCTTTAAATAGAACTCGGGCTGAAAACCTTGCTACCAGTCGACTGCTCCCAGGGCAGTCGACTGGTGCCACTGAAATTCGACCGTTACACCCCCAACGTTCGAATACTCAGCCAACTCACCAGCCAACTACCAGTCGACTGCCCCCAGGGCAGTCGACTGGTCCTCAGCCAGAACCCTTCTGTGAGTTCCCTCAGTCGACTGCCCAGTCGACTGCCCCCAGGCCAGTCGACTGGTCTACTCACCCACCTAAGGTTACCCTTCCTGAGCACATTTCACTCCGCGCTCAAACCCTAGGATTTCTCGAGTACAATCACACAGCACTTGTACCCTCACAACTCGACTGACTCCTCCTCCGCAGCCTCGACTGTTGTCTTCGTGCCCTCTTCATCTTCGGCTCCCGTCCCTCGGATGCACACAAGCCTCCAGCTTGCCTCCATGTCATCCTTCACGCATGCCTCGAAGTCCGCGCCCATCAGCTCATCGTCCCTGCTCTCCAAGGTCCCTCGGATGTGCACGCAAGCCTCCAGCTTGCCTCTATGCCATCCTTCACCGTACCGAGGCCGTCTAGTCAAGTCCATATGCGTAACCTGTACATCCTGAACACTCAACATATACATATGAGATAACAAGGGTAAACCTAACTTAAACCCTTTGCCCAAACATCAAAACACGTGATCACTCCGGACCACAGATTGCCTCAACAGTTACAACGGTCGAATCCAAGTGGGATCAGTCGACTGGGGTTGGACCAGTCGACTGGTAGCGTCATTTCAGCCTCGAGCTCTATTTAAGGGAGCTCATGTAAGGCCATTTCTTGCTGGCAAAACTTGCTTGGGTATAGCTTGTTAGTAGCCTATATTGCCCAGATCGTGTACAAGAGTTGTGGCGAGGTTTCTCCACTCACAAGGAGCTACGAGAGCTAGCTGGAGGTGCTCCAGGGAATTATCCACCGAAGGATCGGGATCGTCCACCTTACGGACAGCCGTGGAGTAGGAGTTTTATCACCGAACCACGTAAATCGATGTGTTCCTCTTAGTTTTAGTTTTAGTTTATGTTTATTTCGCTTGCGCACTAACTTTGTAGGAAGAAAAATCGAAGAAAAACTATTCACCCCCCTCTAGCTTGTCACGGTCCTAACCGTCAGAATGCCCGCTAGGATGGTATACATATATCCCACCTTTATATGATCGAAACTATTTTGATTATTGGAGAAAGCGGTTAGAGACTTGGTTCTAAATGGATTAGGACCATTATGTTGATGCAGTCTGACCCTGATTGTTATTTTCGTGTTGACACCGATTTTAGTTTAGGCTGATGAGATGATTATGATTGGGATTAAGTCCTGGTCGTGGACTAGGCATACCTAGTGGGACTAAGTTTGATGAAATCCTAACTTGGAGAGTTAGGTGTGAGAAAATCCTAGCTTGGAGGGCTAGGTGTGAAAAGTCCTAACCTGGAGGGTTAGGTGTGGAAAAATCCTAGCTTGGAGGGCTAGGTGTGGAAAAGTCCTAACCTAGAGGGTTAGGTGTGGAAAAATCCTAGCTTGGAGGGCTAGGTGTGAAAAATCCTAACCTAGAGGGTTAGGTGTGAAAAACCTTGGCTTGGAGGGCCAGGTCCTAGCTTGGAGGGCTAGGTTGAAATCCTGGTGAGTGAAGCCAGGTCCTAGCTTAGAGGGCTAGGTTGAAGTCCCAGTGAGTGAGACTGGGCACGGAGTCTTGGTCCGAGGGACTGAGCATGAGTCAGAGGAGGCTGGGAGTCAGTTCTCTTGACTTAGAGAGGGTTTGGCCTTGCCCAGATCGGTCTGGTGACCGATCAGGGAAGTTGGCATGAAGTTCCCTCGTGGATCGGTCTAGTGACCGATCCAGCGATGTCTGATCGGTCTGGTGACCGATCAGGGAGCTTCCAGTAACTTTGGCAAACCTACTGTTCGGCTCTTGATCGGTCTGGTGACCGATCAGGGAGAAACCTTGATCGATCGATCTGAACGATCAACTGTCGCGAGGTTTCTCACCCTGACTGATCAGACTGGAGCCTGATCCGTCAGGGAGTGTCTTGATCGGTCTGGTGACCGATCAGCCGTGTATTTCAGGCGGGATTGTGGCAAGCAGATTTCTGGATCGGTTTGGTGACCGATCTGGTGACCGGTCAGGGTGACCGATCACACAAGCTTGCGATTCCAGGTTTCTCACTGGGGACCGATCAGGCTGGAGCCTGATCGGTCTAAGATCATCTTGAACAGTCCGGTGACCGATCACTTTAATTCAAAATGCACTGTCAGACGCTCTGATCACGTCTGAACATATCTGATTTCTCTGCGCTTAATTTCTGATACTTGATTCTCCGTTTGATTTGCTGTGCTAATGATCTGATCAAGGTTGAAGGTGACAGGAATGGATTCAAACACTCAAGGAGAGTCAATGGGAGTCTTTCTTTGGAGAAGGTTTATCCGTTTGCCATCTCAGGTTGCAACGGGTGCTGGCGCTGCTGGAGCTGCTGACTGGGGCTTGGCTGAGGGAAGCTCAGGGAGTCCAGGAGAGCTTAGTGATAGCTGGCTGTTGCAGGTGAGCAGTTGGAGGCTACAGTGAGGTGGTGACCTGGCGATCAGTGACCTGAGACTTAAGTGCTTGGTGGCGAACAAGTCTCAGTAACGAAGTAATCCACATTGTGCTCTTGCGATAACTCTGTTCCATCATCTCTTGAGCAAGTGACTGTGATTCTTGAAGCAACCTTCTGTTACTTGAGCACTTGGAAGAGAAGCAAGAAGCTTGGCGAGTCCATCAGTGAGAAGACACGAAGAAGGGAGTTCTTGCGTGAGATCTGCGTTGAGTGGAGCTCGGGTGAAGTTTGCTTGTGTTCTTGTGGTTCTAAGTGCTAAGTAAGATCCTTCTTGTGTTTCCTGTGCTTTATACTTGATTCATTTCGAAACGCTGTGGAGAGGTTACTCCACCGAGAATGAGGTTGCATTTTATCCGGATTTTTCGGGGCTTGATCTGCCGACGATCAAGGGATCGCCCACCTTACGGGCACGCTAAGGAGTAGGGGCAAGTTATCCCCGAACCTTGTAAATCCTCTTTGTTAGCGTTTGGTGGTTGTTCTTAGCTTAGGGTTTAAATTCTGCATACTCTGTTTTTATTGCTTCCGCTGTGCTACTAAACGTTTAAGTGTAGAAAACCTTAAAAGTGCTAAGTTTCAATGTCTGGCTACATTCACCCCCCCCCCCCTCTAGCCATCCAAGATCCAACATATTAGACCACATTGGAGGTTCTGTTTAAAGCTCCGACGGACAAAAAGGGAAAATGCCTCCAACCTCAAAATTAAACCAAAGATCAAAAGGAGGATGCAGAGTCAGATAAGGAAGTAACAAGAATTGTTTTAAATTTATTACCTTCTTATAATGTGTCATGTGTAGGCGAATATAAGAATGCTCATGAGTTATGGAGAAAGGTGACAACTCTTCATGAGAATTCTACACGAGGATAAGAAGTGGAGGAGTCAAAGGACAAGAGCTCATTGATCCAAGAAAAGGAGAAGGATCAATCGGAAGTTGAGTCGAGTTCAACATCCGAAGAGGAGGAGGAAGTAGAATCGTCCACATCCTCATGTGAGGAAGAAGAAGAGCAATCCAAGGTGGAGGAGATCTTGAAAGCTCAACCCTCAAACTCAACTACTGAGAAGAGTGAGAAATCACACATCAAGTGCTTTAAGTGTGGGGAGATAGGACACTACAAGAGTAGATGTCCTTCACTCAAGAAGGTAAAGGAGGTAAACCCTAAGTCCGGTAAAGTTCATTTGAAAACTAATGTGGGTTGTTGGGATAGAGCTAAGGATAAGAAGCATATAATTTGCTTCACGTGTGATGAGCGTGACCATTACCACACAAAATACCCGAGAAAAGAAAAGCTCAAGAAGCTAGGGCATTTGAAGAAATTGGAGAAAATAGAAGCTCAAGTCAAGGGGGAGCTTCAAACGTAAAGGGAAGGTAATCCCTAATTTAAAGTTTAATCTAATTTCTAATTCATATATGCTTGTTAGAAATAATATAGATTATTTACCCAAGCATAATCATAGATTTAGGTATAATAATAGGAATAGAGTTAAGAAGGTATATGACCATAGGAAATCATTACCCAAGGCTAGACCTAATAAGACCCAAACTACCATGCCTAAGGGGAGAAAGGTAGCAAATAATCAAGGTATTAATCCCAAAAAAAGGAGATATATGTCTAGGAAGGTGGATAGGTCTAGGAATGTCCAAGATGAACATGTTGACTCTAGGGTTAGAACCCTAGAATTGAAAAATCAAGTCTTGAAAGCAAGACTTGAGGAAATGGAGAGAGTCCTAGATAGGTTCATTATTGGACCTAGAGGACTTGCATATGTTTGGGTGATCAAAAATCCAAAAATATCAAATTAGCTACCTTCAAGACCAAAAGAATATCAAATGCTAGAAAAACACAAAACATTGGTAAGGGAGAAGTAATCAAGGACAAGGTGTCCAAGATTAAAGAGATAAAGGTTGTGGGCTATGTCATCGGAGATACATCGGTGTGACTTAATAACTGTGGATGAGTTACTTAAGGAGGTGGCTAAGGCTAAGAGCTCAAGGGGGAGCTCTAAAAGTCTATTTGGGACCCATGGTCAATGGATCTCGGGAGGATATCTTCCGGAAGTTTAGATGGACCATGGAGTGTACCAAAAGATTTGGAGACGAATTTGAGTCTCAATCTTTGAGTTTTAACACATTGGGTTAGGGTCATATTGCATGAAAAATTAGTTTTGATGTATAGATGCCTTATAAACCAATGCTAAGGATGCATTATGGGTTGGTATGGGCAGATACATCAGGAGGAAGTCAAAACTAGGACATTGAGTCAAGGTTCAATTGAACCATTTAGCTAATTTTGGGGTTATTATCAATCTTGAGATCTGAGATATATATACTTTTAAATTTATTTTTTCCAAGTAGACACGAGTATCATAAACCTCTCCATAAAATTTGAGAATTTTTGAAGATTTGTGAAATTTCTGATACATTTCTGAAATTGGGTTTAGAATGTAAAAATGGGCTAATATCAGGTTATCAATTGACTAGAGCAGGGTTTAGTTGACTGATAATTCTATTAGTTATCTTTCGATAGGGTCCAGTCGACTGGTAACTGTCTCAGTCGACTAATACATGCTGAAATTATTTTCAACAAAGTCCAAAAGTGTCTAAATGAGGATAAAATTATGTATAATCTTATGGGGGGTTAATACACAATGTTTATAGTCATTAGATGTTAAAGAATCCAATAATTAGAATATTGTTGGAGGTCTTTTTGATGTATGACAAAGGGGGAGAAGTGTTAAGCTTAAGTGGGAAACTAACACACTTTTGCAGAAAATCAAAACTCAAGGAGGAGCTTAGGTGAAGGGGGAGCAATGGTTGCTCATTTGTTGGCAAGGGGGGGAAAAGTATCTTTGTAAGAAAATTCGAGCTCAAGGGGGAGTTTAAGTGAAGGAGGAGCTTAAGGTTAGGTTCCATGATTTATACATGTTCATTTGCATTGTATTATTTCCCTAACTTAAACAGGTTACCAAAAATAAAAAATGAGGAGATTATTGGAGCAATTTAAGTGCCCTAGGTTTTGATGTTTCGGCAAAGGTTAAGTTAGGTTTATTGTTGTATTTTATATGCATTGTGAGTATGCATGATACAGGTACAACGAGGAAAACCCAAGTGGGATCTTGGCAAAAAAGAAAAGTCCAAGTGAAATCTTGACAAAGGAGGAAAGTTCAAGCGGGATCTTGGCAAAGGAGAAAAGTCAAGGATTAAGGCTGAAGGAAGCTCTAGAAGGCAAGACGTGAAGGATGGGGATACATCCGAGGGACGCAAGGCTAATGGAGGAGGCTAGAAGGCTAAGTCTTGGCAAAGGAAGACCCGACAACAAGGATCGAGGTCGAAAGAAGCTCTAGAAGGCAAGTCGTAAAGGATGGAGAGACATCCGAGGGACACGAGGCTGATGGAGGAGGCTAGAAGGCTAGGTCTAGGTTGGTCGAGTGAGGACGAGTGCAGAGAGATTATACTCGGGGCTAAAACTTTAGGTTTAGGATTTGGGTAATCGACTACTGCTGGGAGCAGTCGACTGGTAGAGGGTACAGAGAGATTAGTCGACTGATATCCTGTGCAGTCGACTGGTGTCAGTTGAATTCGAACGTTAGGTTGTAACGTTCGAATTTGACAGTTGACAATCGACTGGTGTTGGCACCAATGGACTGGTAATTGCTGGATCAAGAAAGAGCTATGTTTAAGAGAGCTCGGTTTAGCTGGGCAAAAGTTGACGAAATAAGCTTGGGTAAAGTTTATTAGTAGTCTACAAGTGCTCAGGTGTGTTTGTGAGTTTGTAATGAGGTTTCTTCACCCACAAAGAGCTACACAGCTAGCCAGAGGTTTTCCGGCGAGTCATCCACCGACGGATCGGGATCATCCACCTTACGGACAACCGTGGAGTAGGAATGTCATATCCAAATCACATAAATCAATTTATCTCTTCTTTGTGTTAGTTTTAGTTTATTTGTATTCCGCGTGCATGCTAACATTGTAGAAAGAGAACTAAGGGAATTGGGGTCAACGTCTATTCACCCTCTCTAGTCGTACGATCAAGTCCCAACAGAAGATCCATTCTTCAAGGTGTTATTTGAAATTATATTATTCCAGCGGATATATTAATAGATATTGGTAGTTTACATTCTTTTATTTCTCCCGAGTTCGTACACAAGATTGGGAGGGTCCCAACTCTTCAATCTTATGGATTAGCAGTACCATCAGGTGGAGTATTCATGTCAGATTAGAAGGTCAAGAGTTGTCCTTTAAATTTTAATAGTCATATTCTTATAGTGGATCTGCAGGTACTAGAGATGACTAAATTTAATATTATTCTAGGTATGAATTGGTTGTCAGAGAATCATGTCACTATCTATTGTCGAGCCAAAGTGGTGACATTTTTATCTTTAGACCAATGATCTTAGAATCTAATAAACTATACTAGCTTAGCATCTTGCTGAATGCTCTGTGATCCTAATAGTTGACGTTCACCAATCTCATCCCATAAGATTGGAGATCTATATCCTCTATCATATAGAGCCTCAAACAGTGACATCTGAATAACATAGTGGGAATACCCAAATCGAATCATATCACCTCTGAGTTCTTAGTAATCCCATGATAAAATCTATAGTGACATGCTCCCATGTTTATTCTGGCACTGTGATCTTCTGAAATAAATTGACTGGTCTGTAGTGTTCTGCCTTAATTTGTTGATAAACTAGACGCCGAGATACAAAATCTGCAACAACCCTTTGCATACCTTTCCACTAGTATAATCGTCTCAAATCTCGATACATTCGAGTACCATCAGGATGGATTGCAAATCTCGATTTTGGTGTACTTCCTGAAGGAGCTGTTCCTTAATAAGGTGTACTTCAAGAATGCACAGCATGTCTCTGAACCGAAGAGATCCATCTGTATCATGAGAAAAATCTAGCTTGAGTCTAAATCTGACTCACTAGCTATAGTGTCACTTGGAATGAAATCTTGCTTTCTCTTACCATGCACACATAATGACATGGTTATCCTATTGGTAATGTTATTTATTTTAATTATATTTTTGAGTTAATTGATATATTAATTTATTGGTTTATTGTGATTTTATTTTTAATCATCTTCATCCTTCTATATAATATGCAGATAAAGATACGGAAGAAAATACAAATATCAAAACAAATTAATAATATTGTCTAAGCACACTCTAAAAGAGAATATTGATGAAGAGAAAGGAGAGGGAGAAAGATCGAAAGAATTTGATATGGATGTCGATGAAATTTAAATAATATTATATTATTTATTTAGGTTCTAGAGATTATTGAACTTTTCATTTTATAATTTTTTTAATGTTTTGTGTGATATGTGTGGTGTCAGTGAAATCTCTGAATTATTGTAGTGTTTGTGGTGTAGTATTTTTTTAAGGAGTCTTCGTGTAGTATCTCTTAAAGAATTTGGTGGGGGCACGTATAGACATAGCTGAGTTGGCAAAAGGATCGATAGATTGTCATTAAAAATTTTGGATTCGTATTACGGGACTGATAGAGCATAAATCTTTGTACTCTGTATAAAATATTTTTCCCCTTAACCTCTTGTTTTCTCAATCATCGTGATTTATCTCTTTTATATTTTTTTTTGAGAGATATTGGAGGTGAACATTTCGTCTTTTTGCCACTCTAAGGAATTTGGTGTTTTTTTTATTCTACATTTTTCGTCTGTGTACTGAGATAGCGGGCTTACCATTTCTTAAGGAATTTTTTGGAATTTGAAAACCTGGTGAGTGGTGAATTGATGAATCTATTTGGTAGTTGGCATGACATTTATTAATTTATCTATTTATTTATTTATTATAAGTTTTTTAATACCCTGATCGGTTTCTTTATTTGTTTTATTTTTCTTTTCTACTGTTCTTTAATTTTTTTAAATTTTTTTAGGCTACTGTCGGTAGATTGATGTCTAACCTGTAACATATTTTGAGTTAGATTGGGCTGAAAATTTCAGAGTTTGTCAAGATGGCCAGTCAACCGCCCCATTAAATATTGGGTTTTTATGAGTTCACCCGTCTCATCATGGGTTGATCCGTTTGACAATTTCAATTGATATGCTATTAAAGATAACCATAAATTATCTTAAAATCTTCAATTGTATCTTAAACTTTATCCTCAGTCCCTATGTCAAAAAAAATTCATTTCCACTCCTTGCATTCAAAGTTTCATTTGCTTCAGCTCTCTAATATATATTGATTTACCTAATTGTCCCCATTATTTTTAGGTATAAAAAGTCTAAAATGAGATATAACTCCTTCTGAATTAGTATCATATAATTAAAATTTAATATATTTTCAATGAGTACCATCTTTTTTCGTATATTTTTTTTTGTTAAATTGAGCATAATTCTTTTTCTACCTGACCAATTGATTAGGAGCTCATACCAATTGATTAGTTTATGATAAATTGATTAGGCAGTACTCAATCTGATAGAAAATATATTAGATTTTAATTAAATGATACTGAATTTATAAAGAATTATACTTTATTTTAGACTTTTTGTACCTAAAAAAATTGAGGGGAATTCGATAACTCTATAGTTGAAACACATGAAATTTTACATGTAAAGAGTGAAAATAAATTTTTTTTAATATAAGAACTAGGAAGGAATTGAGTTTGTATGCAAGGAATTGCTATTGAAGATAATCTAATTTCTCATTACGTACAAGCTTTACCATTGCTTCTCCCGATACATTTGAAAGTTGACAACAGCTTATAAGACTCTTAGGGCTTCTCGGATGCAAAATTTTTGTTTAGGTTTGTGACATAACAAAGTTACATAAAAAAATTCTATTGATTGTGAGGGTTGATTCGATCGTGTTTGGATAGGTACGGTAACCAGAGTCTCTCTCTCTCTCCCTATCAAGTAGGAGAGATTAAAAAAATGATTAATGAAAATTTTTCAATCTCGAGCGATCGGTTAGGTCCCACGGAAATTTTTCACCGGCTATCAGGATAAACAAAAAGTACTCACAATAGGCGATCTAGAAGTCTAACGTCCCAGGATTCGTGTCCTATTTTAAAAAAAATTTTTACAAATATATCATAATTAAAAATCAAATTGTGAATAGGAGAGATAAGAGAGGAGGGAGGAAAGAGAGAGAGGGGAACATCGAATCAATCTCAGTGGTGTAAAGTTTAAAATTTAGTAGTAATAAAATTTCAACCATGCATAATTTGACTTTTATAAAAAAATTATTCAGAACTCTAACAATTAGTTAGAGATATAAAATTTGTATATTATTAATATGATATATTAACATCATAAAAAAACTCATTTATAATTAACAATTAGAGATGTGCTTAGGGTTTCTACGGCTTAAAACTAGTACTGCTCATAACAAACTTGATAGTATTTAATGTACTCGCGACTAGTGTTCAACACGAATACAAATTTGTCAAATTTCACGAACAAACATTGCCATCACACTCAAGACAAATACTTTTGCCACTGTTGTACATTTCCACAAGTAAACTCAGTTAAATTAGTCCGTTTATGTGAAATCAAACGCTTTGTTTGATTGTTGCAACAGAGGAATAACAACAAGAACAGGAGCAGCAAATCAATGGCAGTGAAAGCAAGCACCATCAGATCAAATCTTCTGGTGCAGGCTCGTGACCAGATCATGGGCGTCATCCAACAGCCTCCAAACATCTAGAGTCCCTGCCATGTTGTTGCACTCCCTCACTATCTCATCCATGCTTTCGTACCTCTCGACGATCAGTTTCCGGCGCTGCAGAACACAGGCTGCGACAGTGTAGAGCAGCAAGTCGTCGGTCGGGGGAGCCCGCAGCCTGATCCTCCCCTGTGCAGACTTCCCGATCCCTGACCGAATCGCTGCCTGGTCTGCCCACATTACCTCCCACAGACTCATTGTCTGCTCGAATGTAAGCTCCCTCCGGAACAGCACGAGAACCATTCTGTACGCGAAGAAGCAATCCTGCGCCTGCAGTTTCTCCAAGTGTTTGTACAGGTGCAAGTCCTTGCACTTGATGATCTTTGAGACCGTGCTCAGCTGTTTCTGGATCCCAACCTCATCGAGCCTGAAGTTGTGCCGGGCCTTCCTCATGAAACCCACAAAGCACCAGAAAGCTTCGTGATCTTCCTCCATTACGGCGAGGATTGGCGATAAGAGGTCACTCATGCCTTGGCAGTAGCCAATCTCCGGATCATAGACTGCATATGCTTCAAGAACCGCAACCATACGAGCAGCATGGTAAATCATGCAAGGGTCCAAGTGCTCATAATTTTTAAGACCGACCAATATTGCAGATTGGAGTGCCTTCTCTTTAGTCACTGATGCAAGATTCGGAGAATAAACCGCCCAATCTGAGTTTGCTCGAATTGCATCTAAATGGATTATCCGCTGCCATGTTGTGAAGTCTTCGGATGTTCGATTATATTGAATAAAATCCCCACGGAATGAAGGGATTTTAGTTAACTTGGGATCATGTTGCACAAACATTTCTGAGATTGATGATCCAAGCAAGCCTTCAGTTTCATCTTCATCCGATGTAGAAGATTCTGTGCCCCAAGGATAGTTATCAAACTTAACGATCTCAGCCTCGTCATCTATTTCCACTATGTTACATAAGCTGAACAAATCACTTCCATTGTGAACCGATTGATCTACTTTAAAATTGTATAAGTTTCCTTCTGCAACATTGCGGGTCGCACTTGGATCGACTTGAGAATCATGAAACTCGCAGTGCTCATCAAAACAAGAGCTTGCTGAGTTACTGGCTTCATTTATGGTGTCTAACCTATTTCCCTTGTGGCAGTGACTCAAAAGTTGGTGGCATTTTCTCCTTAAGGTTTCATACTTTTTCCTGCAAGGGAGAAAATTATTAGGAAACTAGGATTGTGAAACTCCTATCAAACAACTGGGGATTAAAGCAGATCATTGAACCGATTGATTACGTGCTTATTTTATTGGCAAAACCCACATTCACCATTAGGCTTGTACTGAACCATTACAACCGCAACTCACATGTGTTGGAAAATAAAGTGTTCTACATATTCTTAACATTGAGATCGGTTTTGCAGTGTTACCAATGATGAATCAGAACAATGAACAAAACATGAGTTAACATTAGGCTACTATAATGTCTAGTATCATTTACCTTATCTGGACTTTGATGACAGTTCGTTCAGCGTGTGAGCTGTTGAGATCGTAACTGCAAAAAGAACAAAAATAACAATCAACTTATAACAGATAAATGCAAAACGGTGAGACGATGCAACAAAATATTTGATATTTTAAGAATAAATATGATTGTCCTCATCATACATGAAAAATGTTGTAGCCCAACCCAACTTTATAATAATATAATGAACAATGCTTAGGCAAGGTCCATTGTCAATCTGGGGGAACAATGACTAAACCAAAATGACAATCATTCATCTGAGTAATAAGAACAACTAGAATTGAAGGATTTTAAAATGCTAGTACCAATGAGACTGGAAAACTGAAACTCCTATAAGCAGAAATATCATTATGTCCTTACTCGATGGCACACATACAACCCTACTACGTGGCCCCTCGATCAGCAACAAGGAGGTAGCATGTCTGAATTCAAGCTTCCATGAGGCCTTCAACCAGCTAGTGTGCTTTGTTATGTCTCAGTTACATTCATAGCACACGGTCAAAGTGCCAAAAAAGTGATTAGGGAATAAGGAAAATTCTCTTTTCAGAGAGTATTCAAGCTTTGTGGTTGACAACCCTTATTGCATTGGTTTTCATGATTGTATATGTACGCAGGATTGACTACCACTTATTGCATCCCTGTTTTTTTCTGCTACATCTAAGCAGGTTAGAAGTATTCATTTTTGTCGCCATGTAACAACATTGAGACTGGGCAGGTCTAGGAAGTAGAAAAACATCAATGATGCTATAAAATTCAATAGAAGACTGCTTCTTACTGCAACAGAAGCCAAATGACTAATTTATAACCAACACATAATCCTGCCTCAGGCAAACACTTGTTCCACTAGCACCAATCAAGACTCAAAGATGCTAATCTCTCATAAACAGCTGAAAGTCCCATTAGACATGGTAAGAGGGATGCTAAGATCAGAAGAAGACAATCTATTCAGAAGTGAATTAGTCCTTCGTTGTTCCTCTCATGCTTAGATTAATATTCTCTTGCATTAGGTTATTTATGTGAACTATAGAGCATCAGAAGTCAGTTAGCGTGGTTCACAGAGATTTATGGTTAACTATTGGCTAACAACCAGGAGTATACCATACAAAGAAGAGTATCACAACAGAACATAGCTATTATGTCAAAGATGCATCACATTGTTTAACTCCATAAGACTTTAAAGCATCATTCCTCAGTTAGTAAGTTTTATCTCGATGGATTGAATTCAAACTGCCCAACAAAGAAATAAAGAAAAGAATTGAAAATTTTACATGTAGATCTGTATCATTTTAGAGCTGCTTATGCAATCACATAGAGATGATGCATTGAGACACCCTATTGCTTTCACTCATCAGAATACCAGTCATATCTTGTTAAATTTCAATTTATGCTGAAGTTAATAATGATTTCATCAAATTATTTTCACCAAATAGACAAATAAGAAGCAACATGCATTGATTTAAATCTCCCATATTTCTTGTTATATGGATTGCTTAGATTAATATGGAAAAATTTTCTATATGAAGTTATTGATAGCTTAGGAGTTGGGAAGATTAGATCATCATTCTATCATAGTAAGAGTTTTATTAAACCTAGAAAATACTTCAGGTGAAGAAAATCATGACAACTCAAGAATAAATACACTATGATTATCTAATAACAACAATAATTAAATAATATAGGTACATAAGTAGAAAAGGTACATAAGTACACTTCAATAATTAAAGATTTGAGACAGATAGAGACTTACACTCCAAGTAGAAAAGGCCATACTTCAGCCCTGATAGTTGGGTCAACTCCCTAGCAAAATAAGTATTAGAATTAAATATAGGTAGGCATAATATTCAAATAATCAATTAAAGGGGAGTGTGCTGCATTTGAAATTCAAATTTATAGCATTTGAGACATAAAACTTACCCCACTCCTAACTTTTTTAATAAATTTGATTCCTCCATCATGAAACTTCCCTTCTGATGAAAATAGCATGTGCCATCGTCGACGTGAAAGTGCATGTTTTCTTTTCCTCCTAGACCATGGTGATCTCAAGCCACGTCTGCATGTAATTAACAATGGCATCAACAACAATATACACACACACACACATATATATGTATTATGGCAAAACAACAAAATTAAGCTCATGAAGGAAGTTAAGTTCATGAACGCGAGAGAGAGAGAGAGAGAGAGAACCTATGAATAGATAACTAGGTGGCTGGGAAGTGATGAAAAATCTTCATCTATGAAAATATGAGCATCGACTACAGAAATTAACAGTTCAAATTATATTATGAAATTTATTGGTCTAAGGTCCAAATTTATTGACGAAAACATGACAAAAGTAGATCATTTATCTTATTGAACTAGAAGGTAGTAGATTTTGAATTGTCAGTGGGAAAACATCAAATTGTTAAGGTAACCTCCATGAAGATCACTCAAATAGCAAATGAAGAATTTGAGTTGAGGCATAATAATAACAATGGACGTCAAATTGATTAATCTGTGAAATCGTCAAAATCTAAATTCCGTAAAAGAATGTTCACAATTACTAGGTTCATCAAAATCAGACTCATAAGCTATGTTGCAGTTTAACTTAAAGTAAGGAAGTTATTATCTAGCTCAAATTTACCTTTCTCTCAACGTCCGGATGATTCCAGATTAGAAAATAATTTGGTTGTAAAATAAAAGACAAACTCATTCTACACTTTGCAATCTTGCCTAAAAATTTTCTCTTCTTGGAGACTTCTGAGGTCCCAACACCCGAGCACCATGTGATGAAACAAGAGGAGCAACGATTTTCGAAATTGAACAATCAATATGAAGCTGATGTTCGTTGAGAGCAAGAAATTACTCATTTAACAAATGGGGCAGTGTAGGAAATGGGAATGAGAATGAACCTTTAACAATCTTTAGATCAAAACTAAGAAACTTCCCAATCACTCGTTGAAACCAAGATCATAGGAGAAGAATACGACACAGGTAGAACATAATAAAAAAACAAAAGGACCTTTTTTATAATTAACAAGGAAATATACTGAGAAATAAAGACACAAAAAAAAAATCAAGTAACAACAGATGAATCCCTTCCCTTTCATGCTTTAATTAATGAAGTTAAGAATTAAAAACCAGAAAAGAAATCTCCTTGTGATGTAGTGTGGAACAAATAAAGAAAACTCTTACCTAATATAGCTAGAAACTCAACAGGAAGCACTTCCCTTCCATGAAGGGGGGAAAACTAAAGATTTTGATAACTCACCGATCGGGGACAGTGGCAGAAGCAACGATGAGAAGTGACCGAGGATGCATCCAGGACGACGCCAAGGGAGGCGACGAGGACGATGGCGAATGCCTCAATCCTTTCATCTATTAGCTGTCCCCTTCCAGTTACTTTCCCTTCTAGCTCCCTACTGCCGACGAAACCAAAGACGAGATCCCCCCACCCCCTATTCGTCGTTCATCTCATATCGGCTACTTGAGAAAACAAAATTACGGGGAGCGAGGACGACCGAGGCCGTCACGCTCGCTGAGGCTCCGGCATCCGGCCGCCAGAAAAAAAAATGGAGGAACAAATCCACGCCGCCGAAGCCGACCGGAGCCTCCGCCGTCTCTCCACCCTGGCCGGCTGGTGGCAGATCGCGATCCGGCGCCGGAGTTTGGAAACTGAGAAAAAGGGATCGGCGATCGAGTCGACACGGTTTTTGGCAGCACGCGTGGCCGAAAGGTGAGGAGTGGATGGGTTTTACTTTTATTAACTCGGTTCGTTGCGAAAATTCAACAAAAACATTAATTTCTAATTTAATATTATATATATATATATATATATATATATATATATATATATTTTTAAAATCTATATAAAATCCATTCAATCTACCTTTTTTTAGTTAAGTATTCTTCTTCTTTTTTTTTAATTCAAAATGACTTGACATTTACTAACTTTTTTAAAAAAAATTAATTTTATTATTAAATTACCACTGCCTAATATAAAATACCTACTTTATTCTTATAAATTATTACTTAAAACAAGTTAATATTTGAATGCTATTTAAATTTTAAAAACAATTTATATTGAAGAATATTTCAAAAATTACTTTTCATTTAGTTAACTATTATTGTGTAAATAATTCATGTCTTTTTTTTTTAAGCAATTCAATATAGTTGATCCCAGGATAAAATACATGTGTCTAATGATGAATTTTTTATTCATTAGAAATTGACTTCGAACATATTAAATAAAAAATAGTTTTTTTATAGACGACGCATGTAAAAATTAAAAATTACTAAAAGATATGCCGAGATTTCTTTTTTATTAAAGGACACATTAAATTTAGTGAATTTTCTCTTGAATAATGATAGAGAGAATGAATTTGGAAAAGTGAATAGAAGAGTGAATGACGTGGCAGTTATTGTATACATATCCGATCGCCGATCGGACATTACCGGCGGCCTCTGATCACCGTCCCGAATCAAACTATGTCCTAAGAAGATCGGCGAACTCATCGGGAATCGCCGCAATTATGATCTCGTCGCATTCACCGTCAATTCGGTGAGATCTCAATTACCGACGACCCTGTCGAGTTCACCATCTTCTTAGGACATAGTTTGATTCGGGATGGCAATCAGATGTCATCAGTGGTGTCCGATCGGCGATCGAATATGTACACATTAGCTACACGTCATTCACTCTCCCAAATTCACTTTCCCAATCATTACTCTTTTCTCTTATACCATTCTCGTCAAGAATTCTCTTTCTCTTTCTCAGTTAGAATTTCAAGACATTTGAATCTGTTTTTTTAGACTTTTCAATTTAAAATAATATATTATGGGAATCGACTAAAAACGTAACATAACAAAGAAAATATATTTAAGTTAAAAGAAACATCTTTTTCAGCCTGGTTTGAGAAATATAAAAAGATCTTTCTTTATATTTGATTAATATTAAATAATATATTAAATAATATATTAAAAAATATATTAATAAATATATTAATATATAAAAAACCTATCAGAATACATGATTTCATGTTCAAATCTACGCTGAACCTGAAGTCATTTGACTTTAGGCCCAGCGTAGGCTTGAAATCTTTGATTTCAGGGTCACGTTGGGCCTGAAATCAGATGACTTCAGGCCCAACGCGAACTCAATTTTTTTCATTTTAAAAATATTTTTTTATAATATTTAATCATGATTTATTAAATTAATTATTTATAGTATAATCTTTTATATAATTCTACAAGTTATGACAAAATCATTTCATTTTATTGAAATATTCAGGTATGATCAAAACATGTTTACATTTGTTTAAACTTGAAATAAGAAGGTTCCATCTGGATACTACCTAAATACACAATACATAGCAAAATTGGGTTCCTTACAAACCATGAACTCATATTTTCAGAATTTGTTGCAATAGGACTTTTCGGTGGGAACCCACTGATCAACCTAGGATATTTGGATTTCTAATACTCGATATCAATAGTTAGAGTTGAGCTAGGAGATGATATTTATAGTGTCTAAACTTAATCCTAATAAATATCAATTATATTTTTATACCATATCAGTTGACACAGAACGATGCAACAACAATGTAAAATCATAATTTGTTTTAATAAAATCATCCTTATTTCTTTAATTTTGCTCATAAATATATTTTATTATCAATTTTATTTTTTTTTACATTTATAAATTTTATTTATATTTAAATTATATTCATTTATTATATTTTTACTCTATAAATTATATATATATATATATATATTAATATTATATAATTCTTTCTTTCTTTGTAATTCCTTATAAATAAAATTTATAAATGTAAAAAATAATTAAGATAGATAATAAAATATATCGATGAACAAAATTAAAGATATAAGGATGATTTACTAAAATAAGCTATGATTTTATATTATTGTTGTATCGTTCTGTGTTAACTGATATGGTATGAGAACATAATTAATATTCATTAGGACTAAGTTTAGATACCACAAATATCATTTCCTAACTCAACTCTAACTAGTGATATCGAGTATTGAGAAATCCAAATATCCTAGGTCTATCAGTGGGTTTCGATGGGTTTCTACCGAAACCCACTGATGGACCTATAAAAATCCTATTGCAAAAATTCTGAAAATATGAGTTGATGGTCTGTAAGGAACCCAATTTTGCTATGTATTGTGTATTTAGGTAGTATCCAGATGGAACCTTCTTATTTCAAGTTTAAACAAATATAAGTATATTTTGATCATACCTGAATATTTCAATAAAATGAGAGGATTTTATCATAACTTGTAGAATTATATAAAAGATTATCTTATAAATAATTAATTTAATAAATCTTGATTAAATATTATAAAAAATATTTTTAAAATGAAAAAAATTGAGTTCACGTTGGGTCTGAAGTCATCTGATTTCAGGCCCAACGTGGGCCTGAAATCAAAGATTTCAAGCCTACACTGGGCCTGAAGTCATTGACTTCAGGTCCAGCATGGATCTGTATCTGAAATCATATGTTCTGATATATTTTTTATATATTAATATATTTATTATTATATTATTTAATATATTAATTTATAAGAGATATATTTTTAATCAAAATATTTTTTTTATTTACCTTACGTTTTTTAGCCGATTCCCATAATATATTATTTTAAATTGAAAAGTCTAAAAAAACGGGTTCAGATGTCTCGGAATTCTAACTGAGAAAGAGAAAGTAAATTTTTGATGGGAAGGATATAAGAGAAAGATCATTAAATTTGATGTGTTCTTTGATAAAAAGAAAATTTTAGTATGTCTTTTGATAATTCTTAATTCGTGCATCGTTGGGTAAAAAGCCGAGGTAAAAAATCACGTAAATATCTACTGTCCAAATCTGTTAGTACAAATAATAATAATAATAAATCATGAGGGATAAATAATTCATATCATCATCTTAATTAGTCTAATATCACAAAAAGAGAAAAATAAATAACAGTAATCTTTTATATAATGAAATTATATACTCAATAAAATATTTTATATCCATTCAAAATTGACTCAAGACCTATCTCAACAATTTATGAGAATATATTATTCATATCTTAGTAGTTTACTTCAAACATTTTTTATAATCCGTCTTCTCATTATGTTATTATGTTTTCATGTAACAATTTACAATGACAGTCCAAATAACTATTAAGTGAAAGAGATTTTTTTTCTAAAAAAAATGTATACTCATTAATAATTTATTTTTTATTTTATTAAAATAAATTCGTTATTCTCTAAGCATTAGAGCATTTTCAATAAGGGATATTTACGAAATATTTCTTGAAATATCTCCCAATCTAAATATTCCTCCATTGGAAGGGAATATTCGAGGAGAGATTTAAAATCATGGGGCGCGTACCTTTTTCCATGTGGTGGGGCCCACCAACAATATCTTGGTGAGCAAAATTAATACTAATTTTTTTATTTTTTTTAGTAGTGGGATATTTGATAGGTAAACTTATAAATATTTGATTTATAAAATATTTAATTATGTTATTTGAATATTTGAAAAGTATGATATTTAAATGATAATATGAAAATGGGATCTTAAATATTTGATGGTGGCAAAAATATCTGGATGCTCAAATGAACTGTATAATACGGGAAATCATGTAATTCATATAATCGGAACTCGAACACGTGGATAAATTGTCAGTGTGAACAAGAGAAAAAAAAACGTTTAGAAGTTAACTAATAAAAAGTTTTAGATAGTTATTTAATTATTTTATAAAAAGTTTTAGATAGTTATTTAATTATTTTATTTCTGTAGTCAAATTTTTTAGAACACAATCAAATAATGACAGGTCATTGTTTTTAAATAATAATAATAAATATATTACTAAGATAAATCATTTTAGGATTCGAGTTCAAAATTTTTTCAAATCTCCCTCTTTGAATAGGGGTACGGAGATGATATCTCCATCCACAATCCATCCAAATATGACACGATGAGATAGAGACAGAGATGAGGATGTAAATAAGGATAGGATAGAAATTTTTTGATTAATTCGGTAAATATTAGATGGGAAGCACAGATGACTATAATTTTATAATTGTTCTTAAGAATGAGAAGTGAAAATGGGGATGAAGATGGAGATGAGGATTTATTCCTATGAGATTGGGATGGAGACTCCCTAATTATACCGAATCGAGAATGATGATGAAGATGGAAGTGAAAATATAATTCATAGACAGAGGTAAAAATGATAAAATCAATGGCTTTAACGCGGACGGCTCGTTAATCGAGCGTTATAACGCTCAATTAACGAGCCATTACAGATGCTCTTAGCATCTCTAACGAATACCGTCACAGTCCTCTTCACTATCATCCCCCCCTCTCCTCTCCCCTCTCCCCTCTCTCCACCCCTTTCTCGTGACAAAATTATATATATATATATATAAAAGACAATTTCTTTTCAAAAACAAAATCTTAAAATCTGAAGCTGAATTGTACTTAATTGATATACGTGTCACAAATATTTTTTTTAATGTATTTTCATTAGAATTTGAAGGGGTATAATAATATATCGAAGTAATTAACTATATGTTTAACTATTCATATAACTATCAATTTGTTTGGTTTAGTCAGATGAGGTGAGTGAACTATATATATTCAAAGGGCTTTTAACACTATTAATATATTAAAATATAAGTTTAATTTAGTTGCAATAGAAGAATTAGGGGGCGTTTGGTTTGTGTCATTTTTTATTTTCATTTTCTAGAAAATCGTATTTTTTAATTTTCTGGAAAATAATTTTTTTAAATTCTCCAGTTTTCCAGAAAACGCTATATTTTTTTCTGGAAAACAAAGTTGAAAAATGTAAACTAAACATGTTTTTTAGAAAATCGTATTTTCTATAGAAAATGAAAATAAAAAAAGACTGAAAAATATAAACCAAACATCCTTTAATTTTTCCATGATAATAATGCATTTGCAACTATTCTTATGAGATATCACCTTGATTTTTTTTTTACCTCACTAGTGTCATCACTATTCACTACTAATCCAATAGCATACAACTTGACTAGTTAAATATTTAGTATAGATCTAACTTTCGTACTAATTTAATCTTATTTAATCTTGAAAAGAAAAAGATAAACTCTAAAAAATATTTTGAAAATTTCCACCATTAGTGACAAGTGTGAACTAATAATTGAGAAGAATCGTGAGGTAGAATTAAATAAGAAGGATCTAAACCATTTGAAAGGCAATTATTGATGCAAATCTAGTGCCTATATTTGTTTAATATATCAAATATTCAAATCTTATAATTAGACTAATTTTGAGGTATGTAGTACGGCCTCACATTCTGCTCATCAAAAAAAAATTATAGTAATTCCGTGATCATAAATATATCCTATATGAAAATTAAATCTTGATTACTTAATAACTGTATCTAATTTTTTTTCCATGACATCAATTCCTTCTCTCAGTCGATCACCATTTATGTGGGACTGACTTCTTTGTATCCTTGCCTTTTTAGTCATCATGATTTATTTTTTTATGTTAATTCTTAAACGGACTGATGGGAACGCTGAGGAGAGTATTTCTGTCATTTTGCCGCGATTTATGTGGGACTAGTTTATTTATTGTCATTGGAATTGAAGGGACATCACTATTCGAGTCCATGTGCATTTGGCTGGCCTTCACAAGAGGCACATAAAGGAGGTGGCATGATGCGTGAGGGAAGTGGTCGACAAGGAAGGAATACTTTATCCAACTTTACGCCGTCCATTTGTGGGTGTCAAGTTAGGTATCGTTTTATGTTTAGGTATATATATACATCAAGCGTGTTTATAACTAGATCAAGTGGAGTTTGTGGGATTAATTTTAGTTTTTTTTAAAATTTTTTTTATTAATCTAAATATCCAACTCTTCAAATCCTAGAAAAATTTCCCATCAACCACTAAAATAAATTTGAAAACGTAAGAACTTTCTCGCCCAGCAGCCAACATCCTATATTTTTATCCCATTAGAGTAAAATTCTTATAGTGGACCGTAAATGAGAATCCAACAATGAGAGTTTAAGAATTATTGAATGTCTCTATCATTGCACCGTAGCCCAGGATGAGTTTGTGGGATTGATAGGATCAGACGTATTGCTTGTAAAGATCATGTGCTTGAGAGTTTGATGTGAATCAAATTAGTGAAATTGAAATGTGTTGGGGATCGATGCATCGACTAGAGGAGGGGTGAATAGTCCGTTGCCTCCAATATGTCGGTTTTCTTCCTACACATTGTTAGTACGCAAGAGGAATAACAAATAATTAAACTAACAACTAAGAAGACACAAACCGATTTAACATGGTTCAGAGATAAAGTTCTTACTCCACGCAATCCATGAGGTGGATGATCCTGATCCGTCGGTGGATGAATCCCTGGGAAGCCTCCGGTTAGCTCGTATAGCTCCTTGTGGGTGGAGAAACCTCGCCACGACCCGCAACACACACCTGAGTACTTAAACTACTAATTGACTTCTAACCAAAGCTAATTTTGTCAACCCTAGCCAGCCAAACCGAGCTCCCTTAAATAGAGTTTGTGGCTGAACTAGCCGTTACCAGTCGACTGGTGCCAACACCAGTCGACAAGTTCCAACCGAATCCAAACGTTATAGCCCAACGTTCGAATTCCCAACCGACATCAATCGGCTGCATAGAAGATCAGTCGACTGATCTTTCTATGCCAACTACCAGTCAACTGATCCAAGCATCGGTCGACTGCCCACACCCTAAACCTAGGGTTTTCCTTCCCAAGTATAATTCTCTTAGCACTCGGACCCTCACGACTCAGCTGACTCTTCACCTAGCAGCCTCGACTTGTTGCCTTCAAGCCTTCTTTGACTTTGACACTCGTCCCTTGGATGCATACGAGCCCACTTCTCGTCCTCATGTCATCCTTCGCGTATGCCTCGAAGTGCGCTTCCTTCGGCTCATCGCTCCTGCTTTGCCCACATTCCCTCGGATGCATACAAGCCCACAGCTTGTCTCCTCATGTCATCCTTCACCGGACTTGAAGCCGTCCAGCTAAACCTATGTGTATCCTGCAAACCTGCACACTCACATACACATATCAAATACAAGAGTGAACCTAACTTAAACCCTTTGCCCAAACATTAAAACGCATAGTCACTCTGGACCATAGATTACTCCAACAATCCACCCTTTTTTGATGTTTGACAATACGTTTAATTTAGGGAAAACAACCAGCAAATACAATCCTAATAAATATTTTGGACTTACGTTGCTAAGGCTACAACTTGGACTTATACCACCAATGGATATACCAATGCAATGCAATCATGCATGAATCTTATCACAAGGCATCCCCCATACATGGATCCTAATACAACGGGCTTTTTAAGAATCTCTCCAAGGCTCCCTTATATTGGACTTATAAAAACTTTTTAAGAACCTCTCTAAGGTTCCCCCTTTTCCAATAAATGAGCAACAATGCTCCCTCTTCACCTAAGCTCCTCCTTGACCTAGGATTTCTTACAAAGGCATGTTTGGTTTCCCACTTAAACCTAACACTTCTCCCCTTTGCCACACATAAAAAAGAACTCCAACAATCTCTCAATTATTGGTTTCTTTACCCTCTAATGATTACAAACATTGTGTAATAACCTTCCATAAGATTATACACAAGTTTAATATCATTAGGGCACTTTTCGACCTAGCTGAAAACAGTTCCAGCCTGTATCAGTCGACTAAGTTAGTTACCAGTTGACTGATCCCTATCGAAAAGGAATCTCATAGTAACATCAGTCGACTGATTCCTTTATCAGTCGACTGATCTGGTCGAAAAACCCATACAGTAACTAACTCTCTAGACAACACTTTTACCAATCGACTGAGACAGTTACCAGTCGACTGGTACCCTGATTTCAACCTTTCTAGCATTTTGAACCCAATTTCAGAAATGCGCTGATTCCATAATTCTCTAAAAAAATCTCAAATTTTATGGAGAAGTTTGTGGTACCCGTGTCTAGTTGAGAAAAATACATTAAAAATGTATCTATCGCCAATCCCAAGATTGACACAAAATCCAAAACTATCTAAATGGTTCAATTGAACCTTGACCTAAAGTCCTAGTTTTGGCCTCCTCTTGATGTATCTGCCTATACCAAACCACAATGCATCCTTAGCATTGGTTTATATGACATCTATACATTAAAAATCAATTTTTATGCAATATGACCCCAATGTCATATTTTCTTGCATGACACTCAATTCCAATGTGTCAAATCCCTAGGATTGAGACTCAAATCCATCTCTAAATCCTTTGGCACACTTCATAGTCCATCAAGACTTCTGGGAGAAATCCTCCTAAGATTCATTTACCATGAGTCTCAACATGGCTCCTAGAGCTCCCCCTTGAGCTCTTAGGCTTAGCCACATCCCTAGGTGACTCATCTACAAACACAAAGTCACACCGGTGTACCTCCGATAATTTTTGGCCTACAAACCTAACCTTCATAACTTTGGATACCTTGTCCTTAGTTAAGATTTTCTTCCCTTTAACCTTGGACATCTTATCCTTGGTCAAGGTCTTTTTGCCCTTAAATGACATTCACTTGCCATTTTTGGACTTCCCCTTTCTATAGTCATATGACACCTTGCATATGACTTCTCCATAGCATTGGAGAACTTAAATCGGTATCCTAGACCTGATCTATCATTGTTGGGTTTTTGACCACCCAACACCATACCTAAACCCTTAGATCCAATAGTAAATCTTTCTAGGGTTTTCTCTAATTTATCAAGCTTTGCCCTCAAAGCTTGATTTTCCTTTTCTAGGTTCTTAAACCTAGAATCGACATATCTACCTTGGACATTCCTAGACCTATCCACCTTCCTAGGCATGTGTCTCCCTTTCTTGAGATTAATTCCATGGTTCTTAGGTCTAATGGTCTTGGTTTTATCATGACATGATTTCCTAGAATTTTGATGTACATGATTAACCCTATTTTTACCATGATATCTAAAATCATAATTATGCATATGGGAAAATAATTAACATTATAATTCCTATCATGCATGGAGGAACTTAAATTTGAATTAAATTTTAAATTAAAGTTAGGGATTACCTCTGTTACCTTGTAGCTACCCCTTGATGTGAGCTCCTCCTTTTCTCCTTCTTCTTCCATTTCCCCAAATACACCAACTTCTTGAATTCTTTTTTTCTTGAGCATTTAGTGTGGTAGTGTCCTAGCTCACCACATGTGAAACACTTTATATGTTTCTTCTCCTTCTTTGTCCCATCTCTACAACTCATGTTAGTTTTTAAATTAATTGAATTGAGTTTAGGGTTTACCTCATTTTTACCTAATGGACATTTATCCTTATAGTATCCCTTTATATAGCACCCAAAGTAAATTATGTGATCTTTGGATTTTTTATTTTAGTGGAGGTGGAGGCTTCTTCTTGCTCCGGTATTGAGGATGATCACTCCTCTCCCTCAATAATTGAAGTGGAGACTTCTTCTATTTCTTCCTCACTTGAGGATGTGGATGACTCATCCTTAATTCCTAATTCACTTGAGGAGGTGGATGATTCTTTATTTTTTTCTTCTCCTCCTTGGATGTTAAGCTCCTCTCCTCATCCGATTTGTCCTTCTCTTCTTCTTGGGCCATCAAGCACATCTCCTTGTGCTCTTTTTCTTGTGTAGGCTTTTGATGAAGAGCAATCACTTTGCTCAATAGTTCATGAGTATACTTGTACTTACCTATATGACTAATTATATCATTAGGTAAAATATTAAGTAAAATTGATATTATCTTATCATTTTCCTTCGATTGTGTTTGCTGCTCCTTATTCCAATATTGTGGTCGGAGCTTTTTCCCGTGCTTATCTTTCGGATCTTCAAATGGTTCTTCAATGACGATCATTAGATCCCAATCCATGTTGAACCACGTCTTTGTCTGCAATCTTCAATAATCAAAACTCTCGCAGTCGTAGGGAGGTGGAATGTTGATGTCGTCCCTAAGTGTTCTTCAAGCGTCATTTCGTCTAGCCTTTTGCTCTCCCGGCGGTTAGTCCGTAGACGAGTGACTCCGACTTTGATACCACTTGTTGGGGATCGATACGCCGACAAGAGGGGGGTGAATAGCCCATTACCCCCAATGCGTCGGTTTTCTTCCTACACGTTATTAGTGCGTAAGCGCAATAACAAATAACTAAACTAATAACTAAGAAGACACAAACCGATTTAACGTGGTTCGGAAATAAAGCTCCTACTCCACGACAGCCCGTGAGGTGGACGATCCCGATCCATTGGTGGATGAATTTTCGGAAAGCCTCCGGCTAGCTCGTGTAACTCCTTGTGGGTGGAGAAACCTCGCCACAACCCGCAATACACACCTGAGCACTTAGACTACTAATTGGCCTTTAACCAAAGCCAATTTCATCAGCCTTAGTCAGCCAAACCAAGCTCCCTTAAATAGAGATCGTGATTGAACTAGCTATTACTAGTCGATTATTGCCAACATCAGTCACCGAATCTGAATGTTACATCCCAACGTTTAAATTCCCAGCCGACACCAGTCGACTGCACAGAAGATCAGTTGACTGATCTTTCTGTGCCAACTACCAGTCGACTGATCCAAGCATCAATCGACTACCCAAACCCTAAACCTAGGATTTCCCTTTCCGAGTATAATTCTCTCAGCACTCGAACCCTCACGACTTAGCTGACTCTTCACTTAGCAGCCTCAACCTATTGCCTTTAAGTCTTCTTCGACTTTGGCTCTCGTCCCTCGGATGCATACGAGCCCGCAACTTATCCCCATGCCATCCTTCGCATATGCCTCGAAGTGCGCTCCCCTCGGCTCATCATTCTTGCTTTGTCCACGGTCCCTCAGATGCATACAAGCCCACAACTTATCTCCTCATGTCATCCTTCACCGGACCCGAAGCCATCCAGCTAAGCCTATGTGTATTCTACAAACCTGCACACTCACGTACACATATCAAATACAAGGGTGAACCTAACTTAAACCCTTTGCTTAAACATCAAAACACATGGCCACTCCATACCATAGATTGCTCCAACAAAATGTTGTACGGAAGAAATAGAATGAGAATAATAAAGAATATAAGCAATGATAAATCTTATTATTTATTGATGTTTATCATTAAGGATAATACTCTATATATAGGATATAAAAGTACTTGGTCAATTGACACATTAATAAAATAATTATAATAGTATTATTCTAATAATTATAACAGAATTATTTTAATAATTCCTAATTTGATTTGATTTGGTAACTTGATCTTGTCATTTTAATTATATAGAATGAATCTCTTTTACCCCCGACAAACTTAACTAGAGATCTTTGATATTGAGTTTATTTGCTAGCTTGTTAAAATGTTGTTTGGATAATGGTAGGGGTGTAATCGAACAGAGCTGAGCCGAACAGTAAGAGGCTCGAGTTCGGGCTCGGTTCGTTATATTTATGCTCAAGCTCGGGCTCGAGTTCGATTCGAACTTTAGTTCTTAAGCTCAAATTCAGCTCATAATAAAATTAACTCGGCTCGAGTTTGGCTCGAAAAAAGCTCGTTTAAAAATTAAACAAGCTTAATTCAAGCTCGTTTAAAATAAATAATTATAATAATTAATAATATATTATTTTATTTATTATTTATGTGATATTTAATTATATATGTATATAAAATAAGATAAACGAGCCTCTTAATGAACATGCTCGCGAACCTTTTAATGAACACGTTCGCGAGCCTCTTAATGAACATGTTTGTGAGCTCACAAATCAAATACTGCTAAGCTCTAGCTTAGCTCGATAACGTTTTCGAGCGTGAAATCGAGCTTGGCTCGTTAACTTAATCGAACAAACTCGAATGAACTATTTTTCGAACCGAGACCCGAATAGCTCACGAGTAGCTTGACTTATTTACACCCCTAGATAATAGCTTAGTAAAGATATTAACAATTTGATATTATACAAAAATATAAGAGATGGATAACTATTTAGCTGTCACAGTACATATTCTTGAACAAAATGAAAATTAATTTTCATATGTTTTGTACAAACATAAAAGATTGAATTAGCTGTTAGATATGTAGCTCCAATATTGTCGCACCAAATTTTTGGTGTGTTATTTGTTGCAATATGAAGTTCAAAAAGAAGCGATTGAAGCCAAATAATTTCAGACATTGTATTAGCTATAGCTTCATATTTAGCCTCAGTGCTTGAATGAGATACCGTAAATTGCTTTTTCGAATTCCAAGAGATAAGATTTCATTCAAGAAATATTACATATCCATTTGTAGATCGTTTGTCTTCAGGTGAGTTTGTCCAATCCACATCACTATATGTATGTAAATCTCAAGATGATTGACGATATAAAAGAAGACCATGTAGTATAGTACCTTTACAATAGCTAAGTATTCTTTTTTACATGACCCCAATTTTGCTCATTTAGAGCATGCATAAATTGACAAACATGATTTATTGCAAAAGTAATATCAGGTCATATGATGGTGATATATTGTAAGGCTCCAAGAATACTTCGATAAATCTGCAGATTAGACAGAGTAGGAGAGGATGAAGTTGTAAAATTGTGTATAGTAATTGGTGTAGAAATTGGATATGTTTCATCCATTTTGGCTCTTTGGAGAAGCCCAGTAATGTATTTGTTCTGATAGAGAAGATAGTCTTCCTCATCTGGAATAAGTTCAATACCAAGAAAAAAATGAGTATTACCCAAATCTTGAGTAAGAAATTCTTGATCGAGAAGACTTAATAAAGTTATGATACCCTTTTGATCATTGCTGGCTATTAGGATGTCATCCATATAAATTAAAAAAATATTATCGGCCCATCATTATATTTATGGAATAGAGACGAGTCGGTCTTCGATCCAGAAAATTCTTGAGCTTATAACCAATTATATAATCTGATAGGGTTGAATGAGCCTTGGTCAAGACGAAGGATGAAGAAGCTGCACGGCACAACAACAATAGGCTTCCTTCCTTGGTCTCGGGAATCCACGAAGGCAACGGGCTCGGGAAAGGTAGCCGGAGATCTCTCGCGGGAGCACCCTGGGAGGATAGGCCTCGAGAGCACCTCGGGAGCTGTGGCACATGAAGACCCCGAGCTCGCCTCGGGGGGTGGAGCCCCCGCAATAACCGTCCTCAGACACGGACTCCCCTCGGGGTATGGATAAGCATCCCCGCTAGAAAAGGTCTTCATGACCCCTGAATATCAAGCAAGAGTCGATAACGACGCAGACCGTTTCAAATGATACCTCCTAATTAAACCACCGAAAAAGGAGGGGGACGTGGCTTATGCACCGGAGACGTGGCACCAATCGAGGGACACGTCTAGGCTAGCGACATCAGTATAAAAGGTAGTCCAACCCCTCCGGTAAAGGGTTACGCTCTCTCAACTCTAAACATCTTTTTTTGCTTTCCGCAACCTTTTTTTTCTCTAGCGTCACTGACTTGAGCGTCGGAGTGGACTCCGTCGGACCCCTGCTGGCGTGTCCCCTAACGCTTGTGTTAACTTCGTAGGATCCCAAGTTCCTCCTTGGCCTAACAACTTCCACGCAGGCAAAACCTCGGTGACTGGCCATCGTCGATGACTCCTTCCAGAACAGCAATAAAAGCAACACAAGTTGTTGTTACTGTATCTTGACTTATTGCTGAAAAAAATTGCAAAAGTAGAAGAGAAAAGGTAGATGAAGAAGAAAGACGTCGCATAAAAAAGAAGCAACGCGTAAGATAAAAAGAACTATAATACTGATATCATGTTAAAGGAAGGAATAGAAAGAGAACAACAAAGAATATGAGTAATAATAAATCTTATTATTCATTGATGTTTATCTTTAAGGATAATATCCTATATATAAGGTATAAAAGTACCTGATCAATTGACCCATTAATAAAATTATTATAATATAATTATTCTAATAATTTCTAATCTGATTTGATTTGATAACTTAATATATATTGAATGAATCTTTTTTAATTATCGTGGACATGACGCTAGCTTATGGAGATCTTATGCTTTAGAGCTTGATTTGAATTGGATTGGTGCATTAAACTGATGTGGTAGAGATAATCGGCCTCCATGTGCCACAGTGAGGTTAAAGTCGAGCTGAGCTAAGGGTTAAAGGCAAGACAAGATCAGGCCCGATCAAAAAGGAGCGTAAATCAAGTCAAACTGAGCTCAAGTTTGATTAGGCTATGGATAGGGACTTTAAGCCAAAACTCTCCAAGCCACATTTGAGTGGGGTCCGACATAAATCTAACTCTAATTTGACACATAGACAACCTCTTCGCTCGAGAGTAGAAGCCCAACTCTCCTGACTTAGGAGTAGAAACCCGAGTTCGAGTTCAGTAAGCATGAGAGCTAAGGCTCAGATTAAGGTGTTATTTAAATTCAATTGTTGCACTTGTGCTCACGCTCGCCTTCAGCACCTCTGTTAATTTGTCCTAGGATTAACAAGGAGGAGATAAACCACGAGGACTACTAACCCGGATGTTGTGGCTAGTACGTGGGGAGAACGGGCACATTGACTTTGTCAAATTTTAATTCTCAGACCTTAAGATGATAATATTTACGCACTAACTATTAATTCATTTCGTGGGACATGCACTTCTGCTCAAGAAGGAGCTTAATGATGATGTGATTGTTAGTCATATTTTATCCACTTGATCGAGCCTCAACTTTTGCATAGGTTCACGATGGTATGTTAGCCAAGTAAAAGGATCGGCCAGATTTCAAGTCGAGTGGATTGAGATTTCGAGCAAATAAAATAGATATTCTAAAAGAATTTTCAATCAACTAGAGGCTTAGCAGACTAGCTTGATTAGTGACCTAATATTTCATTCAATGGTCACATTTGTTTTTTGGCTAGTTGATTAAAGATGATCTAATACATTGGAGGTTTTTGCTTATTTAGGGTCAAGCTTGTAGAAAGCTTATAGAATTCCTATGAACTTCACATTATCATTGTAGAAGTTTACCCTAATTTGAAAAATATTAAAAGGGGTTCGGTATTTCAAAATTACTAATGAAAAAATGAGTAAAATTTTTCTTATAATAATAAGACAATTATACCAAGGAAACAATTATGCCAAGCCTACTCACCGCGGAGGTAGTAGGGTTTTACTTGGCTGGGCATGTGTAGCACCGAGGCCAAACCTACTCACCGCGGAGGTAGTAAGGTTTTGTAGCTCTTGGTCGGACATGTACAGCACCGGGGCCAAGCCTACTCACCGCGGAGGAAGTAGAGTTTTGCAGCTCTTGGTCGGGCATGTACAGCACCGAGGCCAAGCCTACTCACCGCGGAGGTAGTAGGGTTTCGCAGCTCTTAGCGAGGCATGTGCAGCACCGAGGCCAAGCCTACTCATCGCGGAGGTAGTAGAGTTTTGCAGCTCTTGACCGGGCATGTGCAGCACTGAGGCCAAGCCTACTCACCGCAGAGGTAGTAGAGTTTCGCAGCTCTTGGCCGGGCATGTGCAGCACCGAGGCCAAGCCTACTCACCGCAGAGGTAGTAGGGTTTCACAGCTCTTGGTCGGGCATGTACAGCACCGATGCCAAGCCTACTCACCGCGGAGGTAATAGAGTTTCACAGCTCTTGGTCGGGCATGTGCAGCATCGAGGCCAAGTCTACTCACCGCGGAGGTAGTAGGGTTTTGCAGCTCTTGGTCGGGCATGTGCAACACCGAGGCTAAGCCTACTCACCGCATAGGTAGTAGGGTTTCAGGTAAGGATTCAACACTTTTCGCATAATATTCCGTTTACTCTTTTTATTTATTGAATTGCAGGGCAGTGTAAATAAAGTATATAACGTGTAAGCAAATAACTCAACACCTCACCGAGTGCGATAGGGCGGAGATAGTTGGCGTGCCATGGACGTTCCAACCCCTTGCCTTTGTTGTCTTCTAGATAGTAGCTACCACCTATGAGCTTTTTAATGATAACATACGGTCCGTTCCACTGCGGATCCAGCTTCCCAGGGTCACCGATTGGCTTGATCGTCTTCCGAACCTTGTCACCAACCTCAAAGCTGCGGGCGATCACCCGGCGATTATAGGCTTGCTGCATCCTTCATTGATATGCTTCCAACCGAGCCGCGGCTCTATCCCGCACCTCAGAGATGAGGTCTAGATCAATCAACCGCTCTTGATCATTGTCCTCCTTATGATAGTGTTATCGTCGGGCGGACTCCTCCCCTACCTCCACTGGGATGACGGCTTCAGCCCCATATACCTGTTGGAAAGGGCTCTGGCCTGTTCCTTCTCGCGGGGTGGTACGGTAGGACCATAGGATGCTTAGGAGTTCATCGACCCAGCTGCCCTCGACGTGATCTAGCTTTATCTTGAGTCCCCGAAGGATTTCATGATTGACGACCTCGGCCTGACCATTGCCCTGCGGGTAGGCTACTGAGGTGAAGGTCTGCCAAATGCCCAACCCCTCACACCATTCTTTTAGCTTGCGTCCCAAAAATTGTCTTCCATTGTTCGACACCAGCCAGTGGGGGATGTCGTATCTGCAGACGATGTCCCTCCATAGGACTTTCATCACCGCGGACTCCGTGATGTTCGTCAGGGGTTCCACTTCTATCCATTTGGAAAAATAGTCGACGAGAACCAGCAGGAACTTCTTCTGCTGGAGCCCGATTGGGAAGGGGCCTACAATGTTTATTCCCCACTGATCAAAGGGACAAGACACCGTAGAGACCATCAAGGGCTCAGTCCGTCGATGAGTCACATGTTGATGCTTTTGGCAAGCTTCACACCCAGCCATAAACTTAAGAGTGTCAGCTTGGAGAGTGGGCCAAAAGTACCCGGCATGAATAATTTTCCTTGATAAGGATCTTCCCCCAATATGGCTTCCACAGATGTCTTCATGTATTTCCCGCATCACATAGTCGACCTCCTCCGGTCCGACGCATTTGAGGAGCGGTCGAGCAAAGATCCTCCTGTATAATTGGTCGCCCACCAGCGTGAATCTGGCCACCCGACGATGGAATAGTCGGCTTCCTTGGTCCATGCTTGGAACGTTCCCACTGCTCTGGAACTCCACATACGGGTCTCTCCAATCAGTTCGGGAGTCGTCTTCTACATCCTCTCCAATCTGTGCTACCGTTCCTTCCAGGGCGCTAGGCTCATCTAGTTGCCAGGTTGAAATGGAGCTGGCGAGTTTGGCCAGTTCGTCTGCCTTGACATTGTCTGCCCTGGAGACCTTTTGCAAGATAACCTCCATGAAGGAGGCCTTCAGCTGCTTGTAGAGAGTCACATACTTTTGCAGGTGCTCGCACCTGACTTTGAAGTCGTCCTTTATTTGTTGTGCCACGAGCTGGGAATCCAAGTGTACAATGACCCGAGTATGCCCCATGTGCTTGGCTGCTTGCAGGTCTGCTAGGATCGCCTCGTACTCATCTTTATTGTTGGTAGCTTTGAATTGGAGCTGGATGGATAAATGTAACGTGTCCCCTCGGGGGGAGACCATTAACACCCTGACCCCACTGTGCCGGCTATTGGAAGACCCGTCCACATAGATTTTCCACATTCCTTCGGCCTCTAACTCTGGGACAGTCTCCAGCATGAAGTCTGCGAGGGCTTGCCCCTTGATAGCGGCCCGAGAACGGTACTCAATACCATATTCGCTTAGCTCCGTTGTCCATTTGATCAGCCGGCCAGAAGCCTCGGGGTTGGTGAGGACCCGTGCAAGCGGGCTATTGGTGAGGACCACGATAGGATGCGCCAGGAAGTACGGCCTTAACCTCCAGGCCATTAAGACCAGTGCATAAGCCAACTTCTCCATCGCAGTGTATCGCGTTTCAGCATCTTTGAGGAGATGTCCGAAGAAGTAATTGGGATACTGCACCATGCCTTCTTCGCAGACCAGCGCCGAGCTTACCGCTTGTTCTGCTGCAGATAGGTAGACAAATAAAGTCTCTCCTTCCACCGGTTTGTAGAGGATGGGGAGCCCGACGAGATAGGTCTTCAGGTCTGCGAACGCTTGCTCACACTGTTCATCCCACTCGAATTTGACTGCTTTTCTCAGAATCTTGAAGAACGGTAGGGTCTTATTTGCATACTTGGAGATGAATCTAGATAGCGTCGTGATTCTCCTGTTCAGCCGTTGTACTTCCTTGAAGTTGCGAGAGGCTGACATATCCAGAATAGCCTTTACCTTTTCCGCATTAGCCTCGATCCCCCTCTCCGTCACCATGTAGCCCAGGAACCGACCGCTTTTCACCCCGAATAAGCATTTGGTTGGATTCAACTTCAGTTTGTTGGCCCTCAAGGTGGCAAACGTCTCTTCTAAGTTGGCTATCATATCTTTTTCTTTGTCCGTGTTAACCAGGATTTCATCCACGTACACCTTAATATTTCTCCCGATCTGATGCTTGAAGACTATGTCCATCATCCGCTGGTACGTCACCCCAGCGTTGCACAATCCAAAAGGCATGACATTATAGCAGTATGTGTCGTCGGCTGTCACAAAGCTAACTTTCTCCTGGTCTTCAGGCGCGAGGGGGACTTGATGGTAGCCTTGATAAGAATCCAACATCGAAATGAACTCGCAACCAGTCGTGGAATCTACTAACCGGTTTATTCGAGGCAAGGGATAGCAATCCTTGGGGCAGACTTTATTTAAGTCGTGAAAGTCAATACAAACCCACCATTTACCTCCTGGCTTAGGGACGAGGACCACGTTGTCTAACCAGGCCGGGAATTGAACTTAATGTGCCCGGCCTTTAACAACTTATGGACTTCGTCCCGGATAGCCTTGTCTTGTTCTGGTGCAAAGTGTCTCCGCCTCTGCTTCACTGGTCGGGCTCCCGGGGTAATGTGCAGGTGATGCATGACTAACCCTGGGGGAACCCCTCTGATTTCTTCGGAGGCCCAGGCGAAGACATCTTTATGACTCCGCAGGCAATCAAGAAGGCAACTTCTTAATTCCGATGCAAGGTCGGTGGCGATCTTCGTGACTCCTCCCTCTAGTTGAGGGTGAATCCGGACCTCCTCGCTCTCGACATCCCTCCGCTCTTCTTTAGGTCCCTCATCCTCTCGCAGGTGAGCGAGATCAATTTGCAGGGCTTCGTAGGACCCCGATAGGACTTCTGGTGAGGCCCCTCTGGGAGGACCTCTGGAGACCACTAGGATCTCCTCTAACTCAGAAACCCCTTGCTGTGCAGCGGCTGACTCCATTTGTTGTTGATGGAGCGCCTCTTTGATGGCGTTGGCCACCAAGTGATCCAGTTCCTCCTTTGTCAGGACAATGGGTTGTCCCACCGACCCTGCCATCGGTGCTCCTACGGGTGCTTTACTGGTTTCCCATAGACGACGCCAAACTTGTTCTGGAAGGAACCGACGTCGATGGCCAGTCACCAGGATTTAGCCCACGCGGATGCTGACGCCAGAGGAGGAACTCCACACCCTACGATATTAACATGAGCATTAGGGGAACACGCCGGAGGTTGTCCGGCGGAGCCCACTCTGACACTCAAGTTAGTGCCTCGATGGAGAAGATGAAAAGAAGGCAAGACAGTATATGAGTAGTAGAGAATGCGTAACCCCCTTACCAGAGGGGTTGGAATACCTTTTATACCTGAGGTGGTTGTCTCAAGCGTCTCCGCGATCTTCGCCACGTCTTCCCCGATTATTGGTTACTGGATCATCCTGGTAATGGCCTTCATGACTCTTCAATCTGTTGGATCGTGAAAACCGATAGAGGGGGGGGGGAGTGAATATCGGAAGTCGTTAATTTTTCGGAAAACAGAGAGTTAGTGCACAGCGGAAATAAAAAGAACATACACAGCGCAAAGACACAGCGATTTTTACTTGGTTCGGAGCCTGTGTCGACTCCTACTCCAAGGCCCACGGTCGTTGACCGTTTACTTTGGGCAATTCTATATTAGGCGCAAAATAGTTTACACAGGATTACAAATTAAGTACAGTAAACTTTTTAATAAGCTCTTTTATCGACGTCCGGAGTAGATTGACTATTTCGGAGCAGCAGGACGTCGTCGGCTCGAGTTGGAAGAATTCCGAGGCGCAGCACGAGAGTAGAAGAGCTTTGAGGCGTTGGAAGAAGTGATGTTTGAAGCCTGGGGTCGAGGGCCCTTTATATAGGGCTAGGGGGCGCCCGGGACGTCGGGGGCGCCCCCACGTGGCCTTCGATCCGCCAAAGTCTCGGTCGTGGCTTATCTTCGAGATCCGCTTTGACCGGGGCGCCCGCAGAGCTCGGGGCGCCCACATTGACCGGGTCAAAGGTTATCTGCTTGGCTTCGAGGGCTTCTGGTTCGAGGTACGCGCCTGGGGGCGCCCGCAGCGCAGGGGGCGCCCGCAGCGCAGGGGGCGCCCGGGAGCACGGGGGCGCCCGGCCCAGTGTGTATTCGAACCAGTCTTCTTGTTACTTGTTTTGTATGGCCCTTGGGGGCGCCCGGGACGCTCCGGGCGCCCTACTCAGCAACTGCCTCTCTCCTTTGAGGCTTTCTGAGCTGCAGACACACATTCCTTCGGTCCTGCATCCAGGGTTAGTCCAAAACAAAATAACATAACAATTAATTAGATTTATACAACCTTAGCTGTCTTGGTTCTGACTTTGATCTCCAAAATGGAGCCCTAGGTCGAACCGACGCCTACTGTTCCCTCGACGGAGAACGCGTCCTCACCTACTCCTCTCGGGAGAATTTACCTGATGCCAACCATTCCTCTGGTTGGACTTTTGCCTGACGGTCCTTTGTCAGGTCTTAGATGCTGAGCTGCCCTTCGCTCGGTGCCTAGCATTCCTTCGCTAGGGCTTTAGTCCCAGACTGTCCTTCGCCTGGCGCCTAGCAGTCCTTCGCTAGGTCTTGGATACTGGCAGTCCTTCGCCAGTTGCCTAGCAGTCCTTCGCTAGGGCTTGGATACTGGCAGTCCTTCGCCAGTTGCCTAGCAGTCCTTTGCTAGGCTTTGTCTCTGCACACTTGAGTAACATTGTTAGATCACAAATAACACTTAACTTTGAATCCTTTGCCAATATCAAAACAAGGTTCGATATGATGCTTCCTGCACCAACAATCTCCCCCTTTTTGATTTATGGCAACACAATTCAAAGTTAAGTAAAGACATATAACAGTTAAGAAAAAAAGGAGTATGAACAGTATAAGTGTAAAAAAAAATTTCTATACTCCCCCTAAAACCCTGAAACCCTGAATACTAGTGTTATAACACTCTTAACTTTGACCTTTCCTCCCCCTTTGACATATATCAAAAATAAACATGGGTGAACAAGGTAAAAATTTAAAAAGTTTTGCAAACCTAAATTTTGTAACATAACTTTTACTTGGCTTTGCAAAAAGGAATTTTATTTAGGCAAAATTTTGACGCCATATTTCCAATACTTAGAAAATTGCGGGGGGTTGAATGAAAGTTTTCTAAGTTCAGATGATTCAATTTTTTTATTACTTAGAAACTTTCAAGAGAACCTTTTTAAGTTAGAAAATGTTTGGAGTTGGAAAATTTTCAAGAGAGTTTGAATTTTTACTTAGAAAATTTTCTTACCAGCCTGTAAAGTTGATTTTCCAAAAGATGTACTTAAGCAAAGCTAATATTCGAAAAATGATCTTTTGAAATCAAGTACAGTTAATTTTCAAAAATATTAAACTTTGAAAAAATAGGTAAAGTTAATTTTCAAAAATATTTAACTTTGAAAGACAAGTAAAGTTAATTTTCGAAAATATTGAACTTTGAAAGACAAGAACTTTACTTTTTGAAAGATAAGAGAAAAAAAAATAATAATAATAATTTTAGCCTTTTCTCTCCTTTCCAATCTCTCCCCCTTAATGTGAAATTCTTCTCCTTAGCCATATATCAATAAGGAACTTTAATAAATATATATGTTTTAAAAAAAATTAGAATTTGTGTATCAGAGCCTATGAGTTTTGAAAATATAAAAATACTTAGCATAATTTTTGAAAGCATAGCAAAAGCTTAACATGCACCAAAACTCCACTTTGAAAGACATTTAAAAAATATTATTTTTATAGGCAAGTCTTTTAGAAAATTCATTCACTTAGAACACTATTGCCTTGAAAATATTAGTACTTTTGAAAACATTATATTTTAAAAAGTAGAAGTACTTTTGAAAGATATTGTGCATTTTTGAAGATATAGGAAGATTATGCATTAAAAGTTATAAGTGCTTTTATAATATTAGAGAAAATTATCTTTTGAAAGCACTTACAAAAGTATTGTTTTTAACGCATAATATTTTACTTGCTTTGGTTACTTTTCCAGTCTGACACAATCCTAGGAAACCTTGTTAACTACAAGGACAGTTTCCTAAGTGTCCTGGAAATTTTCCAACTCAAGTAAATACTATTGCCAAAAGAATTTAAAAAAAATAAAATAATAGTATTTTGAAAGAAAATTATTTAAGTTTTCAAAAGGATTTTAAACGTGCAGTGCATGAAAACATATAATTCAATAATTCTTTTAATTTAATCTCCCCCTAAACTTGACCCAGTCCTAGGAAGCTTGTTGACTACAAGCGATCTTCCTCTGAGTCTTAAGGTTTGATTTAAATTATAAGAATTGTCTAATAACAAAAAAATAATTAATAAACATATTTCAGAAATTCTTCTCTTGACTCAAACTCCCCCTAAATTTGACACATCCTAGGAGTCCTTATGGATCATGAAGTGGACCTTCCTCTGTGTCTTTAGGGTTTATTAAAATCAAAAGAATAGTTTTGAATATCAGTACGGTAATATAATTTTAGGAAATTCAATTTGAAATGAAGATAATTTTCAAACATAAGCCCCTTTTTCGAAAAATATTTTGAAATGATAATGATTTTTGTAAAGCACAATTTTGAAAAATATAGTGATTATTTGAAGGCCTAAAAATTCTTCTTTTAATTTGAACTTTCCTTAAATCTGACATAGTCCTGGGAGGCTTGTTGACCACAAGTTAATCCTCCTCTTAGTCTTGGAAACATGCCTTTTGAGTATGATAATTTTTAAGGAGATAGATTTTTGAAAACATAATTTGGTATGATAACACAATTTTCGAAAACCATTTTGAAATGATAATAATTTTTCAAAGATATTTTGAAAGAAAATTAAAAAGAATAAACCACTCCCCCTTACTATTTAACTCAATCTAATGTCCTAGGGGACTTCAGTGTTATCCATGTTTGACTATGTTGACTAGGTTTGACCAATAATTGACCCAATCAACTTTATTTATTGTGATATTTGACATGAAATAAAAAATGTTAAGAAAAAAGTAGAGTACAGTACAATGAATTAATTTGAAAACAAGAGATAATTTTGAATAACTTTTGAAAATATATTTTTTTTTGAAAGGATATTGATTTATGCTTTTAGGTCCTAGATGTCTCACCCAGTTCTACGTGGTCAAGCATGTTAACCTTATGGGTTGTGTGAGACAAATATTTTAATTTTGAAAGTAAATGATTGACGATAATTAAATTGAATTTTAAGAATAATTAATTCAGTTGAATCTGAGAATAATTAATTGAATTATTTTGAATTTGATTAATTTAATTAAGATTTAATTGAATTTAGTTGGTTTAATTAAGATTTAATTGATTTAGTTGGTTTAATTAAGATTTAATTGATTTTAGTTGGTTTAATTAAGATTTAATTGATTTAGTTGGTTTAATTAAGGTTTAATTGATTTAGTTGATTTAATTAAGATTTAATTGAATTTAATTGATTTAATTAAGATTTAATTGAATTGATTTAATTAAAATTAATTGATTTGAATTTGGTTGGGTTGGAATCAACTTTTAAGTTCTAAGCATCTCACCCATTTCTAAGTGACAAAACAGAGTATCCTTAACTGTTTTGTGAGATGCATTAATTTTATCTTTGATTTTATATTAGCACTATGATTTAATTGAAGCTTGTGTTAGATTCGAGTTTAACAAATAAT
>JAGFNQ010003632.1:78674-179832 GCA_024364735.1 Boesenbergia rotunda
TTTGTAGTGGTCGTGAGCTATTCGGACCTGCTTCCGATGATCCCTTCTTCGTCGTCAGATTTTGAGTCTGAGTCGGACTCAGGTATTGGTTGAGGCCCCTTTTTGCAGTTTCTTAGAGTTTTCCCTGCAATAAAATTTACACCTTCCTCGACCATTACAGTATCTGTTTGATTTTTAATTCTAATTTTGGAAAGAATTTAAAATCAATTACCGTCTCAGTCAATTTGCCTTCTAAATCTGGCTTGGATTTGGGTTCAGACTCTAACTTGGCTATTTGTGCTTGGACGAGAGTGCAAGACTGCTTACTTGATCTTCTTCTTCAAAGACCTCAATATTGGAGCTCTCTTCGTGTAGGTTGATTAGCCTTCTCCCACATCTCTTTAGCACATCCAAATGAACCGACTAGCTTGAGTTGTTCGTTGGTTAGAACCACACTGAAGGATTGCAGTTGCCCTTGCATCTGTCTCAATTTGGTTGAGCGTTGGTTCATCTAGTTTGTCCCACGTAATTGATTGTCCATCTTCTGTAGGAAGGGAGAACCCTGTTTGGATGATCATCCATATATCCATATGGGCCTTCAGATGGAACTCCATTAGACATCTCCAGGAATTGAAGTTCTCGCCGAAGAATAGCGGTGGACGGGCACTGTTCCATTCTTGGTTGGCCATTTAGTTTAACCTCGTACAGAAAAGAAATAACAAAAATATGCCAAGACTTGGTCATGGATTAGTAGTGCGGGAGAAGGGAAAAATAGCTCAAAATAAATGTTGCACGAATTTCGAGGTGGAATAATAATAAAATAATAAAAACAATTTATGACAAATTTTGAAAATATTAATTTTGTCAATTCTAATTAATAATGAAAAAGTAAGAATTAAATATTTGAAAAAAAAATTTGCTCGAATTAAAGTAGCACGAATTTCGAGGAAAATATTAAAATAATAAAAAAAGTTTTGGGACAAATTTTCAAAAATTATTCGTTTTGTTAATTCTAACTTATGGTGAAAATATGAAAACTCAAAATTGAAAAAGGCCTACAGATATTATTTATAAAAAAAACGAACGAGATTGAGTTGTGTTGATTAACAAAAAGAAAAGAAATAAATAAAATAAAATTCGTAAATCTGAAAAAATAACTTTCAAACTGGTGGTTGCACCAAGTTTGAACTACCCCGCTCTGATACCACTTGTTGGATCGAGAAAGACCGATAGAGGGGGGGTGAATATCGGAAAATGTTCGGATTTAAAAGAAAGAGTAAGTGCGCGGCGGAATAAAGACAAACAACGCAAACACCAAGATTTTACTTGGTTCGGAGCCTGGGTCGACTCCTACTCCAAGGCCCACGGTCGTTGACCGTTTACTTTGGGCAATTCTATAGTGCGCAAAACGGTTACAAAGTGAGATTACAAAATTACTGTAAATAGAAATATACACTTTGTTTTACCAACTCCCGGTGTAGATCGAGTTTCGGTGCAGTGGGAGGTTGACGGCGCTTCGTTCTTGAGTCGGGAAGTTTCCGGAGCAGAGTGCGGTCGTCAGAGCGTTTGGATGCGTTGAATGAAAGCTGTGTTGAAGCTAGGGGTCGAGGGGTGCTATTTATAGCACCTAGGGGGCGCCCTAGTCGTCGAGGGCGCCCTGCCACGTGTCACTCGATCTGTGCTTCGCTCGGTCAAGCCTTATCGCACCGGAATAGGGATGAGGTTTGACCTCTGGGGCGACCTGGTCGCCGAAGGCGCCTTGGCTGACTTTTTCCGCGCAGAAGACTCGGCTGTGGATAAAGCTGAGGCTTCGCAGAGTGAGCTGGAGGCGCCTTGGCTGCTGAAGGCGCCTTCGCTGCTGAGGGCGCCTTGCCCAGTAAGCAGCTGAAGCCTATTTTGCTTCGCTTGGTTCTGATTCACCTTGAGGGCGCCCTGGACACTCAGGGCGCCTTGCTCAGCTGTTGCCTCACTCCTTTGAGGCTCTCTGAGTTGCAGACACACGTTCCTTTGGTCCTGCATCAAGGGTTAGTCCAAAACACAATAAAACAATAATTATTTTATACAGCCTTAGCTGTCTTGGTTCTGACTTTGGTCTCCAAAATGGAGCCCTAGGTCGAACCGACGCCTAATGTTCCCTCAAGGGGAACGCGTCCTCACCTACTCCTCTCGGGAGAGTTTACCTGATGCCAACCGCTCCTTTGGTTGGACTTTTGCCTGACGGTCCTTTGTCAGGTCTTGTGAACTGGCAGTCCTTCGCCAGTGCCTAGCAGTCCTTCGCTAGGGCTTTTGGTGCTGGCAGTCCTTCGCCAGTGCCTAGCAGTCCTTCGCTAGGGCTTTATGCTGGCAGTCCTTCGCCAGTGCCTAGCAGTCCTTCGCTAGGGCTTTATGCTGGCAGTCCTTCGCCAGTGCCTAGCAGTCCTTCGCTAGGGCTTTATGCTGGCAATCCTTCGCCAGTGCCTAGCAGTCCTTCGCTAGGGCTTGATGCTGGCAGTCCTTCGCCAGTGCCTAGCAGTCCTTCGCTAGGACTTTGTATCTGCACACTTGAGTAACATTGTTAGATCACAAATAACACTTAACTTTGAATCCTTTGCCAATATCAAAACAAGGTTCGATATGGTGCTTCTTGCACCAACATTAAGTGATCTGTTCAAGTTAGATTTTCTAAACTTGACACTTAACTTGATTACAGTTTAAGTTGTATTTAGTGCCCCAATTACTCCAGATACACTGACTTAAAGCATCTTGAATTAAGGTAAAGACCTAAGCATCTCAACCCATTCTAGGTTATCAATCAACAGTACCCTAAGGTGCTTGTGAGATGCTGGCTTCTAAATCTATAGGTGCATGTAGTTCTAGGGTTAGGGCCTAGGCTAAGTCCATTTGCGAAAAAGCCCTAGTATTAAAGGGGGTAGTTTTAAAATAAAACAAAGTCAAAAATTTTATTAAAAAAATTTTCAAACTAAGTAAAAGCTGATTTTGAAATCAAGTAAAACAGTTTTAAAGTTATTTTAAAAATTGATTTTTCAAATCAAATAAAGCAGTAAGAAAACCAAAAGTAGAGTAAACCTATTCTACCAAGCATAATCCTAATTGCCTTCTTAATGAGCTGAACTCTGACTCAGGTAGGGGTTTAGTGAATATGTCGGCTAAGTTGGATTTAGAGTCTATATGCTTAAGGACTATTTCACCCCTAGCTACATGATCTCTTACAAAGTGGTGTTTAACTTCTATGTGTTTAGTTCTGGAGTGTTGGATTGGATTTTTAGTTACATTAATTGAGCTTATATTATCAATGAAGACTTGGGTTTGATTGTAGTCAAGCTGGAAGTCTTTAAGAGTGTGCATCATCCATAAGAGTTGTGCTACACACTCTCCTAAAGCAACATACTCAGCTTCAGTTGTGGACAAAGCTACATAGTGTTGCTTTCTGCTGCACCAACTTACTAGACTGTTTCCTAAGAGTTGGCAGCTTTCGCTTGTACTTTTTCTATCTAGCTTACAACCAGCATAGTCAGAGTCTGAATATCCTGATAGTTTAAAAGTTGAGGTCCTAGGATACCAAATCCCTATATTTAGGGTACCCTTAATGTATCTTAATATTCTTTTTAGGGCTGCTAAGTGCGTTTCCTTAGCACAGGTTTGGTATCTAGCACACATTCCTACTGAAAAAAGGATATCAGGTCTGCTGGCTATAAGGTATAGTACGCTTCCAATCATACTCCTATATAGTTTAAGGTCTACTGGTTTTCCATCAGGGTCACTATCTATTTTTATATTAGTGGCCATAGGAGTACTTATGCTTTTAGAGTTATCCATTTTAAATTTCTTTATTAACTCTTTAGCATATTTGGATTGATGGACATAGTTCCCATCCCTAGTTTGTTTAATTTGTAACCCTAGGAAAAAGTTGAGCTCACCAACTAAGCTCATTTCAAATTCATTTTCTATTATTTTAACGAATTCTTTTAAAAAATTAGAGTTAGTGGACCCAAAGATTATGTCATCAACGTAGATTTGGGCAATAAAGATTTCTTTTTCTAAAGTTTTAATAAATATGGTTGGATCGATTTGTCCTTGTTTAAATTCTTTAGAAATTAGGTAAGTGGATAAGCGTTCATACCAGGCCCTAGGTGCTTGTTTTAGTCCATAAAGTGCTTTAGTAAGTTTGTAAATATGGTAAGGTCTTTCTAAGTCCTCAAAACCAGGGGGTTATCTTACTTAGACTTCTTCCTTAATGAATCCATTTAGAAAGGCTGACTTTACATCCATTTGGTATAGTTTAAATCCTTTATGGGATGCAAAGGCCAATAATATCCTAATGGACTCAAGTCTAGCTACCGGAGCATAGGTTTCGTCATAGTCTAACCCTTCTACTTGGCTGAATCCTTTTGCTACTAAGCGGGCTTTATTTTTGACTATCTCTCCTTGATCATTTAACTTATTCCTAAAAACCCACTTAGTGTCAATGACGGACTTGCCCTCAGGTTTAGGTACTAGTTCCCAGAATTGGTTCCTCTCAAATTGGGCTAACTCTTCTTGCATAGCTATGATCCAATCAGGATCAGGTAAGGCTTCCGCTATAGTCTTAGGTTCTATTTTTGAAATCATTGCTATCTGACTAAGGTTTCTGTAGGAAGACCTAGTTCTGACTCCTAGAGTTGGATCACCCACAATTTGATCGGTTGGGTGACTGAGTCTGGGTTTCTTGGTTTTTCTGGAACTTGGTTCAGCCTCAGGTCCGGCTGGTCGGTTTGGTACACTATTTGATTCAACTATTTGAGTTGGTTCAATTATTGGTTCCATAGTTGATTCAATTGACTCATTAGTTGGTTCAATAGTTAGTTCGTTTATGGGTTCAACTAAAGATTCAACAACTTGTTCATTATCTTCTTGATCAGTATTTGATGAAGTTTGATTTGGATTATCAGGTTTTGAGTTAATTTCTTCATCAAATATTAAATTGGTTGTTTCTTCGATTTTCTTAGTTTGTTTGTTGTAAACCCTATAGGCTCTACTTGTGGTTGAATATCCTAGGAAGATGCCTGGGGTTGACTTAGACTGGAATTTTCCTAGATAGTCTTTGGTGTTTAGGATATGAACTTTGCATCCAAAGACCCTTAGGTAGTGCCGATTTGGAAGTCTATGATAGTATAATTCATAGGGTGTTTTGTTGTGTCGCTTGTTAATCAGGACCCTATTTTGAATGTAGCAAGTCGTACTAACTGCTTCTGCCTAATATTGGTTGACTAGGTTGAATTTGTTGAGCGTAGCCCTAGCGGCTTCCTGTAGGGTTCTATTTCTTCTTTCGACTATCCCATTTTGCTGGGGGGTTCTAGGACACAAAATGTTGGTGCAAGTTGCATCAATGATGTTCTTCTTTAAGTGTTTTAATGTTTGACAATACACTTAAGTCAGTGATACAATGAACAGACAAAAGGGAGCAAAGGAGAATTAATCTAAGTTGAAGAAAAGTCCTAGTTAAGCTAGGCATCGAAACCCTAAGACCTAGCGAAGGGCTGCTGGGCACCTAGCGAAGGGCTGCTAGGTATCAAAACCCCAAGACCTAGCGAAGGGCTGCTAGGTACCTAGCGAAGGGCTGCTAGGCATTGAAACACTAAGACCTAGCGAAGGGTTGCTAGGCACCTAGCGAAAGGCTGCTAGGCATAGAAGACCTAGCGAAGGGTTGCTAGGCACCTGGCGAAGGACTGCTAGGGAATGAAGACCTGGCGAAGGACTGCTAGGCACCTGGCGAAGGACTGCTAGGGAATGAAGTCTTGGTCCAAGGGACTGAGCAACTTAGCTGAGCGATGACTAAGGACAGGAGTAGAGACGGGTCAGGGTTTGGGCGTCTCGAGGTCTGGATGTATCGGAAGCTAAGCAAAAGTCCACCCGAAGGACTGGGTGGCAACCGTCTCCTGAAAGGAGTAGGTGAAAGGCAAGTTCTCGGGGATAGGAACTTGTGCCAGTTCGACCTAGGGTTTCGTGGAGATCCAAAGTCCGAACCAAGTCCTTAAGGCTAATATTATATGTATATGTGCTTTGTGTTTGTCTATCTTGCAGGTACCAAGATTGGAAGACAAAGCAAACTTGCTGGAAGCCCCGAAGCAGGGCGCCCCCAGTGTTGGGGGCGCCCAAGCCAGAGTGTAAAAAACAGTCTTTGGTGAAGCAGGCAGAACAGGTGTCAAGCGGGTCGCCCGGAGCGTCCGGGTTCAAACCTATTTTTGCTATTTCGAGTCCGAAACACAGATAAGCCTCCATGAGGGTACCCGGGAGGTCCGGCGCACCCTGGTCAAAGGTTTTATCAGCTGCGGCGAGGTCGACACGGGGATAAGGTTTGACCGGGTTTATCGGGGCGCCCCCAGCGTCCAGGGCGCCCACAGGAGTGCTATAAAAGGGGTTTCGACCCCTCTGCTTCAACAACAACTGCGAAGTACCATTCTGATCACTCTGACCGACGACAACGCACTAAAGACGAGGCTCTACGACCGAGAGGCTCCAGGAGGAAGTGCACGACACTTCGGAGATCCAGATTGGCCGAGCTTTAAACTTATTCTGTTCGGTTTGCTTTAATTTTACTGCAGTTAATTTTCTATATTTGTGATTGCAATTATTGTACTGTAAGACGGGTTTCTCCGCCTCCGGAAATTCCAAAAAGGAGAGCAATAGTGGACTCACGCCGAGTACATAGGCCTTGGACGTACTGACCCTGGGGGGTCGGGAACCAAGTAAATAAATCCCGTGTGTAAACTGTCTTTTGTTTTGTTCGCTCGTTCTATTGCTTTTGCGCTGCTACTAACTCTGTGTCCAGAACGAACGATAGTATTACGAAAGTTCTACGAAGATTTTTCACGATCGATATTCACCCCCCTCTATCGACGGTACCGATCCTACAATTGGTATCAGAGCAGAGCCGCTCTTCACCGGACTAACCGTCGACGGAGCAACGACGCCAGGAGTTGAAGGGGAGCCCAGGGGTGAATCAGGTATATTTTAATTAAAATGTCTGTTTTTAAATTTCAAATTACGTGTTTTAAGTGCAGGGAGAGAGGGCACTATAAAAATCAGTGCCCTACTCGTAAGATTCGATCTTCACCACCGGTGGCAAAGGAGGCACCAGCGCCAAGAAGCCGGAGAGACAAAAGTCACGTACAATGCTTCAAGTGCGGAAAACACGGACACTACAAGAACAAATGTCCGACAAAGGTACGTAGAATTTATGTTCCGAAAAGTTGCAAAATTTCTGCACTATCTTTTGATAACCTAGTTAATTTTCCTGATAAATTAGAGTTTCTGCATAGTAAAATTAATGTTTTGCATGTCAAATTAGAAGATGTAGATATGACTAACATATCAGAAATTAATTATTTAATCCAGAACATTAATTCAGTAATTTCTAAAATAAATTATCACAACTTTAATACTGAAAATATTTTTATTTCTGATAATTTTAAACTTAATTCTGATTCTGATAACCTTAATTCTAATAATAACAATTCTGATAATTCTAATTTAGATAAATTTAATCCTAAGGATAAATCAGAATTCAAAAATCCTAAGGATAAATCTGAATTCAATAATCTTAAGGATAATCCTAAATTTGAAAATCCTTTAGATAATTATGAATTCAAATTTGAAAATCCGTTGTATAACTCTAAATTCGAATTTGAAAATTCTAAAAATATTCTAGAAGTTAAACCTGAAGATATTATCTCTGAAGATAATTTTGAAGATGAAATTTTCTTAGATAATAACTTAACTATAGATAATCTTGAAAGTTATTACAAAACCCTAACTAGTGGCCCAAATTACTCCTCCTAATTTTGAGGATAAGGAGAATATGGAACTATCTAAGATCATGACCATAATTAATAAAAATTACAAAGGTTCAAATAAATCTGAATTGTTAGAAAAATTTGAAAAGATAGACAAAGATGAAGCAGAAATATTCGAAATAATAAAAATGATGAACTTAAATACACAATTATTAATTAATTCAATTTAATTCAATTAATTCAATTAAATTCAAATTAAATTAAATTCAAATTAAAATAAATTCAAATTAAATTAAATTCAAATTGATTAAAACTTAATTATTCAAATACAAATTAATTAACTCTTAATTATTCAAATTCAAATTAATTAAATATTAATTATTCAAATTCAAATTAATTAAATCTTAATTAAACTCGAATTAAATCTTAATTAAATTCGAATTAAATCTTAATTAAATTCAAATTAAATCTTAATTAAACTCGAATTAAATCTAAATTAAATTCGAATTTAATTAAATTAAATTCAAATTAAACTTAATTAAATTAAATTCAAATTATATCTTAATTAAATTAAATTCAAATTAAATTAAATTCAAATTAAATTAAAATTAAGTTAAATTAAATTCAAATTCAAATTAAAATAAATTAAATTAAATTCAAATTAAATTAAATTCAAATTAAATTAAATTAAAATTAAAATTAAATTAAAATTAAAATTAAATTAAATTAAATTAAATTCAAAGTAAATTAAATTAAATTAAATTAAATTAAAATTAAAATTAAATTAAATTCAAATTCTAATTAAATTCTAATTAAATTCAATTCTAATTAAATTCAAATTAAATCTTAATTAATTCAAATTCAATTAATTCAATATCAATTAATTCTTAATTAATTAATCCTTAATCAAGATAATCTCCAACTAATCGTTAAACAAGGTAAACTTGAACTGAAATAAAATTTTACCCAAAACTATAAAAATTAAAATTAATAACATTAAATATGTCAAAGTGGGTTGACATATTCGCGGGTTCACATGACATGTATCAAATCGGAAATTTGATACATCATTAGAAACTTAAATAAAATGATTGGACTTGTTTGAATCATGCATAATTGTCATGTCATGCATTTGCTATTTCTTTTAAATATATTACATGTCATTCATGTTTAAATTTTATGCATATATTAGAATGGCTATAGGAAAAAGAATAATTGAAACTTGAGCAACATAGCATTGGGTGGCGGTGAGATGATAGTACGTTGGGGAAGCCAATTCTAATAAGGTCAAGTATACTCTACTTGGTCTCTTTAGACTGGTGAAACTAGCCGAAGCTACCGATCCAAGACCCAAACTAGTTAGACCAAAATTTTTCAAAAAGTAATTTTGAAAATGAAATTTCACTAAAATGCTTTGTCAAGGAAAGGATTGATGATCCAATAAGGCTACGACCAAAGAAGGCCTAGTGCCTCGCCAAGACCTGGAAGCTAATTTTTGAAATTCAAATTCAAGCTACTTCTTGTCAAATTCAAATCTAACACAAGCTTCAATTAAATCTTAGAGTTAATAATAAATTAAGAAAAATAATTCAAGCATCTCACAATACACCTATAAGGCAACCATGCTTGTTGTATTGATACATCTAAAGAGGGTGAGATGTTAAGGACTAATGAATTGAAAAATATTTTTTTTAAAATTATTTTTCAAAATTGTTAGAATATTTTCCTAAAAATATATTTTCAAAATAGTGCTTCAACATAATAATGTTTTTATGAAATTCATGCTTGTCTGATTGATTATATATATTATACATTCTTTCAAAAGTATATCTTTTCAAAAATTGTTTGACTCACACAATTAGACACAAGCCTCTTAGGACAACACCAAAGTTCCTTAAGGCACTTAGATAGAGTCAAACGGTATCGGGTACAGGGGGAGTGTTTTTCATTTTTTTTGAAATGGTTTTCAAAAACTGGACTTTAAACATTACTATCATTTGAAAAATGCTTTTCGAAAACTGTGCTTTAAATCATTATTACTTGTGTTTTCAAAAAGGGTATATGTTGTAAAAATTATATGTTCAAAAATTTACCTGTTTCTTTGACTTTGATAAACCCTAAAGACACAGAGGAAAGGTCCACTCATGATCTTCAAGGACTCCTAGGATGTGTCAAGTTTAGGGGGAGTCTGAGTCAAAAGAAGAATTTCAGAAAAGTTTTTTTTGGTAATTATTCATTTTTTTGTTAAATATTTCCTTTTAATCTGAATCAAACCTTAAGACTCAGAGGAAGAGTACTTGTGGTCAACAAGCTTCCCAGGACCGAGTCAAGTTTAGGGGGAGGTCAAATTAAAAGAATTATTTAATAACATGTTTTCATATCTTCAAAATCTTGCTAAAAATCTAAGTCTTTCAAAATACTATTATTCTATTTAGAATTTGTGTGACTTATGAAATTATTTTTGAAATAATATTTACTTGGGTTGGAGAATTTCCAGGACACTTAGGAAATGTCCTTGTAGTCAACAAGGTTTCCCAGGATGGCGTCAGACTAGAAAATAAACCAAGTCAAGTAAAATATTGGGTCTTCAAAAGTTCACACATTTTTCAAAATCCACTAGCATATATTTTCAAAAGTATTATCATTTTTTTCTGTTAATATTTACTTGAGTTTGAAGAATTTCCAGGACACTTAGGAAAATGTCCTTGTGGTTAACAAGGTTTCCTAGGATTGTGTCAGATTGGAAAAGAAACCTAGTCAAGTAAAATATTATGTTTCAAAAATTACTTATATTTTTCAAAGTCTCATTTTTTTTCAAAATAGTTAGTACTTGCAAAATATGCATAATATTTATTTATGCATTTTCCAAAAAAAAAGTACTTAATTTTTCAAAAAAAAATCAATACATTTTTCAAAGGTACTTATATTTTTCAAAAAATTATATAATCTTTCAAAAGTACATAGCATCTTTTTCAAAATTATGCATTTTTCAAAAAAAAATGTAATATATCATTCAAAATGCAATGCTTTCAAAAATTTTGCACTAAGTATTTTCAAAAAGAACTAAAAGTTTTCATTGTTGGTGCAAGTATTTTCTTAAAAGATTTTTGATGTATGACAAAGGGGGAGAGGTGTGCTTAAGTTAGTGCTTAAGTTAGAAAAATTTTCTCCCAAAGATCAAAAATATAGTTTCAAAACATATATCTTTTTTTTGGTTTTTTCTCAAGGATAGTAAGTTAGCCCCTTCAACCAATCTAACTTAAGTTATTGTCAAATATCAAAAAGGGGGAGATTGTTGGTGCAAGTTGCATCAATGATGTTCTTCTTTAAGTGTTTTAATGTTTGACAATACACTTAAGTCAGTGATACAGTGAATAGACAATAGGGAGCAAAGGAGAATTAATCTAAGTTGAAGAAAGGTCCTAGTTAAGCTAGGCATCGAAACCCTAAGACCTAGCGAAGGGCTGCTGTGTTAGTGATATGAGAGAAGTGTCCTAAGGCAATCACCTTATGATTGTAAAATATTTATTTTAATAAATGATAATTCACTATTTGAGTATACATGCTTGTGTATTTGATTGGGATCTTAAACTCATCTACTGAATGTCCGCAATACAACTCACAGCATAAGAGAATTTGTGATGGGATCACAACTAGTGATTATCTCTAAATGTGCAATTGTGAAGTATTGAAAATATCCCTAGTCGATGAATTGATAAAAACGGACACTATCAATTCTGTTGAGACTAGCATGGGTTATTCTCTAATCAACTGATTCTCACTGGCTGGTGACATTGGGATGTCCGGAGATAAACATGGATGCTAGTTAAGGGAACTAGTTCATTGGAGTGACTAGCTGTAAGACTTCATATAGAATCTATCTATAGAAATGTCAATGAAGTTCTTACTGCGGCTTAAGTGCGATGTTCCTTTGACTTGCGGTGTTCAAGTCATCTTGGTCATGGAGACTTATACTTTAACATCTTAAGCAAGCATCTCCAAGGAGGTGTGGACCCAGGATGATTGGGTATAAGCCGAAGTGTCCGAAGGTGTTTGAACAGCCTATAAAGGATTCACCACTCCTTGCGAGGAGATGTATACCCAGGCCTATCGTCGGATTGTTACTCAAAATCTCTGGCCAGAGTATATCATGTTTGGAGTGCGAGTCTCTAAAATACATGAGAGTAATTAGAAATCCAAAGGACGAGAAAGACATTACTTGGGCTAGGTGTGACGTAGTCAGCCTAGTGGGGACTGACACAAATAGACCGTGTCCTGAACCAAGTGGGTATAAGATGGTGAAGGGAATGGGGCACGATTCATTAGAGTTACTGAAGGGTTTCAGAATAATTTCTTCTGAGGTCAAACCGTTGATCTTTCGATTAATTGGTGATCATGATGTACTACTAGGTGCCACTCATGATCGTTCTATAATTAGTTGATTATAAACGGCCAACATAAATCGAAAGCCTATTTAGTCACACGCACTACGAGTAATCTGAGGGATTTAAAACGAGTTGAAAATTAGATTTTTCGATCAATAGAAATAAGTCGAATCTGAATTTATCAGAGGCGCAATGGAAGCTAAAATGACTAAGTCTTTTGAAGGCTTATTGGGCGAATTAAATGAGTTTAATTCGCGATCGGTCCGGGTTGGTTTGGCCGGCCAAAGAGGGTGCCAAACCTCTTTGTTGTGGCCGGCCACATTAAAGGGAAGAAACCAATTTAATTGGTTTAATTAATAAAATAAATCTAGTGCGATTTGTTTTATAAATTATGGATAAATAAATTTGTGTAAAGAAATTTATATAAATAAATTTATAGAAATTTATTCTTTTTATGAAAATTAAAATGATCCATGGAATGATTTATTTTAATTTTATAAAATCAATTATGAATTGATTTTTCCATAATAAGAAAGTTTATAAATTTCTTATAAAATTTATTCCATAATAAAAGGAGAGATTAATTAGTTTTATTATAAAGTTAGTTATAATAAAACTTGGTAATTCATAAGAGAATTTATAGGATAAATTCCTTATGATAACTAATTAGTTTTATTATAAAGTTAGTTATAATAAAACTTGGTTTAAACGGAATAATTCATAAGAGAATTTATAGGATAAAATTTCTTATGATAACTAATTAGTTTTATTATAAAGTTAGTTATAATAAAATTTGGTTTAAACGGAATAATTCATAAGAGAATTTATAGGATAAATTTCTTATGATAACTAATTCCGTTAATTCCGTTAAGAGGAGACTTGGCAAGGGAAAGACCACTATAAAAGAAACCAAAGGCAAGCCTTGATTTCTTAATCGATATAGAGCTCCCTCTCTCTCTCTTTTAACTTCTCCTTCCCTTCTCCCCACCTAGGGCCGGCACCCACATTGAAGCTTCTAGGGCCGGCGCCCCTTGAAGCACCTTCCTCCATCTAGGGCCAGCGCAAACCCCTCCTCCCCTCTTGGTTGCCGTGAACCATCAAGAAGAAGGAGAAGCCAACCAAGAAAAAGAAGAAGCGGATCTCATCTCCTTCCCTTCGGAATTCGATTCCGTTTCTTGATGGTTAGTTTCCTATTTATTCTCTTGTTCTTCTTTGTTGTGCACAAAACTCGTAGTTCTCGTCGGCACAAAACTCGTGACTTTGCGAAGTCATCCCGAAGAGAACTCGGCGTGGACGCGAATAGAGGCGGAGCTTCCAAGGGACGCTACGGTTGGATCTCGTCCCTTTCTTCGAGTTACGAAAGGTATAAAGTAAATTAGTCTACTTTTCCGCAAAGTTTTATTTTATGATTATGTCAACACACTATAAGGTTGCATGCTAGATACGAAGTTAAAATAATTTAGGAAATTATTTTATGCAAATTCTTCCGATGCACGTAAAAATTTAAAATTTTACGAACTCGTATCCTTGTCAACATGCACCCGGTCCCAACATGCTGGGCACCTAGCGAAGGGCTGCTAGGTATCAAAACCCTAAGACCTAGCGAAGGGCTGATAGGCACCTAGCGCAGGGCTGCTAGGTATTGAAACACTAAGACCTAGCGAAGGGCTGCTAGGCACCTAGCGAAGGGCTGCTAGGCATAGAAGACCTAGCGAAGGGTTGCTAGGCACCTGGCGAAGGACTGCTAGGGAATGAAGACCTGGCGAAGGACTGCTAGGGAATAAAGTCTTGGTCCAAGGGACTGAGCAACTTAGCTGAGCGATGACTAAGGACAGGAGTAGAGACAGGTCAGGGTTTGGGCGTCTCGAGGTCCGGATGTATCGGAAGCTAAGCAAAAGTCCACCCAAAGGACTGGGTGGCAACTGTCTCCTGAAAGGAGTAGGTGAAAGGCAAGTTCTCGAGGATGGGAACTTGTGCCGGTTCGACCTAGGGTTTCGTGGAGATCCAAAGTCCGAACCAAGTCCTTAAGGCTAATATTATATGTATATGTGCTTTGTGTTTGTGTATCTTGCAGGTACCAAGATTGGAAAACAAAGCAAACTTGCTGGAAACCCTGAAGCAGGGCACCCCCAGTGTTGGGGGCGCCCCATCATCCAGTGTTGGGGGCGCCCAAGCCAGAGTGTAAAAAATAGTCTTTGTTGAAGCAGGCAGAACAGGTGTCAAGTGGGGCGCCCGGAGCGTCCGGGGCGCCCGGGTTCAAACCTGTTTTTGCTGTTTCGAGTCCAAAACATAGATAAGCCTCCATGAGGGCGCCCGGGAGGTTTGGGGCACCCTGGTCAAAGGTTTTATCAGCTACGGCGAGGTCGACGCGGGGATAAGGTTTGACCGGGTTTATCGGGGCGCCCCCAGCGTCCAGGGCGCCCGCAGGAGTGCTATAAAAGGGGTTTCGACCCCTCTGCATCAACAACAACTGTGAAGTACCATTCTAATCACTCTGACCGACGACAACGCGCTAAAGATGAGGCTCTACGACCGGGAGGCTCCAGGAGGAAGTGCGCGGCACTTCGGAGATCCAGATTGGCCGAGCTTCAAACTTGTTCTGTTCGGTTTGCTTTAATTTTACTGCAGTTAATTTTCTATATTTGTGATTGCAATTATTGTACTGTAAGATGGGTTTCTCCACCTTCGGAAATTCTGGAAAGGAGATCAATAGTGGACTCACGCCGAGTACATAGGCCTTGGACGTACTGACCCTGGGGGGTCGGGAACCAAGTAAATAAATCCCGCGTGTAAACTGTCTTTTGTTTTGTTCGCTCGTTCTATTGCTTTTGCGCTGCTACTAACTCTGTGTCCAGAACAAACGATAGCATTACGAAAGTTTTACGAAGATTTTTTACGGTCGATATTCACCCCCCCCCCTCTATCGACGGCACCGGTCCTACAGAAAATTCATGTATGTACCCATTTACCTTACAGAATTCCTCGAACCGTTGATTTTCAAACTCTCCCCCGTGGTCACTCCTAATTCTTTTAATTTTAGTATCATTTTAATTTTCAATTAACTTACAAAATTCATTGAATAGGTTTAGGGTTTCATCTTTGGTCTTTAGAAACCTAACCCAGGTAAACCTGGAGTAATCATCAACTATTACTAAGCAGTACCGGTTTTCGCTTAGTGACTTGGCTCCATGTGAATCAAATAGGTCATGGTGCAGGAGCTCAAGTGTGGTTTGAGTTTGATCAGATTGGATTAGTTTGTGACTAGACCTGATTTGTTTACCTTGATTACATGATTCACATATTAAGTTTTCATGATTTTTAATTTTAGGGATACCTTTAATTAGGACGAGTTGGGTGGCTTTTGAAATAATTCTCAGATTAGTGTGACCTAATCTCCTATGCCAGAGGTTTGATTGTTCTAACTGAGTTAACATACATTTAGGTACTAGAGGTAGGTTTATAGTGTAAACATTATTTTTCCTAGTGCCCTTAAGCATAGTTTCTGAGTCTTGCAGGTTTCTAATCAGGCAGTTAGAATTGTTGAAGGTAACTACATAACCGAATCACACAACTGACTTATGCTAAGCAAGTTAAAATTAAAATTTTCAACCAAAAGTACTTTCTTAATAACAAAGTCAGATTTAAGTTCAATATTACCTGACCCAATTACCTTGAGTGTAGCATTGTTGCCAAATGCCACTGAGCCTAGGTTCTTGAACTTGAGTTTGGTGAATTTCAATTTATCTCCAGTCATGTGTCTGGAGCAACCGCTATCCAACATCCATTGGTCCAAATCTTTATGTTCCTACACATAAAGAGTTTTGTTGATTTGGATCCAATTAGAATTAAGAATAGCCTAAATTGATTTTCACAGCCTAGTCTATCTCACCCAATCTAGGGTTATCAATCACGTTAGCCTTATAGTTTTTGTGAGACAGGTTTTGGTAGTTAGAATTAATTTAAAAAATTATGATTTATTTTGAAAAACTTAATTTAATTTTAAAAGACAGTTGATTTTAAGTTTGTTTTAAAAAAATGTTTGAATCTACAATCAACTGAAAATTTGTGTTAGATTCAAATTTGAAAAAGAATAGTTTGAATTTGAATTTCAAAAATTGGCTTCCAGGTCTTGGCGAGGCACTAGGCCTTCTTTGGCCGTAGCCTTATTGGATCATCAACCCTTTCTTTGACAAAGCCTTTTAATGAAATTTTATTTTCAAAACTATTTCGTGAAAAATTCTGGTCTAACTAGCTTGGGTCTTAGATCGGTAGCTTCGGCTAGTTTCACCAGTCTAAAGAGACCAAGTAGAGTATACTTGACCTTATTAGAATTGGCTTCCCTAACGTACTATCATCTCACCCCCACCCAATACTATGTTGTTCAAATTTCAGTTAAGTTGGTTCAGTCCTTAAACTAACCATTCCTAAATCTAAATATGGTAAATTGCAGAAATTAAATAAACAAGCAATCATACAATTTGCAAACAAAGATTGAATTTTATCTAACAATAAATATTGTTTTTAATTTGGCTCCCCCTGGACTAAAGCCACGATAATGGTTTGGCAAGATGTGAATCTTGTCCTTGGGGATCCAATACTGATTTGATCCAGTTTGTTTGTTCAGGCACAGTTTGGGTACCCATGCCTGAACTTTAGGTCTGGACTGGTTCAGTACAGCATAGTAGGATCTTTGTCTAGATTTGGTTCTATAGCCTAGTCCAGATCGATTTAGAACTGACTTCTGTTTTCCAAGAATCATGTCAAGACCCTTGGAACCAGAAGTGAATCATTCAACGCTGATCTAAGGACCTTAACTTGAGTTTTCAAGGAGGAGTTCTCTTTCTCAAGTTTTTCAACTTGAGTAGAGGTTCCTTCTTGAACCTTCTCAGTTAAGGATCTAGAGTCAGCTCTCTCTTTCAGAAGTTTTACTTCCTGTCGGAAAGATTCAACTCGGAGTTTACCTTTCGCCAAATCTCGAGAAAGATAGGAAATTAACTCATTTAATTGAATTCTTGAAAATCCACTTATAGTTATTTCGCCGTCCTCTGAGAATGTAAGTTTGCCGTCGTCCGGCTCTGACTCTGACTCGGTTTTGATTTCTTCTGAGGCGGTTAGGGCTAGCAGGTTCGACTGTGGGACCTCTTCTTCTTCTTCAGAGGAGGACTCGTCCCAGGTTGCCTGAAGTGCCTTCTTCCTTCTAGTCTTCTTGGTCTCCTTTAGGTTCGGACACTCCGTCTTGTAGTGACCCTTCTTCTTGCACTCGTAGCAGGTCACGTTTGGTTTGTTCTTGTCATTTGAGGGTTCAGCCGGTTCTTCCTTTCTTCGACTGGTTTTTCTTCTGTTGGTCTGGTTCTTCAGTTCTTTGTAGTAGTCTCGGGCTAGCCGAACCAGCTTCGGTCGATTTCCCTCGGTGTCTTCTGAGTCTGAGTCTGAATCAGACTCAGGTGCAGGTTGAGGCTTTTTCTTGGTTGTCTTTCTATCTTTACCTGCAAGAAAAGTGATGCCTTTCTCGGCCAAATTGCAGTTAGTCTGCTCATGCAACTCTAATTCAGAAAATAGTTCATCTAACTTTATTTTTGAAAGGTCCCTTGAAACCTTGTATGCATCTACCATAGATGCCCACAAGGTGTTTCTCGGGAAAGCGTTGAGAGCGTACCTTATCAAGTCACGGTTTTCTACCTTGTGACCGATTGTGTGTAGTCCGTTCATTAACTCCTGAATTCTGGCATGGAGCTGGGCTGCTGTTTCATTGTCATTCATCTTGATCGTGTACAACTTGTTCAGGAGGAGATCTCTCTTGCTGATTCGAGTGTCGGAAGTTCCTTCGTACAGCTCGATCAGCTTGCCCCACAGCTCCTTGGCACTGTTGAATGGTCCTACCCGATTCAACTCTTCCTTGGTCAGCCCACATTAAAGGGTCTGGGTTGCTTTCACATCAGCTTCAATTCTTCTTTTCAGAGCGGTATCCCACTCAGTGTACGGCTGTGGTACTCCTTCAGCGTTCTTTGGAATCTCCAGTCCAGACTGGATGATTATCCACATGTCCACCTGAGTTTTCAGGTGGACCTCCATTCGACTTTTCTAGTAGGAAAAGTCTTCTCCACTGAAAAGTGGAGGTCTGGCTGTGCTGAATCCTTCTTGCATGACCATTTAACTGAAACTAAAAAAAAGGAAAGAGATATCCCAAGACTTGGTCTTGGATTAGTAGTGCGGGAAGTAGAAAAAAAATATTTGTCGAGGGGTGTTGCACCAACCTCGATTAACGAGAAAAATTTCGAACGAAAGAAAAAAATTAAAAAGATTTCGAAAACAAATACGAAAAATTCTCAAATTGGTGGTTGTTGTTGGGACCGGGTGCATGTTGACATGGATACGGGTTCGTAATTTTAAAATTTAATTACGTGCAGCGGAAGATTTAGCATAAATAATTTCTCAAATTATTTTAACCACGTATCTAGCATGCAACCTTATATTGTGGAGACATGATCATACATTTAAAATTTTGCAAAAAGTAAACTTATTTACTTAATACCTCGCATAACTCGTAGATAGGGACGAGATCCAACCGTAGCGTCCCTTGGAAGCTCCGCCTCTATTCGCGTCCACGCCGAGTTCTCTTCGAGATGACTTCGCAAAGCCACGAGTTTCGTGCCGACAAGAACTACTAGATTCTCCAAAGGCACGACTAGAATATCAAGAGAGAGAGATGGAAAACTAACCACCAAACGAAAAACGGAATCAAGATTCCGGGAGGAAGGAAGGAGTCGCGGCCCGCTTCTTCTTCTTCTTCGGCACCTTCTTGGTGGAGGTGGCTCACGGCAACCCTAGGGGAGCCCTCTAGGGCCAGCGCCTAGTAGAGGAGGGAGAGGGAGAGAAGGAGAGGAAGTGAGGCTAGGCAAGAATCCTTGATCTCTTGAATTAATCTCCAAGCCTTGCCTTTGCACCTTTATATAGTAGCCTCTTTATCGCCAAGTCTCCTTTTAACGGAATAAATTTTTCATAAGAAATTTATCTTATAAATTTTTCTATGAATTATTCCATTATGCCAAGTTTTTATTATAACTTAATTTATAATAAAAACAACCATGTCTCCCCTTTTATTATGGAATAAAATTTTACAAGAAATTTATTATATAAATTTTTCTTATCATGGAAAAATCAATTCATAATTGATTTTATAAAATAAAATAAACCAATCCATGTTCATTTTAATTTCCATAAAAAGAATAAATTTCTATAAATTTCTTTATATAAATTTCTTTATCCATAATTTTATAAAACAAATCACGCTCGATTTATTTTATAATTTAAACCAAACAATTTGGTTTCCCTTTTATTGTGGCCGGCCAAACCAAAGTGGGTTGGAACCCTCTTTGGCCGGCCAAATCCGTGCTGTTACCTTACGAATTAAACTCATTTAATTCGTCCAATAAGCCTTCAAAAGACTTAGCCATTTTAAGCTTCCGATGCGTCTCTGATAAATTCGGATTCGACTTCTCTTCTTGATCGGAAAATCTAATTTTCAACTCGTTTTAAATCCCTCGAATCACTCGTAGTACGTGTGACTAAATAGGCTTTCGTTTATGTTGGCCGCCTATAATTAACCAATTATAGAACGATCATGAGTGGCACCTAGTAGTACATCATGATCCTCAATTAATCGAAAGATCAACGGTTAACCTCAGATATAATTCTGAAACCCTTCAGCAGCTTTAATGAATCGTGCCTCATTCCCTTCACCATCTTATACCCACTTGGTTCAGGACACGATCTATGTGTGTCAGTCCCCACTAGGCTGACTACGTCACACCTAGCCCAAGTAACGTTCTCTCGTCCTATTGATTCTAATTACTCTTATGTATTTAAGAGATTCATACTCTTAACATGTCATGCTCTGGCTAGAGGCTTCGAGTAACAATCCAACGATAGGCCTTGGGTATACATCTCCTCGCAAGGAGTGGTGAATCCTTTGTAGGTTGTTCAAACATCTTCGGGCACTTCGGCTTATACCCAATCATCCTGGGTCCACACCTCCTTGGAGAAGCTTGCTTAAGATGTCAAAGTATAAGTCTCCATGACCAAGATGACTTGAACACCGCAAGTCAAAGGAACATCGCACTTAAGCTACAGTAAGAACTTCATTGACATATCTATATGTAGATTACCATATGAAGTTTTACAGCTAGTCACTCCAATGAACTAGTTCCCTTAACTAACATTCATGTTTATCTCCTGACATCCCAATGTCTCCAGCCAGTGAGAATCAGCTGATTAGAGAATAACCCATGCTAGTCTCAACAGAATTGATAGTGTTCGTATTTATCAATTCATCGACTAGGGATAATTTCAATACTTCACAATTGCACATGTAGAGATAATCACTAGTTGTGAATTCATCACAAATTCTCTCATGCTGTGAATTGTATTGCGGACATTCAGTAAATGAGTTTAAGATCTCAATCAAATACATGAACATGTATACTCAAATAGAGAATATTCATTTATTAACGTAAATGATTACAATCACAAGGCGATTGCCTTAGGACACTTCTCTCATATTACTAACAGTTGCACCAAATTTGAATTTCCCCGCTCTGATACCACTTGTTGGATCGAGAGAAAACGATAGAGGGGGGTGAATATCGTTAAACGTTTCAGATGGTAAGATAGAGACTGCACAGCGGAAATTAAAAACAAAACAGTATGCAAACACCAAGATTTTACTTGGTTCGGAGTCGCGGTCGGCTCCTACTCCAAGGCCCACGGTCATTGACCGTTTACTGCGGGCAATTCGACATCTGGTGTGGATTGTATTTTGGAGCAGGGGGACGTCGTCGGCGCTTGTCTCTCGAGTTGGGAGGTTTCCGGAGCAGAGCGCTGGAGCAGAAGAGCAAAATTGTGTTGGAAGAAGTTGTTCTTCAGAAGCCTTGGGGTTGGGTGCTATTTATAGCACTTCAGGGCGCCCTGAACATTGGGGGTGCCCCCCCATGTGTCAACCGATCTAGAATTGTCTCGGTCAGCCTTTATCCCACTCGAATAGGGTTGAGGATTGACTCTGGGGGCGCCCGGGACGCTGGGGGCGCCCTGGTTGACCCTTTCAGCGAGCTTCTCGGCTGGATAAAAGTTATCCGCTTCGTTGGCTTGAGTGTGGGGTGCCCTGGGCACTGGGGGCGCCCGGGAGCACGGGGACGCCCCGCCCAGTAAGCTACCGAAGCACTTCTTTGCTTCACTTGTTTTGTATTGGCCTTCGGGGCGCCCGGGACACTGGGGGCGCTCTGCTCAGCTACTTGCCTCTCTCCTTTGGGCATTCTGAGCTGCAGACACACGTTCCTTCGGTCCTGCATCCAGGGTTAGTCCAAAACAATATGAAGCAATAGAGTATTAGGTTTATACAGCCTTAGCTATCTTGGTTCTGACTTTGGGTCTCCAAAATGGAGCCCTAGGTCAAACCAACACCTACTGTTCCCTCGACGGGGAACGCGTCCTCACCTACTCCTCTTAGGAGAATTACCTAATGCCAACCGGCTCCTCCGGTTGGACTTTTGCCCAGCAGTCCTTCGCCAGGTCCCTAGCTGTCCTTCGCCAGGTCTCCAGTTCCAGGCAGTCCTTCGCCTGGTGCCCAGTAGTCCTTCGCCAAGTCTTTAGTTCCAGGCAGTCCTTCGCTTGGTGCCCAGCAGTCCTTCGCCAGGTCTTTAACTCCTAGTAGCCCTTCGCTAGGTGCCCAATAGTCCTTCGCTGGGTCTTAGGGTTCTGATGCCTAGCAGTCCTTCACTAGGTGCCTAGCAGTCCTTCGCTAGGACTTTAATCTGCACACTCAAGTAGTATGTTAGAAAAATAAAACATCTTAACTTTTGAACCCTTTTCCATTGATCAAAACACAGGTTCGACTTGGGTGCTGTCTGCACCAACAGATTCTCGCTGGCTTGAACTCTATCCACTTCGTTAGCTTGGACCCAGGGCGCCCGAGGCATCCGGGGCGCCCGGGAGCACGGGGGCGCCCGAGAGCATGGGGGCGCCCTGCCCAGTGAGTTTCCGAAGCGTATTCTTGCTCAACTCTTGTTTGGCATTGGCTTAGGGCGCCCGGGACGTCCCGGGCGCCCAACCCAGCTACTGCCCCTCTCCTTTGGGACGTTCTGAGCTACAGAAACTCGTTCCTTCGGTCCTGCATCCGAGGTTAGTACAAAACAAAACATAGCAAGCATGTTAGTGCATTTTACAGCCGTAGCTGTCTTGGTTCTGACTTTGGGTCTCCAAAATGGAACCCTAGGTCGAACCGACGCCTACTGTTCCCTGGACAGGGAACGCGTCCTCACCTACTCCTCTCTGGAGATTTTACCTATTGCCAACCGGCTCCTCCGGTTGGACTTTTACCTAGCAGTCCTTCACCACGTCTTCAGTACCAAGCAGTCCTTCGCCAGGTCTTTGTTTCCTGGTAGTCCTTCGCCAGGTGCCTAGCAGCCCTTCGCCAGGTCTTTGTTTCCTGGCAGTCCTTCGCCAGGTGCCTAGCAGCCCTTCGCCAGGTCTTTGTTTCCTAGCAGTCCATCGCCAGGTGCCTAGCAACCCTTCGCCAGGTCTTTGTTTCCTGGCAGTCCTTCGCCAGGTGCCTAGCAGCCCTTCGCCAGGCCTTTGTTTCCTGGCAGTCCTTCGCCAGGTGCCTAGCAGCCCTTTTCTAGGACTTTGTTTCCTAGCAGTCCTTCGCCAGGTGCCTAGCAGCCCTTCGCCAGGTCTTTGTTTCCTGGCAGTCCTTCGCCAGGTGCCTAGCAGCCCTTCACTAGGATTTCTTTCTGCACACTTGAGTAACTTCGTTAGATCACAAATAGTACTTAACTTTGAATCCTTTGCCAATATCAAAACAATGTTCGATATTGTGCTTCCTGCACCAACAATCTCCCCCTTTTTGATTTATGGCAACACAATTCAAAGTTATGTAAAAATTATAACAGATTAAGCAATAAGGTTAAGACCAATTAAATATAGTTATTCTGAACAGTATAAAGTCTAAAGCCAATGTAATTTTGAAAAAAAAAATTCTCATACTCCCCCTGAATAATTGTGTTATAAAACAACAATTAACTTAACTCTTAACTTTGACCTTTCCTCCCCCTTTGACATATATCAAAAAAAATATTTATGGGTGAACAACATATTTAACACGGATTTTTGAGTTTTTTCTAAGTGCTTCATGTTTTTGACAAAGTGTTTTTTCAAAAATAGAGTAAAAAGCATTTTCACTATCAAAACTTTTTTACACGTAGACAATTTTCCATTATGAAAAGTTTTGCAGGCCTAAATTTTGAATCAAACTTTTACTTACAAGGCCAAAAAAAATTTTACTTAGGCAAAATTTCCATTCTTGAAGCTAAATTTCCAAAAAAAATTCAACTTTGGGAAAAATTTTGTTTATTAAAGAAAATTTTGCACATTTAGACGAATTTGCTTGCAAACACTTTGTGCATTTTGAAAAACATAATTCTTAAGAAATTTCTAGACAAGTTTTTCCCCAAAAAAACTTTACTTAGAAATATTTTCCAAAATTTTCAAAAAGTTTTGCTCAGACAAATCTTGTTTACTAAGGAAAATTTCACTTAAAAAAAATTGAAATACTTAGGGGGTGTTTGGTTTGTTCCATTTTCCATTTTCATTTTTTAGAAACCCGCATTTTCTCATTTTTTTGGAAAAATAACTTTATTTCATTATCTAATTTTCCAAAAAATGCTATGTTTTTTTCTAGAAAATAATGCTGGAAAATGCAAACCAAACATGTTTTCCAGAAAATGCATTTTCTACAGAAAATAAAAATGAAAAACAAGCTGGAAAACGCAAATCAAACGCCCCCTTAGATACTTAGAAACTTTTACTTTACTTTTGAAAAAAAAAATCCTTTTTCGTTTTCTTTCTCTCCCCCTTAATGTGAAACTCTTCTCCTTATGTTTTAGACCATTTCTAAGATAAACTTTCATTAAAAAGGGGAAAAAGTTTAAGGAAGAATTTAATTTCACTTTTTCAACTCTCCCCCTTGGCTATATATCAATAAAGAACTTTTAAAAAATATATTTTGAAAGAAATTTTAAAATTTCTGTTTCAGAGTTTCAGAGTCTTGAAAATATAAAAATACTTAGCATAATTCTTGAAAGCATAGCAAAAAGCTTTAAATTGCATAACTCCACTTTGAAAGGTATTTAAAAATTGTATTTGTAGGCAAGTCTTTTAGAAAATTTACGCACTTAGAACACTATTGCCTTGAAAAATATTAGTACTTTTGAAAACATTATATAGAAGTACTTTTGAAAGATATTATGCATTATTGAAGATATAAGTACTCTTGAAGATTATGTATTTTTGAAAAATATAAGTACTTTTTGAAGATTATGCATTTTTTGAAAAATATAAGTACTTTTTGAAAAAAAAAATGTTATGCATTTTGAAACCATAATATTTTACTTGACTAGGTTTCTTTTCCAGTCTGACACAATCCTAGGAATCCTTGTTAACTACAAGGACATTTTCCTAAGTGTCCTAGAAATTCTCAAAACTCAAGCAAATATTATTTCAAAAATAATTTTATATGCCAAAAAAAACATTTTAAAATAATAATATTTTGTAAGACAAATTACTTATGTTTTCGACACAATTTTGAAAATATAGTGTATGGAAACATATTATTTAGAAATATTTAATAACTCTTTTAATTTGACCTCCCCCTAAACTTGACACAGTCCTTGGAAGCTTGTTGACAATAAGTATTCTGTTAGTGAGAGCCCTAGAGCCGATCATATGATGATTACTTTTTGGACTCATTGTATCATATTCTTGTATATATATTTCTTATATATAAAGGCATTTCTTATGGTTATTGTACTTATGTGTATTGGTGCCAAATAACTTAGTATAATAACGTCCTTGAGTAGAAGGTTCTTATCTATATCAATCGATTAGTTGAATCGATAGTGAGATGATATAGAGAACACTACTCTTAATTATTCCTAGTCAAGTATTAACATTCAAGGACAAAGTTAATGCATAGAGACTAGCATGTAGGTCAACATGATGACTTGATCTCACAAGTCATGGATATGAGATATCAAGTTGACACATGGGTATACATTAGAGAATGTATACTGAATGGCCCGCCATGAGAAAGTATCATGGATCGTTATATGAGTGTCATATGCTTTCTCATGTGACTATTAGTATGACTATAGTCCTAGACCTGAAGTTACCATAGTTCCCTACATAAGGAGTTACGTACTTTGGCTTCGTCAAACGTCACCCGTAACTGGGTGGACTATAAAGGCGATTACTGGGTTTGTAACAAATTATGCGGAGGGATGTGAGTAACGTAGATGGGATCTATCCCTCCTATATGACGGGAGTGATATCTTCGTTCTTGATAGAGTAAGACCACTAAGTGCATGGCCATGCCCAAATAAGGCAATATTAGATATTGAGTTTATTTGATTATAGTGAGTCTACTTGGAGATCAAGACATATAGATTGATTTGAGGATGACACGGTCTATGCCTCATGAAAGATCAATCTAGATATCGAGAATAGAAGGGCGTTGTCACATATTGTGATGGTCACAATTATTAGTCACAATGATGATGTTGGATCTCGACATTCTTGTAACTTGGGTAGCAATGATGTGTTGCTAGATACCTCTCATTACTTATGTCCTTAAATAGGTTTAAGGGTATTGCCAACGTTACAAGAACTTATAGGGTCACACACATAGAGCAATAGATGGAGAATAAGTCCATATGATGGACCGAGAGTAATGAAGTCAAAGTTTGACTTTGGCTAAATATGGAAAGTCCATAAAAGGCAAGTTTGACTTGACTCAAATTAGACAACTTGAGTTGGACTCGAGTTTGATCCAAGTGTTGGATGAATCTAATCATGGGAGAATAATGAAGTCAAAGTTTGACTTTGGCTAAATATGGAAAGTCCATAAGAGGCAAGTTTGACTTGACTCAAGCCACATCACCTTGACTTGACCAAGTGATGACTTGGCATCATCATCAAGGCTAAGTAACCTCCCCATTTGAATTTTAAATTCAAATAAGAGGTTACCTAAGATGGTGGCCGGCCACTTAATGGCCAATAATGGCCATTAAGTGGCCTGCCACTTAAACACACAAAAAGATTCTTTTGTGGGTGTGTGATTATTCTTCTCCCAACTTGGTTTTGGTTTTGGTTTTGCTCTCCCTCTCCTCTCATCTTGCCGAGACCCCAATAGAGTGCTAGCACACTTTTGGGCTCTCCTCTCCACTCTCTTGCTTGTGTGGATACTTCTAGAGGGTTGCTACTTTGCATCCTTGAGATCCGACACCAACCGAGGAGCGAGCGGGAATTGCGGGGCACGCATCGAAGGTAGTTTTCACTTCTCTAATAGATCTAGGTTGTAGATCGGTTTTGAAGCATGTAAACGAGCACTCGTAAATTTTTGAAATGGTTTTCTTCGCTCGGATCCTTTCTATTGGGGCTTTCGGGGTTTCCGCGACGCGAAAAAGCGGTTTTCGCGGCCCGAAAAACCCTACATATTTTTCCTCTAAGTTCTTAGGGTTCAATTCAGATCAAAAGAATTATTTAATAATTTCAAAGATAATTGCCAAAGAAAATACTTGTTAGAAATAATTTCTTTTTTGTTTAGACTCCCCCTAAATTTGACACATCTTAGGAGTCCTTGTAGATCATTAAGTAGACCTCCTTTGTGTCTTTAGGGTTTATCAAAATCAAAAAAAAATTTGAACAACCTTTTGAGTATGATAACTTTCAAGGAGATAAATTTTTGAAAACATAACTTGAAATGATAGCACAGTTTTCGAAAAATATTTTGAAATGATGATAATTTTTCAAACAGATAGTAGTATAGGAAGGTTTTTGAATCAATTTTTGAAAACCTTATTTTGAGATGATAATAAGTTTTAGAGCATAAGGTTTTTGAAAAATCTAAATTTTTTTTCGGAAAAACAAAAAAAAACAAAAAACAAAAAAAACCCTTTGTATCCGACACGTCTGACTTTATCTAAGTGCCTTAAGGGATTTCAGTGTTGACTAGGATTGACTGTTTTGACCATGTTTGACTCAGTTAACTATGTTTGACCAATCAATAACTAAATCCAACAAGCCCTAGATATTTAATATGGGTCTATTGAGATATTTAACAAGAAATTCAATATATTAAAAAACTGTTGGAGTAGAAAAAGTATGGTACAGTAAACTGAATTAATTTGAAAACTAGAGATAATTTTAAATAACTTTTGAAAGAACTTTGAGTTTTATTTAGAAGGATAGTGACATATACTCTTAGGTCCTAGATATCTCACCCAGTTCTACGTGATCAAACAAGTTAACCTTATGGGTTTTGTGAGATGCTTTATTTTTATCTTCAAATTAGTGTTAAATCTAAGATTTACTTAAAATTTGTGTTAGATTCAAATCTGACAATAGTAAAGTGAATTTGATTTTCTATAATTGGCTTCCAGGTCTTGGCGAGGCACTAGGCCTTCTTTGGCCGGGGCCTTATTGGATCATCAACCCTTCCTTGACAAAGCCTTTTATAGAAAATTAATCTTCAAGACACTCCTTGAAATATTTTGGCCTAACTAGTTTGGGTCTTGGATCGGTAGCTTCGGCTAGTTCCATCAGACTAAACAGACCAAGTAGTGTATACTTGACCTGTTGGTGCAGAATGCACCTAAGTCAAACCCGTGTTTTGATAATGGCAACATAGGTCAAAAGTTAAGTCTTTCTTGTTTTCTAACAAGTTAATCTAGTGTGCAGGAAAAGCCCTAGCGAAGGACTGCTAGGCACTGGCAAAGGAATGCCAGGAAAGAAAGCCCTAGCAAAGGATTACTAGGCAACTGGCGAAGGACTGCCAGTATCAAGCCCTAGCGAAGGACTGCTAGGCTCCAGGCGAAGGACAGCATGGGACTAAAGCCCTAGCGAAGGACTGCTAGGCAACTGGCGAAGGACTACCAGTTTACAAGACCTGACAAAGGACCGTCAGGCAAAAGCCCAACCAGAGGAACGGTTGGCATCAGGTAAATTCTCCCGAGAGGAGTAGGTGAGGACGCGTTCCCCGTCGAGGGAACAGTAGGCGTCGGTTCGACCTAGGGCTCCATTTTGGAGACCAAAGTCAGAACCAAGACAGCTAAGGCTGTATACACAAATACTTTATTGCTTTATTGTGTTTTGGACTAACCCTGGATGCAGGACCAAAGGAAGGAGTATCTGCAGCTCAGATAGCCTCAAAGGAATGAGGTAGTAGCTGAGTAGGGCACCCGGAGTGTCCCGGGCGCCCCCAAGGGCCATACAAAACAAGTAAAGAAAAAAGGAGTTCGAATACAAGGAGATAGGACTTGGACCCGGTCAATGCGGGCGCCCCGAGCGCTCCGGGCGCCCCGGTCAAAGCGGATCCAGAGGATAGACGCTGACCGAGAGCTCTGCGGATCAGAGGCCATGTGGGGGGCGCCCCCGACGTCCCGGGCGCCCCCAGGCCCTATATAAAGGGCCTTCGACCAAGGCTTCAGTACAACAGTTCTCTCAATGCCCCAACGATCTTCTATGCTCGTGCCTTGCTCCAGAAACACTCCAACTCGAGCCGACGACATCCCGCTGCCCCGAAAGAGTCAATCCACTCCGGACGTCGGTAACGAAGATCGAATTTTTTTATTATTATTATTAGTGCACTTACTTGTAATAAATTATTGTAAACTGTTCTGCGCTTATATAGAATTGCCCAAAGTAAACGGTCAACGACCGTGGGCCTTGGAGTAGGAGTCGACACAGGCTCCGAACCAAGTAAATCGACTGTGTCTTTGTGCTGTGATTATTTTATTTTATTTCCGCTGCGTACGTGCTCTTTACGAAAATCCGAAAGTTTACCGATATTCACCCCCCCTCTATCGGTTTTCTCGATCCAACAAGTGGTATCAGAGCGGGAAAGTTCAAACCTGGTGCAACCACCAGTTTGAAATTTTTTTCAGATTTTTATTTTCTATTTTTTTCTTTACGAATTTCTCGCTAAATATTTCGTTCGTTTTTTTTGTTAAGCGAGGTTAGTGCAACACCCCTCATTATTTAATTTATCCACCACTACTAATCCAAGACCTAGTCTTGGAAAATCCTTTAAGTTTTCTTTTTCAGATTAAATGGCTATGCAAGAAGGTTTTAGCACCGCCAGACCTCCACTCTTCAGTGGAGAAGACTTTTCTTACTGGAAAAGTCGTATGGAGGTCCACCTGAAAACTCAGGTGGACATGTGGATCATTATCCAGACCGGTCTGGAGATCCCCCGAAATGCCGAAGGACTTCCTCAGAGCTACTCTTAATGGGACAGCACCCTAAAGCGAAAGATAGAAGCCGACGCAAAAGCTACTCAGACTCTTCAATGCGGATTGACGAAAGAGGAGCTGAACCGCGTGGCCCCTTTCAAAAGTGCAAAGGAGCTATGGACAAAACTGATCGAGCTACACGAAGTGACTTCAGATACTTGGATCAGTAAGAGGGATCTGCTACTGAACAAACTCTACACCATCAAGATGGCCGACAACGAAACAGCAGCCCAGCTCCACGCACGAATCCAAGAGGTAATGAACGGTCTTCACACAATAGGTCACAAGGTTGAAAACCGTGACCTAATAAGGTATGCTCTAAACGCCTTCCCTAGAAACACCTTGTGGGCATCTATGGTAGATGCATACAAGGTATCTAGGGATCTTTCTAAAATAAAATTAGATGAATTGTTTTCCGAACTAGAACTCCACGAACAAACTAACACCAATATGGTCGAGAAAGGTATTGTTAGAAATTCTGGGCCGCAAAAACCGCTTTTTGCGTTGCGAAAACCCCAGAAGTTCGGCCACGGGATCCGTGCGAACATAAAATAAATTACGAGTACGAGTTTCGCTACTAAATCTACATTAGATCTACATGATAGAACCATTACCCTTGATGCGTAGCCCTTCGCTTTCCCGCTTGTCCAAAAGCCGCCGGATCTCGTAGAGTATCAAGGCAGACACTCCTCTATATGTATCCACGCGAACAAGATAGATGGATCAAAACCTTAGGTGTGCTAGCACCTTCTAGGTTTCGACAAGAGGAGAAGGATAGCAAGAAGAAAAATCTCTAGAGGAAGAAGAAGAGCCACACCCAAAAAGGGAACCAAAATCCCTTTTTGATCACCCTTGGTGGCCGGCCACTTAATGGCCATTAATGGCCATTAAGTGGCCGGCCACACATGCCATAACCTCCTCCATTTGAATTCAAATTCAAATGGGAGGGGTTACCGCCTTGGAAATGATGTGGCATACACATTTAGTCAAAAACCAAGCCAAGTCATCACTTGGTCAATTCAAGGTGAGGTGGTTTTGGTCAAGTCAAACTTGCCTTTTATGGACTTTCCATATTTAGTCAAGTCAAACTTGACTCCATTTCTTCTCCCATGTCAAGTCTAACTTGAAGTGGAACCAAGTCAAGTCAAACTTGATTTGGATTTAGGTCAAGTCAAACTTGCCTTTTATGGACTTTCCATATTTAGCCAAGTCAAACTTGACTTCAATTTTTCTTCTCCCATGTCAAGTCTAACTTGAAGTGGAACCAAGTCAAGTCTAACTTGATTTGGATTTAGGTCAAGTCAAACTTGCCTTTTATGGACTTTCCATATTTAGCCAAGTCAAACTTGACTTCAATTTTCTCCATCTATTTGTTCTTTGCGTGTGACCCTATAGGTTCTTGTAACGTTGGCAATGCTTCTAACCTCTTAGAAGCATAAGCAATGAGCGGTATCTAGCAACACATCATTGCTACCCAAGTTACAAGAATGTTGAGATCCAACATCACCTTGTGACTAATAATTGTGACTCTCACAATATATGATAATGTCCCTCTATCCTTGATATCTAGATTGACTCAATTGAGGCATAGACCGTGTCATCCTCGAGTCAATCTATATCTTGAACTCCAAGTAGACTCACACTAATCAAATGAGCTCAATATCTCATATTGACTCACTTGGGCATGGCCATGCACTTTGTGGTCTAACTCTATCAAGAATACGATATCGCTCCCGTCATATAGGAGGGATAGATCCCATCTACATCACTCACATCCCTCTCCATAATTTGTTACATACCCAGTAATCGCCTTTATAGTCCACCCATTTACGGGTGACGTTTGACGAAGCCAAAGTACGTAACTCCTTATGTAGGAATCCATGGTGACTTCAGGTCCAAGGACTAATAGTCATACTAATAGCCACATGAGAAAGTATATGACACTCATATAACGATCCATGATACTTTCTCATGGCGGGTCATTCAGTATACATTCTCCAATGCATACCCATGTGTCAACTTGATATCTCTATATCCATGACTTGTGAGATCAAGTCATCATGTTGACTTACATGCTAGCCTCTACGTATTAACATTGTCCTTGAATGTTAATACTTGACTAGGAATTATTTAGAGTAGTGTTCTCTATATCATCTCACTATCGATTCAACTAATCGATTGATATAGATAAGAATCTTCTACTCAAGGACATTATTATGCTTAGCTATTCGGCACAAATACACGTAAGTATAATAACCATAAAACATACCTTTATTTATACACAGGAATATGATACAAATGAGTCTATATAATCATCACATGATTGGCTCTAGGGCTCTCACTAACAGGTATTGTTTTCGTTGCAGGTAAAACTGGAAGGACAACGAAGAAGAAGCCTAAACCTGAACCCGAGTCTAACTCTGACTCAGACTCAGAAGACGAAGAAGGAGAATAAACTAAGCTGGTCCGGCTCGCTCGAAGCTACTACAAGGAGCTGAAGAACCGAACCAACAAACGGAAAACCGGCCGAAGAAAGGACGAACCAGCTGAACCCGCAAACAAGCCTAATGTGACCTGCTACGAGTGCAAGAAAAAGGGTCACTACAAGTCAGAGTGCCCTAACCTAAAGGAGACAAAAAGGACGAGAAGAAAGAAGGCACTGCAAGCAACCTGGGACGAATCGTCCTCAGAAGAAGAAGAAGAGGCACCCCAGTCCAACCTCCTAGCTCTGACCGCCTCAGATAAAGTTGAGACTGAGTCAGAAACAGAACAAGAGGACGGCGAGCTGACCTTCACAGAAGACGGAGAAATTAAGGTAACTGGTTTTAATAGATTGCAATTAAGTGAGTTAATTTCATTTCTTTCTCGAGATTTGGCCAAAGCCAAACTCCGAGTCGAATCCCTCCGACAGGAAGTAAAACTCCTGAAAGAGGGAGCTGACTCTAAACCCTTAACCGAGAAGGTTCAGGAAGGAACTCCTACTCAAGTTGAAAAACTTGAAAAGGAAAACTCCTCCCTGAAAACTCAGGTTAAGGATCTTAGATCAGCATTAGAACGATTTACATCTGGTTCCAAAGGTCTTGACATGATCCTTGGAAAACAGAAATCAGTTCTAAATCGATCCGGATTGGGCTATAGAACCAAATCTCGGCAAAGATCATACTTTGCTGTACTGAATCAGTCCAGAGGTAAAATTCAGGCATGGGTACCTAAACTATACCTGAACAAACCGACTGGATCAAATCAGTATTGGATCCCCAAGGACAAGATTCACATCTTGCCTAACCATCACCGTGGCTTTAGTCAAGGGGGAGCCAAACTGAAAACTATTTTCATTATTAGATAAACTTGTTATTCTTGATTTAAATTGCTTGATTGATTGGTTATTTAATTTCTGCAATATACCATGCTTAGACTTAGGCTAGCTTAAGGACTAAACAAACATAGCTAAAATTTGACAACATAGTATTGGGTGGAGGAGAGATGATAGTATGTTAGGGAAGCCAATTTGGCGGAACTAGCCGAAGCTACCGATCCAAGACCCAAACTAGTTAGACCAGAAATTTTTCAAAGAATTTTTTAAAATGAAATTTCATTAAAAGGCTTTGTCAAGGAAAGGGTGGATGATCCCATAAGGCTACGGCCAAAGAAGGCCTAGTGCCTCGCCAAGACCTGGAAGCCAATTTCTGAAATTCAAATTCAAATTTTTTTTGTCAAATTCGAATCTAACACAAAATTTCAGGTATTTGTAGATTTAAACATTTTTGTTAAAATTAATTATTTTCAAAATTAATTAAGTTTTTAAAATTTAATTGTTTTCAAAATTAATCAAAATTTTCAAAATAATTTTAACTATCAAAACCTGTCTCACAAAACCTATAAGGTTAACGTGATTGAAAACCCTAGATTTGGGTGAGACAGCAGGATTAAGACTAAGTTGGAAATTCTTTTACCTATAGGATGAGATATTCTTGTATTTGTCAAAATCATGGTCAAACCATGATTAATATAGTCAAACCATGGTCAAAGCGGTCAAACCACAGTCAAAGCAGTCAAACCATGGTCAAACCAATTTAATCATGGTCAAAAGATGACAAGACATAAAGCTTGTCCCTTTCTATACAAACCCGGGCGCCCGGGACCACACGGGCGCCCCCCCCCCCCATAGCTTTTTTGTTCCCCGAGACAGAAAAGCTGCCTTGCCCTTGACCTGGGCGCCCGGAACCACACGGGCGCCCCATCACCTCAAATGTAGCCAAAGCTGCAAAAGCAACCTGTTGACGGCGCCCGGACTGTCCCGGGCGCCCCCAATCAGTCCTTCACACTGCCTTTGGCAGTAACCCTGACCAGGGCGCCCGGAAGCTCCCGGGCGCCCCCATGAGTTTGCCTATAAAAGGCACACGAACCTCCTTCACTTCCCACACCAAAATCAACCTTCTTCTCCACTTCTTACTCTTCAAGAAGACCTTGCAAGTCCTCTTCCTCAACCATGCCTCCCCGAGCCGTCCGGTATGATTATCATTTATTTTTATTGCATTTAAAATTCTTTCATGCAATATCTTTATTCTTCCTTTAACTCCCTTAACCTAGGTTCGGCATCGAACCCGGCCAATCCCGGTGCCGAACCTAGTCCGGACCCTTGATTTCCAAACCTAGAGTTATGTAATAGGTTTGCACAAACAATCTACAAGCCTATTAAAATGAGTTATCTCAATAGGCATTTTTTTACCCAATCATGCCCTGTCGCCATGAACATCATCAACTTCTATCAATTGGACAATCTTGTCTTCTGCACGCATACCATTAATGAATCTTTATGCGTAGAATTTTATAATAATATAATTCGATAAGATAATCTTATGTTTCACACCACTGTCCAAGGGATTCCTTTGACTATAACCCCTACTCTGTTGAACCGCTTCCTAGGACTGCGACCCTCTCAATCTACATTCTGTTGTTATCCTCCTAGGAACCCCCCATTTGATCCTCCCTACTCAGAGATTACCCTAGATACCATTCACTCCTATTTTTATAGGGCAGACCTCCCAGCAAATAGACGCTTTCAAGCTGTTGAACTTCAGGCCCAGAACTATGCCTTGTATGGAGTTCTGGTCCGCTGCATCTTACCACTCTCTACCAGAGACCTAGGGACTATGAAACCCTTTCATGCTTTTCTTCTTTATGCCCTAGTCCATCACCTTGACCTAGACATTGGACTCCATATGTTTCATACCATTCTGCATGCACCCAGTGTCACGACCCAGGGACGAGTGCGCACACCATATTGCCACATCATTACATCCCTCCTTCATCACCACGGTCGGGACATTACCGTTGGTGAAATTTCCGCTATGACCGACTTTGACGAAATAGGATTTAGGAACTTTTCCTTAGCGGGTCTAGAGGTATCGGCCACCGGGGTTCTTAGTTGGAGACGATAGCAGGCCGGAGCACCAGTCGACTCAGACGAGGAGGTTGAGGTCGACGTCGGAGATCTAGCAGCAGCAACCCGAGTGCATATAGATGAGCCCGCTCCACCGACACTCTACGATCGAGTGACTCAGCTAGAGACACGTGTTCAGAGCCTCCGAGAGGAAGTGGAGGCCAATCATGCCGAAAACATGGAGACAAATCTGGGCTACTACAACAGTTACATGAGCGCCCTTCGAGCCGAGAGGGAGGCCAGAGAGGCAGAGTATCATGAGATGATGACCCAATTTCGATCCTGGCAGCCAGGCTCCTCCGATCATCCCGGTCCCTCATCTTTGATCTGCTTAGTATTGTACCAGCATTTGACTGCCCCTACTCAGTAGGGTTGACTATGTTTGACTCTTGACTATATTGACTACTTTCTGTTGATCAGTTTATGAGTACTTGTTCTTTTTGCAATTAGGATTGTGCTTTGTAGAATAGATTAATTTTTTTAACTTAATTTAAAAGTGTTTTAAAAAATAATTTGAAAAACTGTTTTACTTAATTTCAAAATCAGTTTTCACTTTTTACTTAGTTTTATAGCAAAACTACCCCCTTTAAAAAATTAGAGCTTTTTCGAAAATGGACTTAGCCTAGACCCTAACCCTAGAACTGCATGCACCTATAGACTTAGAAGCCAGCATCTCACAAGCACCTTAGGGTACTTTTGATTGATAATCTAGAAAGGGTTGAGATGCTTAGGTCTTTGCCTTAATTCAAGATGCTTTAAGTCAGTGCATCTGCAGTAATTGGGGGCACTAAATACAACTTAAACAGCAATCGAGTTAAGTATCAAGTTTATAAAATCTAACTTGAACAGAAACACTTAACTTGACTAACCCTAGCAAAAACTACTGTTTGTAACAGTTAGTAAGTAGCTAATTGAGTTAGACAGGTCCCTACAGAGAAAATTGATTGATTTAGTGTAAATCTAATTATGAATTGGTTCAGTACAGCAAATTCTTATTTATTTCCTTTATGTAATCATATTTATCTTGTTTTGATATATGGCAAAGGGGGAGAGATAGGAAAGGAAAGAGAAAAATTAGAGAAAAATTACTTTTACTTTTTCCTAATTACTTTTACTTTTTCAAAATTTCTCCTTTATTCAAAAAGGTTCAAAAATATACTTATCCTTTATTCAAAAGCTTAAACTTTTTGAAGAAGTACTTAAGTTCTTAAAGCTTTCAAAATTTTGCCTAAGTACTCAAGTTTCAAAAGTTCTTAAAGCTTTCAAAATTTTGCCTAAGTACTCTAGTTTCAAAATTTCTTAAAGCTTTCAAAATGTTGCTAAGATGTTTTACTCAAGCTTTCTTTTTACTCAAGCTTTCAAAATTTTGCCTAAGTACTCTAGTTTCAAAATTTCTTAAAGCTTTCAAAATGTTGCTAAGATTTTTTTTCTCAAGCTTTCAAAATTTTGCTAAGTACTCTAGCTTCAAAATTTTTCCAAGCTATCAAAATATTGCTAAGTACTCTAGCTTCAAAATTTTTTTTCCAAGCTTTCAAAATATTGCTAAGTACTCTAGCTTCAAAATTCTTTTCTCAAGCTTTCAAAATTTTGCTAAGTACTCTAGCTTCAAAAGTTTTTTTCTTACTCAAGCCTTCAAAATTTTTTGCTAAGTACTCCAGCCTCAAAATTTTTATTCAAGCTTTCAAAATTTTGCTAAGTACTCTAGCCTTTCAAAAGTTTCTTACTTAAGCTTGTCAAAAAAATTTTTGGTACTCTAAAGCGTAAGTTTTTCAAAACTGTATTAAAACTGAAATTCTTACTTAAGCTAACATTTTCAAAAAGTTTTCAAGTACAAATAAAGTTTTTTTAACCCCACGAATTTTTGGAAAATCTAGGGGGAGGTGCCTTCCAGGGGGAGCGAACAAAAGTTAAAACTTTTTCATGTTTTGCTTAAACTTAACTTTTTGAACTAGGGTTGCCATAAATCAAAAAGGGGGAGATTGTTGGTGCAGAATGCACCTAAGTCAAACCCGTGTTTTGATAATGGCAACATAGGTCAAAAGTTAAGTCTTTCTTGTTTTCTAACAAGTTAATTTAGTGTGCAGGAAAAGCCCTAGCGAAGGACTGCTAGGCACTGGCAAAGGAATGCCAGGAAAGAAAGTCCTAGCAAAGGATTACTAGGCAACTGGCGAAGGACTGCCAGTATCAAGCCCTAGCGAAGGACTGCTAGGCTCCAGGCGAAGGACAGCCTGGGACTAAAGCCCTAGCGAAGGACTGCTAGGCAACTGGCGAAGGACTGCCAGTTTACAAGACCTGACAAAGGACCGTCAGGCAAAAGTCCAACCAGAGAAATGGTTGGCATCAGGTAAATTCTCCCGAGAGGAGTAGGTGAGGACGCGATCCCCATCGAGGGAACAGTAGGTGTCGGTTCGACCTAGGGCTCCATTTTGGAGACCAAAGTCAGAACCAAGACAGCTAAGGCTGTATAAACAAATACTTTATTGCTTTATTGTGTTTTGGACTAACCCTGGATGCAGGACCAAAGGAAGGAGTGTCTGCAGCTCAGATAGCCTCAAAGGAATGAGGTAGTAGCTGAGTAGGGCGCCCGGAGTGTCCCGGGCGCCCCCAAGGGCCATACAAAACAAGTAAAGAAAAAAGGAGTTCGAATACATGCTGGGCCGGGCACCCCCATGCTCCCGGGCGCCCCCGCTGCTCCCGGGCGCCCCCATGCGCAACATCGAACCCGAACCCCTCGAAGCCAAGGAGATAGGACTTGGACCCGGTCAATGCGGGCGCCCCGGTCAAAGCGGATCCAGAGGATAGACGTTGACCGAGAGCTCTACGAATCAGAGGCCACGTGGGGGGCGCCCCCGACATCCCGGGCGCCCCCGACGTCCCGGGCGCCCCCAGGCCCTATATAAAGGGCCTTCGACCAAGGCTTCAGTACAACAGTTCTCTCAACGCCCCAACGATCTTCTACGCTCGTGCCTTGCTCCGGAAACACTCCAACTCGAGCCGACGACATCCCGCTGCCCCGAAAGAGTCAATCCACTCCGGACGTCGGTAACGAAGATCAAATTTTTTTATTATTATTATTAGTGCACTTACTTGTAATAAATTATTGTAAACTGTTCTGCGCTTATATATAATTGCCCAAAGTAAATGGTCAACGACCGTGGGCCTTGGAGTAGGAGTCGACACAGGCTCCGAACCAAGTAAATCGACTGTGTCTTTGTGCTGTGATTATTTTATTTTATTTCCGCTGCGTACGTGCTCTTTACGAAAATCCGAAAGTTTACCGATATTCACCCCCCCCCTCTATCAGTTTTCTCGATCCAACAAGACCTTATTAGAAGGGCTTCCCTAACGTACTATCATCTCACCTCCTCCCAATACTAGGTTTTCAAGTTTTAAGTAACTCTTTAGTCCTTAAACTAGTCAATCCTAATTCTAAGCAAAAAAAAAACAAAAATAAAAAGAAAAAGAAACACACAATTAAAGCAAACCATTATCTAAGTAAGGTCACAATTAGAGTAATACTCCGGATTTTCGAAATCAGCAAGATTATGAATTAATTAATTTACATGAAATCAATCACATTATTCAAGGTAAATAACGGATTTTCAAATACTGTAAATTTACCTTTGTCGATTGTTTGTCCGACATTCATGGTAGCTCTTTTATCTGTGCATTCACTTTTGTAATGCCCGAACTCCTGGCACTTGAAGCATTGAATGCAACTTTTATCCTTTCGTGCTTTTGGAACTGGTTCCTTTGTCGTCATCGGTGGTGTCGTTCGAATCTTACGAGTAGGACACTCACTTTGGTAGTGCCCTCTCTCCCTGCATGTGTAACAAATTACATGATTTTTAAAATTTGAATTTACACATTTACCTTTTGGTTCCTTATTGGGAATCTCCCCCTTGATTCTTGCCACCTCGGATCTAGGCTCATCTTCTGATTCTGTGTCTGAGTCGGACTCAGGTACTAGTTGAAGCTCCTTCTTTAGTGGTTCTTTAGGATTTTTCCCTGTAATAGAATTTACACCTTCCTCGACCATTACAGTATCTGCTTGATTATTTAATTCTAATTTTGAAAAGAATTCAAAATCGGTGACCGTCTCAGTCAATTCGTCGTCTGATTCTGGTTCGACTTTGGATTCGGGTTCAGACTCTGACTCGGCTATTTGTGCTTGGACTGAAAGGGCAAGATAACTTACCTGATCTTCTTCTTCATCTGAGATCTCTTGATGAAGGTTAATCAATTTTTCCCAGATTTCTCTAACACATCTGCATGGACCTACTAGCTCGAGTTGCTCTTTGGTTAGGCCACATTGTAGAATTACAGTTGCCCTTGCATCGGTCTAGATTTGGTTGAGAGTTCGTTCATCCAATTTATCCCACTCGATTGATAACTCATCTTCTACGGGAAAAGAGAATCCCGTTTGGATGATCATCCATAAGTCCATGTGGGCCTTCAGAAGGGACTCCATTTGACTTCACCAAAAATTGAAGTTCTTGCCGGAGAACAGCGGTGGACGGGCACTGTTCCACTCTTGGTTGGTCATTTAGTTTATACCTTGCACACAAGAGAAATAACAGAAATGTACCAAGACTCAGTCTTAGATTAGTAGTGTAGGAGAAAAAATATAGCCCAACAAAATTGTTGCACGAATTTCGAGGTAAAATAATAATAAAAAGTTATGACAAATTTTTGAAAATGTTGATTTTATCAATTATGATTAATGATGAAAAAGTAAGAATTCAATGTTTGGGAAAAAATATGCTCGATTTAAGGTAGCATGATTTTCGAGAAAAAAATATTAAAAAATATTCAAATAATAATAAAAAAGTTTATGACAAATTTTTTAAAATTGATCGTTTTATCAATTCTGACTTATAGTGAAAAAATAAGAATTGAAAATTGAAAAAGGCGTACCTACAGATATATTTTATTTGAATAAGAATTGAATATTTTAAACCCACCTACAGATATTATTTATTTGAAAATAAAGATCGAGTGATGTTGCACCAACCTCGATTAACGATAAAACTTAAAAAAAATAAAAACAATTCGAAGAAAATCTGAAAAATTCTCAAATTGGTGGTTGCACCAAATTTGAGCTTCCCCGCTCTGATACCACTTGTTGGATCGATAGATACAATAGAGGGGGGTGAATATCGTAAACTGTTTCGGATTTAGAGAGAGAATGCACAACGAAAAATTAACATGAAAACCAAATGCGAACACAAGGATTTACTTGGTTCGGAGTCGCGGTCAGCTCCTACTCCAAGGCCCACGGTCGTTGACCATTTACTGCGGGCAATTCTATATGTGCGCAAAATGTTTACAGCAGAATATCACAGTTGTAGTACAGTAAACTGAAACTTAACACTCTTCGTTACCGACGCCCGTGTGGATTGTACTTCGGAGCAGAGGGTCGTCGTTGGCACTTGTATCTCGAGATGGGAGGTTTCCGGAGCAGAGCGCTTGAGTCGAAGAGCGTATTGGAATTGGAAGAATGTGTTGAGAAGCCTTGGGGGTCGAGCTCCTTATATAGTGAGCCTAGGGGTGCCCGGGACGTTGGGGGCGCCCTCCACGTGTCACTTGATCCGGCAAACTCTCGGTCAGCCATTCTCCCTCCAGGATCGGGCTGAGGTTTGACGGGGCGCCCGGGACGCAGGGGGTGCCCTGGTTGACTGGGTCCGCTAGCTTCTCACTGGCTTGAACTCTATCCACTTCATTAGCTTGGACCCAGGGCGCCTGAGGCATCCGGGGCGCCCGGGAGCATGGGGGCGCCCCGCCCAGTGAGCTTCCGAAGCGTATTCTTGCTCAACTCTTGTTTGGCTTTGAGTTAGGGTGCCCGGGACCTCCCGGGCGCCCAACCCAGCTACTGCCCCTCTCCTTTGGGACGTTCTGAGCTGCAGAAACTCGTTCCTTCAGTCCTGCATCCAGGGTTAGTACCAAACAAAACACAACAAGCATGTTAGTGCATTTTACAGCCGTAGTTGCCTTGGTTCTGACTTTGGGTCTCCAAAATGGAACCCTAGATCGAACCGACGCCTACTGTTCCCTCGACGGGGAACGCGTCCTCACCTACTCCTCTTAGGAGATTTTACCTGTTGCCAACCGGCTCCTCCGGTTGGACTTTTGCCCAACAGTCCTTCGCCAGGTGCCTAGCAGTCCTTCGCCAGGTCTTCAGTACCAAGCAGTCCTTCGCCAGGTGCCCAACAGTCCTTCGCCAGGTCTTTGTTTCCTGGCAGTCCTTCACCAGGTGCCTAACAGCCCTTCGCCAGGTCTTTGTTTCCTGGCAGTCCTTCGCCAGGTGCCTAGCAGCCCTTTGCCAGGTCTTTGTTTCCTGAGAGTCCTTCGCCAGGTGCTTAGCAGCCCTTCGCTAGGACTTTGTTTCCTGGCAGTCCTTCGCCAGGTGCCTAGCAGCCCTTCGCCAGGTCATTGTTTCCTGACAGTCCTTCGTCAGGTGCCTAGCAGCCCTTCGCTAGGACTTTGTTTCCTGGCAGTCCTTCGCCAGGTGCCTAGCAGCCCTTCGCTAGGACTTCTTTCTGCACACTTGAGTAACTTCGTTAGATCTCAAATAGTACTTAACTTTGAATCCTTTGCCAATATCAAAACAAGGTTCGATATGGTACTTCCTACACCAACATGCTGGGCACCTAGCGAAGGGCTGCTAGGCATCGAAACCCTAAGACCTAGCAAAGGGCTGCTGGGCACCTAGCGAAGGGCTGCTAGGCATCGAAACCCTAAACCTGGCGAAGGGCTGCTAGGCACCTGGTGAAGGACTGCTAGGCATTGAAGACCTGGCGAAGGGCTACTAGGCACCTGGCGAAGGGATGCTGGGGAAAAGTCCACCCGAAGGACTGAGTGGCAACCGTCTCCTGAGAGGAGTAGGTGAAAGGCGCGTTCTCAGGGGTGGGAACTTGCGTCGGTTCGACCTAGGGTTTCATGGAAATCCGAAGTCCGAACCAAGTCCTTAAGACTAATATTGTATGTATATGTGCTTTGTGTTTGTGTATCTTGTATGTATCAAGAACCGGAGACAAAGCAAGCGGAAGGTTGGAAAGCAACCAACCCGGGCGCCCCTACTGATGGGGGCACCCAGATCAAAGCCTAAAACCCAGTGTTGGGTTGAAAGGCATGAAGCCAGGCACCTAGAGTGATGGGGGCGCCCAGGTCAAAGACTAAAAAGCAGTATAGTTGAAGAAAGCAGAATAGGCTTCAAGCGGGGCGCCCGGGAGGTCTGGGGCGCCCGAGTTCAAAGTTGTATTTACTGTTTCGAGTTCGAAACACAGATAAGCCTTCACGCAGGCGCCCAGGAGGTCAGGGGCTCCCTGGTCAGAGGTTTTATCAGCCGCGGCGAGGTCGGCGCGGGGATAAGGTTTGACCAAGTTTATAGGGGCGCCCCCAGCGTATCGGGCGCCCGTATGAAGCCTATATAAGGGGTTTCCACCCCTCTGCTTCAAACACAACTGCTGTGAGTGATTCTGAGCATTCTGACCGACGACAACGCGCTAAAGACGAGGTTCTACGACCGGGAGGCTCCAGGAGGAAGTGCGCGGCACTTCGGAGGTCCAAATCGGCCGAGTTTCAAACCCTAGTTGTTCGGTTTACATTTAATATTCTGTACTTACTTTGCTATACTTTTGTTTGTACTTATACACTGTAAGATGGGTTTTCTTCACCTCCGGAAATTCTGAAAAGGAGACCAATAGTGGACTCACGCCGAGTACATAGGCCTTGGATGTACTGACCCTGGGGGGTTGGGGTAAATAAATCCCGCTATGTCCTTGTGTTCTTTCTATTTTTATTTTCCGCTGCACTAACACACTGAGTCCAATACGAACGAAAGTTTTACGAAAGTTTTCAAAGAATTTTAACGGTCGATATTCACCCCCCCTCTATCGACGCACCGGTCCTACACGCGATACCCCGTAAAACCAAACAAGGGGGTCGCCACCGAGGTCAGTTCCTCCTTGTCTATCTGCATCTGCTCCCAAGCCGCTTTGTACAGAACATTCATGGAGCTTCCTGTGTCCACAAAGATGCATTTTACCTCATAATTGGCGATGCGGGCCACAATCACTATGGCGTCCCCGTGTGGAGCTTCTACTTCATCGAGATCGGATGGCCCAAAAGAGATAGTGGGCCCGCCCCCGGGCTTCGGCTTGTCCCAATGGAGTAATTTCCAACCGTCGGGTGTACGACTTCCGAGCTCGATTAGAGTCGCCCCCGGTGGGTCCCCCGGAGATGACCCCTGCATGGCCCGAGGGGGGCCTCGCACAGGAACTTTGCCCTTTTGGGGGCCTCCTTCCAAGGAGGGAGATCTTCGGGGAGCCGATCCCCGGCTCCTGCCTCTGGATCGCGACCGGGATCGCGGTCAGACTTTGTTTTCCCCGCCGGCCGTCGTCGGGGGGAAAGGCTTCGTCGAGGCGACCTTCTGTGATGCCCTGACTTGTTCCATTTTCTCCGTGGTTTAGCGTCTGCTTCCTCAGGGAACTTCTTTTTCAGGGCATGACATTCTTCTGTGGAGTGAGTCGAACTGCCATGAAACTGCTGTACTTGGGCAATGCCTCTGGTGGTTCGACGTCTACGGTCTCCACCAATCGACGCCTGCCGGTCCAGTGATCCTTTCAGCGTGGTAGGTCATTTCCCCTCATCGGAGCTGGTGGCTCCTTCCTATCCAGCCGAGGGGCTGCGAGGGCTGAAGCTCCGACTGGGTCCTTGCACCGGGCGTACTGTACTTCCTCTACGTTGACATACTTGACTGAGCGTCCTAGTAAGTCGTCGAAACTAACAGGGGGCTTCTTCACCAAGGATCGGAAGAAGTCTCCTTCCGCGAGCCCTTGGGTGCAGGCACTAACGAGTATCTCCGATGTTGCGCTTGGTACATCCCGTGCCACCCGGTTGAACCTCTATATGCACTCCTTAAGCGGTTCCTTAGGTTTTTGCTTAAGAGCGAACAGGTTGAGCGCTGTCTTCTGGTAGCACCGACTACTTGCGAAATGGTGCAGGGAGGCCATTTTGAACTCCGCAAAGGAATTGATGGAGCCTTGGGGCAGCCTCTGAAACCACCGTTGCGATGCACCAGATAAGGTGTTCAAAAACACCCGGCACTTTACTCCATCAGTATATTGGTGCAGAAGCGCCACATTTTCGAACTTGCAGACATGATCTTCTGGATCTGTCTTCCCGTCATACTCAGATATCCCCGTCCCGTGAAACTGCTTTGGCATAGGTTCTTCCACAATCTTTGACGAGAAAGGAGTGGATGGAGGCTTTTGGAAGATCTTGGGTCCATCCCTCCTTCCCAGACCATCCTCATGCCTCTGAGCACTAGAGGCTACCGAGTGAGCCTTTTCCCCCTCTACAGGGGACTCTCTGCGGGGGCCTTAGGCTGCACCATCATGTCGCCCCCCAGGAGTCACGAACCTTCTAGAGGGCGAGGCAGAGATCCTGGGGATCTCTTCCCTCGCTGGCCCTGCTGGTTGCAGGGCCGCCTGCTCGATTTGGTATTGGTCCAAGGCCTCTTTGACGGCATTAGCCACCCGGCGGTCAAACTCCTCTCGCATGAAGGTGAGGGGTTGTTCCTCCGGTCCTGCCATCAGTGGTCTTTCAGGTGCTCTTTCGCTTACCACAGACGGCGCCAAATTTGTTCCGGAAAGAGTCGTTGATGATGGTCAGTCACTGAGGATTAGCCCCTGCGGAGGTGGCTATGTCGCCGAGGAACTAGAGAATCCTGCGAGAGTAACACGAGTGTTAAGGGGCACGCCGGTTAGGGTCCGGCGGAGTCCACTCCGACGCTCAAGTTAGTAGGCTGGCCGAACGAGGGTGCTAAAGAAAGGAAATATACAGAGATGAGAGATCGTAACCCCTTACCAAAGGGACAGAACTACCTTTGATACCCGGGCAAACCGACTGATCGTGCCTCCTTTATGGCGGTCACGTCTTCGAGATTCAGGCCGCGTCCGTCGCTTTCGGCGACAGAGGGATATTCTTTTGAAATAGTCCAGGTCATTATCCTTTTTCTTTAGTCGCGGCGCCTGGGGCTCTCGAGGTTGGGAGTTGCGGGGACTCCAACTCCCGAGGCGAGCTCAGGGTTCTTCAGGTCACTATTTCCTAGAATGTTCTCAGGGCCCGACCCTCCCGAGATAAGAGGCCCCACCAGGTCTCGACTTCTTCATCCCTTATATCCGGGCCGGGGTTTCCAACCCTATCACCAATAAAGAGCACATCTTTCCATGTGGCTCTTTATCTTTTCCCATGCAAGAAAAGAATTTTTTCTTTTTCCCTTCATTAAACACTTTAATGAATTTCCCTTGTAATCCCGACCGGGCCTCTCGGGCTTCCGACTAGGTCTCCCGACCAAGTCTGCCGAGCAAGTCGTCGAGCTCCCGACCCAGTTTGCCGAGCGCCGAGCCTCCGACCCCAGTCTGCCGAGCTCCTAGCTCAGTCTGCCGAGTGCCGAGCTCCCGACTCAGTCTGCCGAGCTCCTAGCTCAGTCTGCCGAGTGCCGAGCTCCCGACCCAGTTTGCCGAGCTCCTAACTCAGTCTGCCGAGTGCCGAGCTCCCGACTCACGCTCCCGAGTTCCCAACTCGAGCTCCCAAACTGACCTCCCGAGTTCCCAACTCGAGCTCCCAAACTGACCTCCCGAGTTCCCAACTCGGGCTCCCGAAGCATCATGTCCTTAGTGTGTGACCCAATAGGTTCTTGCGACATTGGCAATGCGCCTAAACGCTTTAGACACATAAGCAATGAGCGTCATCTAGCAATGCATCATTGCTACCCAAGTAACAAGAAAAGTAGAGATCCGACTAAACCTCCGTGACTATGATAATGCATGACCTTGTCCTTCTATCCTTGATATCTAGATTGACTAATGAGGCATAGACTGTGTCATCCTCTATCAATCTTTGTGTTTCTTGATCCCCGAGTAGACTCACTCAAACAAATGAGCTCAATATCTCATATTGACTCATTTGAGCATGGTCATGCGTTTTAGTAGTCTTACTCGATCAAGGGGCCCATAGATATCACTCCCGTCATATGGGAGGGATAGATCTCATCTACATCACTCACATCACTCCGCATAATTCATTACATACCAAGTGATCGCCTTTATAGTCCACCCTGTTACGGGTGACGTTTGACGATACCAAAGTATATAACTCCTTATGTAGGGAACCGTAGTGACTTCAAGTCTAAGAACTATTCATACTAATAGTCACATGAGAAAGTTTATGATACTCATATGACAATCTATATAACTTTCTCATAGCGGGTCAATTCAGTACACATTCTCCAATGTATACCCATATGTCAACTTGATATCACATATCCATGACTTGTGAGCTCAAGTCATCAGTTGACCTACATGCTAGTCTCCATGCATTAATATTGTCCTTGAATATTAATACTTGACTAGGAATGGTTTAGAGTAGTGTTCTCTACATTATCTCACTATCGATTCAACCAATCGATATAATGTAGATAAGAACCTACTACCCAAGGACATTATTATACTTAGTTATTTGGCACAAATACAAAATAAGTATAATAACCATGCCTTTATTAATGATAGAATATGATACAAAATGTCCCTAGTCAATCATTACATAATTGGCTCTAGGGCTCCTACTAACAAAGGGAGCCTATTCTCTGGACTCAGGGTCGAAATAATCAAAGCAAGGATTGGCTGGATCGATCTGAGATCCGATCAGGGAGTTGGCACAAACTCTCTTGATAGTAGATCAGTCACAAGATCGATCCAGAATGTCTGATCGGTCTGTTGACCGATCTAGAGAGCTTCTGAGGAAACAGAAGGTTGTCTGAACGGTTTGGTGACCGATCAGAAAATATTCTGTGTGGTCACAGAAAGATATCTGATCGGTCAATGCGACCGATCAGAATGGACTAGACCGATCAGGAAGTGACCTGATCGGTTAGCCATGTGGCTGATCGGTAAGGTTGACCAATCAGGCCCTTGGCTGATCGGTCAGGTTAATCGATCAGACCCTTGGTTGTTCGGTCAGTGAGACCGATCAGAGCGTTGGCTGAAATCCCAGTCAATTTTGTGAACGGGCTGGTGTCCGATCCCCTGGTTTCTGATCGGTCAGTGAGACCGATCAGAACATCACTAGATCGACCAGAATAGAATCTGATTGGTCAGGAGGTTGTCTGATCGGACCAGGTGACCGATCAACACCTCAGAACTTTAATTCAAATGGTTGTCAGATTTCTGATTTGCTTCACTAATAAATCTATGAGTGTGCAGATGACACAGGGCTTTGATATTCGAACGAAGGAGCAAGAATAAGGGTCAAGAGTGACTTTCTCTGGTGTCTTTTTATTTGATATACACTTGCAGGTTTCAACGGCACCTGACGACCTGAAGCTTCAGCTAAGGAGGTAGGCTGAGAGCTCAGATGGAGTCAGTGGGTGACGACTGACCTGAAGCTTCAGCTGAAGAGGACTTCAGTGAACTGTGAGCTTAGAAGAGGTTAGTGGTGACGCCTGTATGTGTGCAGAAGGAAGATTAAGAAGAAGAGGTTGGCAAAGCAGAGAAGATAACGAGACAACGAGAACTAAGAACAGAGTGAAGGGTCTTGTGTTGAGTGGTCTTGTGTTCTCTGTATTCTCTTCTTGCTTGAGATGTCTGCTTGATCTATTGTGTAAGCTTCTCGGAGTCTCCTGTGCTTAACTTGATATTCTTCTGAGACGTTTGTGGAGAGGTTACTCCACCGAGAAGGAGAAGTTCTTAGCCGGATTCATTCCGAGGTCCGATCTGCTGAAGATCAAGGGATCGTCCACCTCACGGGCACGCCAAGGAGTAGGGGCATGTTATCCCCGAACCTTGTAAATACCTGTGTTATTCTTGTTTGTATTTCTTTCTGTTCTGTTTTATTTTCCGCTGCTAACCTGAGTGCAGAAAGAAAAGAAGCAAGGTTTTCAGTGGGTGGCTATTCACACCCCCCCCCCTCTCTATACATCCCAGGATCCCAACAATATAGAGAAGAAATTATCTTCCACCTCCTTCCCGACCTCCCTTGATAGTATTCGGGTACTTCGTCAGTTTGCCACAAGCAACGAGTGCTCTATTGTGCCCATGGTCCCGCTGTTATATCCTGAGAGACAGATGTCCATCGGAGCCTCAAAGCACCGTCGAAGGAGGACAAATCTGTTTCAAGGAAACTGCGCTGTACAGGCCTCAGCAACTTCTTGGTCTGGAGACGTCCGACTACTGCTCGGGAGCTCGAGAGACATGGTCGGGAGATTCTGCTCGGGAATTCCAACTCGGAAATTCTACTCGAGAGACCTGGTCAGGAGATTCTGCTCGGGAATTCCAACTCGGGAATTCTGCTCGGGAGACTACAGTCTACATAAAAGGCAACTCGGGTCACTCAACAGATAAGTTGAAAATTATGTATTTTAATTTATTTCTTGTTCGCTGTCAGAAAAGAGAGCATTTCCTCCAACAGGCACAAGGCCGACGATCACTCTCGTTTCCTTGCTTCTCCCCTCCCGGGGTTTCCATAGCTGACGGGGACATTGGATCTATATCTCCCAGTGCCGATTGTTGCTCTCGCCGGATCAAAGTTGGGTGGTTCCCTCCGGCACATCTAAGTGAAGTTCCTTGGATCTTTTTGTGCGCATGGGTTAATAGATCAGTATTGGATTTGAGTTTTGCTGATTTTTCTCCTCTAGGCTGATGTCGTCGAGTCCAAGCAAAGGATTTCAGTCAGCGTCTGCTATAGGTGAGGTTTACTTGCTTTGGTTTATTGTTGGATGATGCTATGTGTAGATCAGTAGGTCGATTTGGAATCTGTTTTAATTGGATTAGTTTTGTTTCTTGGATTTGATAATACGATCAACTGGGTTTCATTGAGCTGTGAAGATTGTTTTCCTGTTATGAACTGTGGTATTGTGTAAGTCGAACAAGGTGTTTCGGTTTGGTTGTGAATTGATGGATATGTATCAATTTTGGATTACTTGAGCTGGGATTTAGGGGAGGTTTTGATCCTGTGTTGTGATCTGATGTACTGCTGAAGGTTTTTGGGATAGTTCCCATTTAAACAGAAACGTAGAATCTGTATTTAATCTTATTGGTGTTTGGTTTTGGATATTTGTCGTATGCTTCCATTAAGGGAATTGGTTGCTTGGATTATGTTCATGAGTTAATCATGTTTGGGGTTTGAGAGCAGTAGCTTTGGTTGAGAATTTTTGATTCAAGATTGTATGGATCTGTGTGTGTGTGTCGAGCGTTGCTGTGTGAGAGCTTTATCTTCCTCCCAAGGATTCCTTGATTAGTTAATGATTGGATAAGCCTGTAATGGACTGGGTTTTATTTTGATTTGTGAATCATGGCTCGTTTTGTGAAGGCTCTGTTGTGAACTTAAGGGTTGGAGAAGGGATTAAATCTAATATCAAATGCTAGGCTAATTCGAATATGTCTCGGTATTTAGTTTTGTTAGTAGCATTAATTGGGATTAACTAATACAGTTTAGAAATTTATTTAGTTACTACTATTTGTATAAATAGCTAAATAATTATACATATGATACAGAACACTGATTTGATTTGATTTTTGCTACGGATACTATCTGGACGGGGGTTCTCTTCATTTTCATACTTCTTCATCGGAGGCAGGTACTTCTGACTTATCTATTTAGATATTGTCACAGTTTTATGCATAGTTAGTTATATATAGCAATAGAGTTATATTTATTTCCTGGTTCCATATATTTATGTTTGATACTAACTGCTTGTTTAGACGATAGTTTTATTTTTATATTGCTTCGAGGTTGGACCTTCTTATCCTTTATTGTCGCATATGTTGTGTATCTTGATTAGAGATATGACACCTTATACCCAACACTATGGCTAGGATATGGTGCATGGTTATTCTTGGGTCTCTGCATCATGTTGATGATTAGAGGATTAGTTAGGTAGGTGTTGTATATGATAGTATCATGCATCGACCTTGCATGCGCATGAACTAGCGGCACAGGACTCTCTGTCATGTGGTTGAGATATATTGTCAGTCATATTTCTGGTGTTATAGCATAGGCGGCGACACAGGGCTCCCAGTCATGTGGTTGAGACATGTCGTCAGTTATGCCGTGATCATGAACTGCACACATTATCATATGCGAGTAGTAGCTATTGGAGGGTGGGTGCGCGCAGTTGCCCTATCGAGACTCCGCACGGTCACTCTTGAGTAGTGGTTCCAGTGTGTCGTAGTAGTTAGGGACCCCTCCTAGTGTGTGCAGTTGCTCTGTCGTGTCTCCATTCGGTCACTCATGAGTAGTGATGTCGGAGCATGGTAGCAAGCAACAATAGTATATAGAGTAGTTGACTCTCTTTCTAGCATTGGGTATGAATCATGATGGGTTGTGTGACCTACAAGCAGTTGGCTCCCCTCTTGCCTAGTTTTGGGGTTATGGTTGTTGGAGTAGTTGGCTCCCTGACATCTTGTCCACTCGGTCATCCAGTGTTCGGGTAGTTGGAATGCGTACAGACATCATGTGCACATGATGCGTCATTGCATAGTTGTTGTTATTTTCATTATTGTATTTGCTCGTACTTACTGCATTTTATTACAGTATATATATTTGACCTGCACCTTTAGAAGGTATGTTTACATAGGATCTGGTGACCCTACATTACTCGTATGGTCACATTACTCGTATGGTATTTGAACTTTTATATCTTCAAGTTAGTCTGACTCTAATATGTATCGTTTATTCGGTATTCTAGTTTAGCATTTTCTACTTCCGCACTTACAATTATTGTCAGCTTGACTCTTTCTGCTAGTACAGCTTACTATACATATAAGATTTATGTATTCGCTGAGCTCTTTGGACTCACACCGTTAGCCTTGTTTTTATTTCAAGATGATCGTCTGAGGTGCCCAACAGCTTGTCCCAACTCTTTTGTTTCGAGACGACTCGTGTTTTATTTTGTGTTGTATTTGTTGTTATACTGTATTTCCATTTACTTTTGTTGTGTTTGTTTCCATTGTGTCATGGATTATACTTTTGTATATCCTGGAGACCTATATTGTTGTTTTGTTTGTCGTAAATCGTACCAATACGCGACTTTTATTATTATGATGTCATATCTTTTTCTTTATGTTGATATTGCCAGCTGTGTTGGCTGAGGGATAGTGGCGGTCGTGTAGACCTTGTACTCATGCCTTTAGTATCCGTCCTACAAGGGAGGTGTTGTCCAATTCTATATTGGGTCAACGGCTCTTCTCAAGTGTGTGACACTTACTATATATATCTTACAATTTAATTAAGAATATGGACCCTTTATTAGCCCACTCTCAATTGTTTTAGTGAAATACAAAATTAAATTACGTTAATATCTTTTTTTCTTTTCACATTGAAATTTTTTTTTATAGTTTATTAATAATTTCAACTCGTTATTCTTAAAATTCTAAAAATTAAAAATAAAATAAAATTATAAATGTTAAAAACTAAAATTCAAAAGAACATTGCATCTCGATAAATTTAATATAAGAAATCGATATGTTAGTCATAACAAATTCGTACAATCTTATTATCCTTTATTTTAATATGTGTGTTATATTTATTTATTTTGAAAAAGGACAAATGAAATCTTTTAAATATAATGAAAATGATGTTTAAAAAAAACATGTGAAATAAAATAATTATTTGTTAGTTTAAGAAGGTAAATATAATTTCTTTAATAAATCCATTTATCTATTTTTTTTATAATTTTATTTGCCTCTCGTTTCTTCTCTATCATTTTCGAAGCTAAACGACTTGGATTCAAACACCGTCTCTCTCAATCAAATGGAAATTATTTCAATAAAATTTATAAAATATATTGTACGGAAATTTATAATTCCATGTAATTACGAAGTGTATTTTGTAGAAATTTTTCTTTCAAATGGAGCGTGAACCCTGGGACGCTGGACTTCTAGACTGACCATCACAAGTACTTTCCGATTTATCTTGATGACCGAAAAAAAATTTTTATGGACCGAATCGATCATCACACAATTTGTCTACTGTCTCGTTATTATTATTATTTTTTTTTTTTTTTTTTTTTTTGAAGACCGACAAACTTACCCTATCGAACGCCGCCGAAGTGGTGAGAACGTTCGACTGATTAGGATGTTTGCTGTTTTGCATGTGACAGAGAATTCGAATCCTTACGAGACCACCTAACCATTCCCCTCGCACTAAATGAGTTTTCGAATAGCACAGTATGATGTACCTAAGGCGTAAGTTTAACAAAAGAGATTACCAAGGATCCTCCGTTTAAAGTTTAATTGACACGAATCATAAGCATTTGGTCTAGGTTAATATGTTGTACTCTAGTTAACGATACCGTTGCGAAGTTCTATTTAAAACCCACTACGTTTATGGCAGATGGCACTTAGCAGTTGCTCTTTTCACACAAATATCATTCCTTCTTCGGATCGCTCGGATCGGAAGAAGGCAATGGCAGAGATGGGAAACGGGAAGAAGCAAGCGTCTCCGGAGGAGGTGCATCCTCGGAAGGCTTTCGGGTGGGCGTCCAGGGACGAATCCGGCGTCCTCTCTCCCTTCGCCTTCTCACGGAGGTGATGATCTGTCTATTGATCTCTCGATCTCGATTCACTTTTTTCTTGAGTTTTGACGATCTATCCTTCAATGTGTTATCTGAATACTTCTTAGATCGCCCTTTTTTATATGGGTTTATCGTTGGTAATGTAAGAAAGGTATATGTTTTGTTGTAATGTTACTTCTTTTTCTGCCGATAATCTTTCCTTCTTCTTTCAATTCAGATCCGAGCCTCTGAGGTTCTTATTCAATATCGATATTCGCTATGTTCCCAGTTTGTTGTGTTTATTTAGTTATTTCATGTAAAAATGCTTTCAAGATGCTATTTTTTTGCAAATGGTCGAGGTTCTGTTGTGTCAACATCCCTTTGCTTTATGTGTTTTCAGTAACCATTTAATGACAGTGGAACCTCCCCACACGTTCCGGTGTTTCCTGTTGTTGGGGTTGTCGTTATCTAAAAGCACGTTTCGTCGGATCTCGTAATCGAGGTTCTTTGATGAGTCAGGTAGAAATCGTGTTCTGTTTACGACGAGGTGCTCAATGGATCGGTCCTGAAGACCTGAGAATTGTTGATGCCTCCCACATATTATATTGTGGAGTTCAACTCTTATTTTATTCGGACATCATTTAGTCCCTTAGATTGTGATGTAATCTACTAACAACTGGAGTTCTCTAAATTTGTGCCAAGCTGATTACTTTAATGTCACAAAGTAGAGCCACCGGTACAAAAATTGCCAATTATCTTTAATGTCATCAAGCTTGGAAAGCAAATTGATACGCACGAGTTTTCCATTTGTTTTCTTCGTTGAATCTATTTTGTTGATTTAGCATTACTGTTTACCATAGTTTCTAATAACATCTCTGCATAAGCTCAAGCATTTGGGTGGACAAGATGGGTTTTCATGTTTTAGGATCACTTTATCTGATGACCATTAGGTGTTCCTACATGGAATGTGCATCGAGGCTAACTAACAACAAGAAATGATTAATAAACCTGCGATGTTTACAAATTTCTCTTATTATCAATGAGTTTTCCCCTCAAATATTATTTTTGAAGTTTTTTCTTTCCTCTGATGGTTAAATAGAAGAAAGAAACTGATAAAGCTTCTGTCAGAAATAATGTCATGCTCTTTAAGATACAACTGAAATAAATATGAGTGTCCTGTTATAATAAGGCTGCTGCAGGGCAGGTGTAATCATTAATACAAGCTCATGACATTAAAGCGAAAGCATTGGATATGAATTATTGGATAAGTGATTCGATCTGGGTCTTTTGTTTTTTTTTTTTTTTGATAGGCGGTGATTGATCATATATTCTAGATATCAGTGACTTATGTTTTTACGGGGATAATTGAGATGATAAAAAATTAATAGATGGTCATTAAAGATCTTAAGTTCGAGTCACAGGATTGATGAAACGTAAATTTCTGTACCATGTGTAAAAAGTTTCCTCCCAACTTTTTATTTTTTTAGTCATCGTGATTTATCTCTCCTATGTTAGTTCTGAGATAGACGGGTAAGGACGTTGAAGCGAACGTTTCGCGTTTTGACTTTTGACACTAGCTATCAGTGACTTATAAAATCTTGAGCATTGAATGCTGTACCGTGTTGGCGATGGTTTGGCTTTTAATGCATTGCTGTGAACAATTGCTTGATGTTATTTATCTCTATAATCCGTAGTTAATTAGATCATTATCCTATGCATATTAGTGATTGCATCAAATATCGTTTAGTAAATGCCATATTATTTCTGCAGGAATGCCGGTGCTGATGATGTCACTATAAAAATTTTGTATTGTGGAATCTGCCACTCTGACCTTCACACAGCCAAGAACGACTGGTCAAATACCATTTACCCAGTGGTTCCTGGGTATGTTTCTTTTCTTTAACCTTCTAAGTTATATCTGTCTTTAATTCTGCAGTTGTCCTCGTTTGGCTATACCAACTTGTTCAAGATGCCATATTTATACTCTCCAAATTAACATGTTTGTGATCATGGTGTAAATGTCTAATTGCTTCACCTATTAAAAAACATGAACCTCAGATGGCAAAAACCTTCTTAAGGTTTTGTTTCACATAAATTACTTTGTTTGTGTAAGGTCTTTGAGGATTTGTTTTTTGGAAGGGAATTCATATTTCTCAGTGTTCCTTGCTCCTAATCTCAATCTTGCTCCCCTCCTCCTCAACCAGCTCGAGCTCTGCCTTGGATCCTAATTCCTACTCTGCCTGGTCTTAATTATTGTCTCTTCTGCCCAATCCCTGCCTCCCTTTATCTCAATCTTCAACTTTGCCTCCTCCACTCAATCAACTCCACCATAATGTCTGTTGACCATCTCTTTGAGGAAGAGCAATTTACATACAATGATCAGTGGAGATTTACATATAACCAAGTAGACATTGGTTTTGATATGGAAGTGATCAAAACAGCATTGAACCGTGCTTACTAGTCGCATCTCATTTCTTCCCCTATTGATTTCTTTTCAGGCACGAGATCGCCGGTGTCATAACTGAAGTGGGTCAAAACGTCCAAAACTTCAAGGTAGGAGAGAAAGTAGGAGTGGGATGCATCGTCAACTCCTGTCTCTCCTGCCAAAACTGCAACCGGGACTACGAGAACTACTGCCCTCGCATCATCTTCACCTACAACTCCCTGGACGTCGATGGAACCATGACTTATGGAGGCTACTCCAACATGGTCGTCGTCAACCAACATTTTGTCATCCGCTTCCCTGAGAACATGCCCCTTGACAAGGGCGCCCCACTGCTATGTGCTGGCGTCACAGTCTACAGCCCGATGAAAGAACACGGCCTCGACGTGCCTGGAAAGCATCTCGGAGTCGTCGGCCTCGGCGGTCTCGGCCATGTGGCTGTTAAGTTCGGCAAGGCTTTCGGGATGAAGGTCACTGTTATAAGTACTTCTCCTAAGAAGGAGAAGGAAGCCATTGAGCGTTTGGGAGCTGATGCTTTCTTGGTCAGCAGCAACGCTGGACAAATGCAGGTAAGTTTTAGCATTAATTTAAAATCAAACAAGTAGATAACATATATTTGTTCTCAAATTACGAATTCAAATTGAACTCAAATTTTCATACCAAGTAGATAAGAAACTTGAATCATAGCACCCACCCCAATAACTGACCTGCCCGTGTTTTCTTGTGTGCTCTGCAGGCTGCCATGGGCACCATTGATGGTATTATTAACACGGTTTCAGCTGATCACTCCGTCATGCCGTTGATGTTTCTGTTGAAAACTCATGGGAAAATGATCATGGTGGGAGCACCCGAGAAGCCACTGCAGCTTCCAATCTTCTCCTTGATTTCTGGTAGGCAATTTAAACACTTCAAATATTACAAGCAATATAGTCTGGTTGCCTCCGCCTCATGTCACACACTGATTTATTTTTCGTTTTATCAGGTGGGAAAAGCTTGGCAGGGAGTGGCATTGGAGGAATCAAGGCGACACGGGAGATGATAGAATTTGCTGCCAAGAACAACATTACTGCTGACATAGAGCTCATTCCCATCGACTACTTGAACGAGGCGATGGAGCGGCTCGCGAAGGCTGATGTGAGATATCGCTTCGTTATCGATATTGGCAATTCCTTGAAGGAAGCTTAAGAAAGTTGGACTACGATCCGGAATAGTATAACAGAAATGTTGTTTTCTTAGTTTCTTCTTCGTCGAATAAAGAATACTGATGACTTCCAATCAGCAGTGTTAGAATATTTATCTTAGCAGTGGTTTTGGATTGTGACCTGTGGAATGAAATAGTCCTGTCAAGGTTATGGGGCCTTTGGTTAAACTAGAAATGGGATAAAATAGTTTTTCTTAGAGATTACATTTGTTGGTCCTATTTGATCCAATCAATTTGTCTTTCACTGTTTAACTTATCCAACCTACCTGCCCTCCTAACTTGCTTGGTAATGAACCATTGCCCGCCCAACCATATGATAGAGGTTTAGAAGGTGTCTAATCTTATTAAAAATAGTTTATAACTTCATATAATTTATAAATTATTTTAAAAATTTATAAGCAGTTAGAATTTATTTTAAAAATAAATTGTTAACGTGTTTGGATAAATTTATTTTAAACAATTGTTTGATATTATAAGATATATTTATTAACAAAATTATCAAAAATAATATATATATATATATAATAAATATTAAATTTTTATAAAAAAAATAAAACTATTTTATATTTTCATTTAGAAAAAAATTATAAATGTAATGATATCATTAATATTTTAAATAAAAATTATAAATAAAAATTAATTTTTTAATTATAAATGTAATGATATCATCGTAGAGAGAGTTGTTAGATTTGTAAAAATACGAAGAAAATAAGACGGGATTAATAAAAATCTACAAGGATAATTTAAAGAAAAATATTATTAAAATAATTTTAAAAAAAATTAAATGTCCCCTATTTTTTTATTTTGACAGCTTATAAACTGTTTATAAAAAATTTATCAAATATATTTGAAAAGCTTATAAGTTCCAAAACAACTTATAAAATATTTTATAGAGCTTACGAGCTTAGTCAAACACCGTCTTAATTAGAAATGGGATATATTTCAATATATTTCAAAAAGATAAGTATTATATATAAAAATATTGATTTTTTATATATAATATTTATCTCATCAAAATATACCGAAATATATCGATATTTTGGTATATAACAAATATCAATATTTTGATATACTAAAAATTTTGATATGGTATTATACCGTATTGAATTTTTTGATATCGATATCAATATAAAATTCAATATTTCAACACAGTATATATTATATCGATATTGAAATTTTAAACTAAACGATTTAAAATTTATATCATATCAAAATTTCGATAATCCAATAAATTTTCTTATATCGATTTTTTTTATACGATGAACAGTACCACACCACCTCTAGGTTTAACTCAACCATTTAACCATTTTTCATGTTCTCTCCCATCTATTTTATAATATGTAATTTATGAAATTTTAAATAAAAATTATATAAATCTCGGTTGCAAAAGACAATTCACTTGTCCTCAACGCTCCCATCAACCCGTTCCAGAGCCAACACGAACGAGATAAATCACGAAAACTACTAATCCGGATGTTGTGGTTAGTGCATAGGAAGGGCGGGCAAAAATTATACAAACCTATGATAGACTAAGTTATTCTTGAAATAGATTATAAAAAAAATCCATCCGTATCTAGAGGATCACAATCTAATAGGAATTAGGAACTGTTTTTTTAAATCAGTAATCTAGTCAAATGGATAATTATTTAGAATTATATTAAAAAAACATATTTTCCTAGCCCCTGACATGGAGCCAAGGGCATTCCAAATCTGCTTCCTACGAGAAGGATTGGAGTCATCTACCAGATTGGCTGTATGGTGATGCTCCTATGAATGCATCCAATGCGGCGAGGTGATGCCTCAAGAACTTGTAGACTGACTCCGTACTCATTGCTACTATTCGAACAACCATTCCTATCCCCTGACGTGAAGTCGAAGACATCACAAATCAGAAAGTAGGAATAATCAGTTGATGAAGGATTATAAAGCATACCTGAGGACCAAAAGGACTGCAGGAAGCAATCATAGGAGCCCTAGTTGGACGCTGAGGGGATCCTGATTTGACGCTGTGAGTTCTAATGGCGTTAGGAGCACGAAAATGAACAGACATCATTTGTTTGACTTCCTCCTGCAGTTGACATTGCAGATCCTTCAGCTTTGGGCTAGAAATGGAAAGATGCATTAGCTCACTTTAAGTGTAATGTGCAGTGAAGGATTCTGAAACTTACTCAAACCCCACCCTTGTCTCATCTATTTGAGGTAAGCTAAATCTTACAGTTCCATTGAAATTTATACAAGGTTATATTATTAGTAATATTTAGGTCAATTAAATCATATGAAGAGCACATATGTTAACATTTTTTAAAGTTAAACTACAAGGTATTCCTACTATACATTGGACATGAGATTATTCTTTATTTTGAGTGAAAGCAACAATATCGAAGCATTCCCGACATCACCATTATACTGAATCTTAGAATTATTATCAAGCTTTCTTGCCCAACTTACCATTGTCCATCAACTTCTTCAATATGACACAGAAGAAAACTACAAATTTGTTTGTTGATCATCATTTCAGTAATAAGTATTTTTAGGGAGAAGAGTTGGCTTATGCAAGTTACACATTTTTGCTGGTTCAGAAAGTAAGCTAATTGTTAGACAGATTGCTTACCCTAATAGTATAATCATTGCCATAACTTGGTATTCCTGCATCCGCTTTGCAATGCTGGTACAAGAGTTCTGGTCAAGCAGAGCCTGTTTATAGTCAATGTCAATTAGTTAGCACTTGAATTTGAGGAAACATACCAAAGTATCACATCAAAAAAGCAAAAGAACCCATGTCAGTATATGTAATCAGTCTTAAGTGATAGACTGGTGAATATCAAATGTTGCAAGAATGTGATAAAATAGGCCATTAACACAAAGTTCTTAGAATCTTCTCTAGGCTTGACAGGAAACATAACACAGTGGGTTTGCTCATGTTAACATCGATTATGGAGTAAAAGATGAAAGAGTAACTTAAAGTGCATTATAAATTATTGAAACTATATCTGCAAAAAACTACGTCTGCAAATAGATGGCCAAGTAAATCATTACTGAGTCAAGAAACAGAGGTTGATCAGCTTCCAAGTATATGTGATTTGTGCTCATATAGAGATCAAATTCCCACCGCTCTCCACTCTCATGGCGGCCACTAGTAATCCAATCAACAACAACCAAATTTGAATCAGAATGTACTCTGAACACCTGCTTCTGTGAATACTTAGCTGTCGAAAAACAAGTCACAGGATCTGGAATAACTGCTAGGAGTGCATTTTTTCCAACTGTTGCCTGTCGCACAAATAGAACAGACATTGGAAAAAACTAACAATCAATATTTGAACAGATGAAGGAATACGCTGACTTCAATCAAACAATTCTTATCCCATATTAAACCTCCAATTCCAAAGTGAATAATATAATCAAATCTAGGTTAGTCTTTTGGTGTATTTGAAGTTCTGGAATCGATATACCTCCAGGATTTGCTCAGAACACTTTGAATGCACAGACTTGTATACCTGTCTATGAAAAGAAACGATACAGATCAGGGAAGACAAATACTGTCTTCATTAGACAAAACATAGAATCATAAGATGATAGATACATCAGGATCTAAAAACTCATTAGATAATTAGTTCACCATAACTTTATCCAGGGAACACAATCTATTGATAAGGATAGAAAGAAAAAGGTTAGTCTTTGGTAATATCGTGTTCTCAGACAATCCAGTTAACCAAAAATTTCAAATTTTTTTGTTATCCTTTGGATGTTCTCCAAAGTCATTGAGTCTAAATGAACGGAAGTGGAATAAATGACCAACCTTAGTGGAAGCCTGCGTTGTGAGGGCTGCAGTGCAGTTGTCGCTGACGTTAATCACCAAAGAGATTCGATCTCCCTAGAATAAAGAATCAAAAGAAAACGTCCTTGTATACCAAAAATTTGGGGAGAAAAATGCAATTATGCTTACATACCGAGACAATACCGCCGCCGTAAGTGAGAGCGTAAATCCAAACGGCGTCGAATTTGGAAGGGGCGACCTGCGATTAAGATCACAGATAACTCGTTGGAGAAGAAGATAGGATTCAGATCGAAGAAGATCAATAAAAAAAAGGGAGACCTTCTTGGGCAGGATGAGCTTGAGAGGGTAGCAGTAGAAGCATAGAGTGACGGTGGACTTCCCTCCCACCTTCTCCACCACCACCCTTCCCTCCTTCCTCTTCTCCTCCGCCGCCTCCGCTTCCATTCGACCTCTCTCGCTCTCCTCTCTTTCTCCGAGTCTTCCTACCTCTCCTTCCACTCTTCAGCCCACGTTGGAGGCCCAAATGATTCGAAGGCCTACGTATTAAAGTCAATACTTAAAAATCAAAAATATCATTAATTTATCAAAATTCAATTTTAATATTATTTTTTAATTTAACATATTTATATATAAAAATATATAACTTTTATGAATGTGTAAAAAGCTTCGGGTTTCCGATTATTTTTTTTATTATTTTATATATCAAATATCTAATGTATGGCTCCATATTTTGCCTTAAATTAAAAAAAAAAAATGAGGTGCCTCCTCCTAAGTGGTGCCCCAATATCATCTATTATTAGAATCTCATATGTACGTGGTACGTAAGTTTCAAATCTGTTGGTTTGAAAACCATTTACTACCACCACGCCATGATGCTGGTGTAAGTGTCCCACAAAATAGACTGATGGTTAATATATAAATATTATTGTCAAAAGATTTAGGGGTTAAATTTTAACAAAGTCAGCATGCCCATCCTTCCTACGCGCTAGCCACAGCATCCGAGTTAATAGCCCCCGTGATTTACCTCCTCCGTGTTGACCCTCGGATAGGTTAGCAGGGGCGCTGGGGGCGAACGAATCATCTTTTTGCCACCTAGTGTAAGTCCTATATTGTCCTCACGGAATGGACTGACGGTTAGTACGTGGGTGTTGCCATCAAGAGGTATGGGGTGCCCACCCTCCCAACGCGCTAACCACAGCATCCATGCTAGTAACTCCCGTGATTTACCTTCTCCTTGTTGGCCTTGGGACGGGTTAACGGGGGCGCTGGGGCGAGTGAATCGTCTAATTGCCACCTAGTGTAAGTCATGTAGACCCACCGTGAGCGCTTTCCGATTTATCCTGATAGTCGATGAGAAATTTTCGTGAGACCAGACCGATCATCCAAGATTAGAAAAATCTCATTAATTATTTTTTAATGTAAGTCCTCTAGTCACCTAATGTAAGTCTTAAATAGACTTACACTTGCCACCTAGTGTAAGTCCTAAATATCAATCATGAATTATTGTCTTAAATCATAAATATCATATTTATACTAAATGAAAGATAATTTTTAAATTATTATATTTACTTAGTACTTATGCTAGCTAAATGAATATAATAATACTTTAGAATAGTAATTTTAATCTATAACACATCAATTAATTAAATTGATTGTGAGAGACTATCGAAAATATTACTCTTAAATATTCCTAGTCAAGATTTAATATACAAGGATAATATTAATACATTGCGACTAGCATATAGGTCAATTGATAATTTGATTTTATAAGTTATGGATATGAAATATCAAGTTGACATATGAATATATATTAAAAAATATATATTGAATTGACCCACCATGAGAAAGTTTCATTGATCGTTATATAGGTGTCATAAACTTTCTCATAGTGACTATTGGTATGAATAATCCTTAGACATGAAGTCACTACGATGCCCTACATAAAGAATTGTGTACTGTGGTATCAGTAAATGTCATCCGTAATAGGGTAGACTATAAAGTCGATTACTAGGTATGCAATAAATTATGCGGAGGAATGTGAGTGATCTAGATGGGATCTATCCCTTCCATTTTACGGGAGTGATATCTATGGGCCCCTTGATTGAGTAGGACTACTAAAATATATGACCATGCTCAAATGAGTCAATATGAGATATAAGCTCATTTGGTTGAGTGAGTATACTTGAGAATCAAGAAACACAAAGATTGATAAGAGGATGACACAGTCTATGCCTCATTAATCAATCTAGATATCGAGGATAGAAGATTGAATCTCGACATTCTCGTCACTTGGATAGAAATGTTGTATTGTTAGATGACACTCATTACTTATGTATCTAAAATGATTTTAGGTACATTGTCAACGTTACGAGTGTTGGTGCAATCGACCCAAGTGTGATCGGGTAGATCATGGGTTTTGATGTGTGTGTCAATATGATTAAGTTAGGGTTTCATGTTGATCTAATATGTGTATATGAGTGTGCAGGTTTGCAGGATACACATTGACTTAGTTGGACATCTTCGAGTCCGGTGAAGGATGGCATGGGAGACAAGTCGTGGACTTGCATGCATCCGAGGGACCGTGGGCAAAGCAGGGACGATGAGCCGAGAGAAGCGAACTTCGAGGCATACGTGAAGAATGACATAGGAGACAGGTCGTGGGCTTGCATGCATTCGAGGGACGAGAGCCAAAGTCGAAGAGGGCTTGAAGGCAACAGATCGAGGCTGCTGGAGCAGGGACGATGAGCTGAGGGAAGCGGACTTTGAGCCATACGTAAAGGGTAGCATGGGAGACAAGTCGCAAACTTGCATGCATCCAAGGGACGAGAGTCAAAGTCGAAGAGGGCTCGAAGGCAACAGGTCGAGGCTGTTGAATGAAGAGTCAACTGAATCGTGAGGATTCGAGTGCTGAAAGAACTGTACTCGGGAAGGGAAATCCTAGGGTTTGAGTGCTGAGAGAATTGTACTCGGGAAGAGAAACCCTAGGTGGCAGTCGACTAGTCCTTTACCAGTCGACTGAGGTAGAGCATAGAGAGATCAGTCGACTGGTAAAGGACCAGTCGATTGGTGACCAGAATGCGAATCGTCAAGGCAGTGACCTTTGAATTCGCGAAGACCAGTCGACTGCCCAGGAGCAGTCGACTGTTAACGGTCAAATCAGGATCGAGCTCTATTTAAGAGAGCTCGTATTTGGCTATTTTTCTTTGGCGAAACAAGCTTGGTTAGAGTCTGTTAGTAGCCTACAAGTGCTCAGGTCGTGGCAAAGGGTTGTGGCAAGGTTTCTCCACCCACAAGGAGCGACAAGAGATAGCCGGAGGTGTTCCGGGGAATCATCCACCGAAGGATTGGGATCGTCCACCTTACCGACAGCCGTGGAGTAGGAGTTTTATCTCCGAACCATGTAAATAGGTGTGTCGTTCTTAGTTGTTAGTTTTAGATTTTATTATTTCGCTTGCGCAATAACAACTTGTAGGAAGAAAATCGAATCGAAAGCTATTCACCCCCCCTCTAGCTAAACGGAAAGGTCCCAACAAGTGGTATCAGATTCAGGTTCGCTTATCTACGGACTAACCGCCGAGAAAGTAAAAAGCTAGAGGGAATGGCGATTGAAGAAAAATTGGGGGATGACATCAATGTCCCACTTCCCTACGATCGTAAGAATTTCGACTATTGGAGGATGCGGATAAAAACTTGGTTTGGCATGGATTGGGATTGCATGATCGCACTAGAAGAGTCATTCGAAGTTCCAAGAGATAAACATGGAAAAAAGCTCCGACCAAGATATTGGAATGAAGGGCAACAAACTCAATCAAAGGCAAACGAGAAGGTAATTTTTTCTGGAAAATTACTCTTAGTACTTTTCACACAATAAACATCCTTTTTTTTCTGGAAATACTCTTAGTACTTTTCACACAATATATATGTACTACATTCTCTACCTTACAAAATTTTTTTCCTATTACATTGTCATCTTTACTTTCGCTTGTCATCTTTACTTTTGCTTATTCCATCTTTCCATAGTCTTCTTTCACAAATCCAAATACCTTTTCTCATTTACCGGTCATGCTTCCTCCACTCTAATCCCAAAATTTTCACATTCTTATGATCTCCCTATCTTACTTCTCTATAACCTTACTTTTAAGCAACGAGTATCTAATATCTTTTTTACCAAATTTCATAAAACTAATACTATTCTTTACAAAACTCTCTCTCATTATTTATATATATATATATTTTACAAGAATTTATAAAATATTCCTATATCAATCTTTTTCCAAAACCTATACTTGATTAGGTCATTTCACCTAGTAAGTTTGCTTGACCTAGAGTCCTTACTACATTCTTGCCTTTGATAACATTAACATCTAGTTCCTTCATACAGGGTTATAACTAAGGTTCTATTCGCTGATCTCTATTACCCCTTCTTTTGCATATCTAGTTCTTACCCTCTATCCTTCTTATATCAAGAATATTACTCTATTGCTACTACTATATATATATATATCTATTTAAAAAGTCAAATAACTTACACCTTAATCTGTTCCTAATAGATATACATCCCTAAGTCTTCATTTCATAACTACTATAGTCTCTTAGAATACCCACACTAAATACTCTACCTCCTTAATACTATAGCTAATAAGTCTTCATTAATAAAGCACTATCCTCCCTTTACTCTAGGCTCATCGCTAAATATTAATATACGTCTTTCATCAACAATACAAACTTGCTTTGGTTCACAACTCTTCTTAGTTCCAGACCGTCATGACACTCATACAGATAATCTCCTCGAATCACTCTCGCTCACTATCACTCACATATAAAAGATCAGTAAGGCTAATATAAGTTATTGTTATTCCTACCCGCATATCCAATTCTAAAATATTTGAATTTCCTAAAAATGAGGTAAAGTATCGTTCACCTTACATATCCTAAAAGTACTTGCTATCCTAAAATATATCCTTCATACTTGCATATTCTAGAATCATAAAATATCATCCATACTTACATATTCCTGAATCATAAGGTATCATCCATACTTGCATATTCTAAAATCATAAGGTAGCATCCATACTTGCATTTTCTAGAATCCTAAACTATCATCCATACTTACATATTCTTGAATCATAAAAGAACATAAGGTATACATAGAGGTACTTACTTGGAAGCTGCAGGAAGGAGGCTTGATGTGTGTGTAGAGAGATGGCAAATTGCTCTGATACCAACCTGTAACGCCCGCCCATTCACAACCTTACGGCGGCGCTACGTGACATACATATACGCATATGGACTTCTTAATGCAGCGGAATAATTTTAAAACTTTATCCACATGCGTTTAAACCATGCACTTATAACTTAATTCATGTTAACACATTCTTAGCTATCATTCTTAAACATAGTGACATGGTAAACTTAGCATTCATTCTTAATCATATAGCATCATTCTTAAACATGTTTGCATGGTCATCATGTAAAGGGAGAAAGACATAGGATCTTTTCTTTTCTTTTGCCAAGTCATTACCACACACACACTTGCCCCTCCTGCTGCTTCCCTTCATAACCTCTTTCTTGATCTGCGGTATAAGAACATAAGACTATAAGCACATAGGCTTAGTAGGACCCTTTCCTACTCACTAAAACCATACGTCATATCATATATAAACATATGAAACATTCATCATAGCATAATTCTGAACATAAAACATAAGCTTACTCTTAACGTAAACATGGGCATTACATACTTATCATTGCATAAATCTTAACATGAACATAAGCATAATCATACTTATCATGGCATATTTCTTATCATGAACATAAGCATAAACATACTTATTATGACATGATACATGACATAAATATAAACATAAAACATACTTAGCATGGCATGATATATGACATAGAGATAAACATAAAACATACTTAGCATGACATGATACATGACATAGATATAAATATAAAACATACTTAGCATGACATGATACATGACATAGATATAAACATAAAACATACTTAGCATGGCATGATACATGGCATAGATATAAACATAAAACATACTTAGCATGGTATGATACATGGCATAGTTATAAACATAAAACATACTTAGCATGGTATGATACATGGCATAGATATAACCTAAAACATAAACATAAAACATTGTCCATCATGGCATAATGCATAACATGAATGAATGCATGAGTCAAATGCATATACCCTGGGACGCTAGGCATCTAGACTGGCCACCGCGAGCGCTTCCCGATTTACCCTGGTGACCGGTGGGAAACTTCCGTGGGGCCGGGTCAGTCACCCCAGGTTCAATTTGTCTGCTGCCTGGTTCATCATATGAGTCAAATGCATATACATAAGGATGCTTAACTTTTAAAATCATACTTTTAAATACTTAAACATAATCATAACATCATTGGGGTCCCCGGCTTGTACCACATACATACATCATAAGCGCGCATCCCTAAGTAATTACGAGGTAGCGAGCCCCAACCTACTAGGGTAAGGACAGCATAGTCGGTAGTCCCAGAACCGGGGCGTTTTTAAGGTGCCCATCCCTGTTGCACAGCTTCAGTAGTGCCAGAACCGTGGACAGCATAGTCGGTAGTCCAGAACCGGGGCGTTCTTAAGGTGCCCAACCCTTGAACCCATACTTCGGTCCGGTACAAGCCCATTCATAAAGTAAAATAACTTCACATGCTTCATCATTCATAGGCATACATGACATAAACATAATCTTGTTTCATAAAACTTGACATAAGAATAGGAACAGCTGCGGTAGTTCCAGAACCGTGGACAGCTACGGTAGTCCAGAACCGAGGCGTTCTTAAGGTGTCTATCCCTTAGCATGACATAAACATACTTAACATTTCATCATTCATACTTATCATCATGATGCCTTAAAGGCATGCACATTCATCATCATTCATTATTCTCATTCAGAAAGTATGTCATGCTTATCTCATTTGTCTTAGAGTCATGGTTATCATTTTCATTCATCATCTTCATTCTTAAACATAGCATACGTACATATTATTCATAACGCATGGCATACATACATGTCATTCACAAAACATGACATACATACATATCATTCATAGATCATGGCATACATACATATCATTCATAAATCATGGCATACATACATATTATTCCTAAAGCATGACATACATACTTAATTAGCATCTTCATTCGTCAAGCAGGCATGATCATGGTATATAGGAAAACATACATAGATCTTTTCATATATGATACATATCCCCTAGGTTCATGGCACATAGTCTAAACATTTATGAATAATCATAGCACATGACCTAACGTACGAAGTCATGCTACATCTTACATAAAGCTAGGGTTTTAGGTCACATAAAAATTCTTACATCTTACTTAATCATATACTTACATCTTAATAACCTATACTCAAGCCTCCTTGAGACCTTAACCCAAACCAAACCCTAAATTAGGGTCTTGGCCGAAACCCTAAAGGACAATAAGTCCATGAGAAATTCACATAGGTCATGATTACAGTCCATACCATACATACTATACCATAAAAAAACCATTTGATCCCTTATTTGGATTTAACTCCAAGTCCTATCCCTAAATCATGAGTTGGCCGAAACTCAAAGAGGATCACAAGCCCATGAAAAATTCATAAAATGCCCAAGTCACATATATTACCTTACATATAATAACATGGGAGTCATTTGAACCCTTGCTTGGAGTTAAACCTAACTTCTTTGCCCTAAAACTCCTCTTGGCCGAAAGTTATATGGGCCCTAAACCATGTAAAACTTTCACATAAACCCCTTCAACCTCCCCTTGTATCATAAGGGTACACAAGATACATGATTGAAGGGTTAAATCCAACCCTAGCCATGGAGTCCTTATAATGGTCCCAAACCCTAAAGGGTCTTAGGGTACTCCAAAAATTCCCAAAAATTATACTTATTCTCTAAACATCATGAGACCACATTAGAAAGCATGATTAAGATTTTTAACATCATCATGGACCCAAAAACCCATGGTGGCCGAATACTATAGGGGTCCAAAACATGATTTTCTCAACATCAAACCCAAAACCAACTTCATATTATGCTAAAAATCAAAAAGGAACTATTATACCACAGGTGAGGGAGTCTTACATTGGTTGATCTTGATTATAGACCTTAGATTTGGGAGAAGGATGAAGATTTTGTTGCTTCTTGACCACCCCTAGCCTTTGTACCCTCGTAAAAGCCTTGGATCTTGGAGATGGAGCCTTAGGTGAGCCTTTTCCAAGGGAGAATCCCCTCTTGGGGTTTCGGCTAGAATGAGGGAGGAGGAAGAAGAAAGGTGGACTTGATGGAAGAAAGAAAGTAACTCTCATGCCCCCTCTTTATAACACATTAAGGAGGGTAAGTGAAGAGTCATGGTGTCTCTTCATTTTCCCTAAGCCTTAACCATAATCTACTTCATTTCCTCATAGCACTCCCTTGCTAGGTGAATTGGTTAGTGCATGCATGGTGGTACCATATGTCCAAGGTTCAATCCTTGGTGCATGCACTTTGTTTTTATTTTTATTTTTATTTTTATTTTTTTATTTTTCTTATTTCCGAAAATTCCCCAAAAATTCACCCATGATCATGCTAATATTCCTAATTAAAACTCATTTATATTTATATTAAATTTCACCTAAAATCCACTACTAACCATGGTACTAGAAAAGCCCATATAAGGCCCATTAGTACTTAGCTTCTCAATTTAAATAGGAAAAAATCATGGATAACTAGGCTAAAGGTCGTACTAGTATTTCTAGGTTCCTCAAGACTATCTAGACATGATCAATATTTTTAAAGAAAATATTGAGAGAATTTTCCGGGTCGTTACAAGACCATCCTCAATACCGGAGCAAGAAGAAGTAGCCATCTCCACCAAAGCGAAGTCAAAAGACCACATCATTTGCTTTGGATGCAACAAGAAGGGACATTACAAGGACAAGTGTCCATTAGGTAAAAAAAGAGGTAAACCCTAAACCCAAGTCAATTCATTTAAAATCAAACGTGGGTTATAGGGAAAAGAAGGAGAAAAAACACATTAGGTGTTACACATGTGGAGAGCTAGGACACTTCCACACCAAATGCTCAAGGAAAGGAGAATTCAGGAAATTGGAGCATTTGAGGAAATGGGAGAAGAAGGAAAGGAAGGAAAGCTCATATCAAGAGGGAGCTACAAGGGTAAGGGAGGTAATCCCTAACTCTAAGCATCTTTCAAATTCCTCTATGTGTGGTAGAAATAATGAAAATTGTTTACCGTTGCATATTAGAAATAACAATGAAAATTATTTATCTATGCGTAATTTTAGTTTTAGGTATTATGATAAAAATATGACTAATGTTATATCTCAAAACTCTAAGGAATTTATGTGTCATGATAAACCTAGAATTGTTAGGCCTAAGGACCAAGGCATTAACCCAAAGAAAGGGAGACACATGTCTAGACAAATGGGTAGGTCTAGAAATGTCCAAAATGGACATGGGGATGCTAGGGTTAAGAACCTAGAGAAGGAAAATCAAGCCTTGAGGGCAATACTTGATAAATTGGAGAAAACCCTAGAATGATTCACTAGTGGATCTAAGGGTTTAGGCATAGTGTCGGGTAGTCAAAACCCCGACAATGATAGACCGGACCTAGGATACCGATCTATTAGAGCACATACTATGGAAAAGTCATATGCAAGGATGTCATATGACTATAGCAAGGGGAATGCCAAGAATGGCAAGGGTAAGCCATTTAAAGGGGAAAAGAAGAATTTAACTAAGGACAAGGTGTGTAGAGTTAAGAGAGTTAGGGTTGAAGGCCAAATGACACCAAAGGTACACATGTGTGGCCTTGCCATTATAGATGAGTCACCTAGGGAGGTGACTAAGGCTAAGAGCTCAAGAGGGAGCTCTAGGAGTCAAAATGGGAACCATGGTCAATGGATCATAAGAGGGGTTCTTCAAAAGGACTAGATGAATTATGAAATGTATCAAAGGATTTGCAAGACAAATTTGAGACTTCATTCTAGGGATTTGGCACATTAAAAGTAAGATATCATGCAAAAATATGGCAATGGAGCTATATTGCATGAAACTTGGTTCTTAATGTGGAGTTGTCATATAAATCAATGCTAGGGAGGCATTGAGGTTGGGGATAAAAAGATACATCAAGAAGAGATCAAAACTAGGACTTTAGATCAAGATTCAATGAACCATTTAGATAGTTTTTGAAGTTTGTGTCAATCTTGGGATTGGTGATAGATTTAATTTTAAATATATTTTTTCCAAGTGGACATGAGTATCATAAATCTTTCCACGAAATTTTGAAATTTTTGAAAATTTGTAGAATTAGTTATACATTTCTGAAACTAGGTTTGAAATACTGAAAATGTAAGGTATCAGTCGACTGATGCTGAGTCAGTCGACTGATCCAGGTTAAATTAGAAACTAGGATATTCAATATAGCAGCCGACTGGCCCTGGGCCAGTCGACTAATCTTTCTGTTCAATTTATCAGTCGACTGACCCTGGGGCAGTCGACTGATGCTGTGATTTTTAAAAAGAAAACCCCGCGCAGGGGGCGGCTGAACCTAGGGTTTCAGCGCGGTCGTTGCCGTTACTCTTCTCTCTCGACCTCCCCAACTAATTTAAACCTTCCCCAAGTCCTGAAATCATATTCCTAGCTTTCCTTCACCCTTGATCAGAGTCTAGGGCAAGAAAAGCATCGTTTTTTGAGTCAACCGTGATCCTTATTCATCATGCAACGATTGGGGAAAAGGTAACGAGTTATTTGTTTTACTTTTCCCAGTTAATTCATGATTCATAACTAACTCTCTCCATTTTGCATGATTTTCCTTGTTTTTCCTTTTGATTGGGTCATTCATGGGACATGTATGGGGTAATTGCATTCTAGGGTTGCACAAAAGAGAAGGATGGGTGAGGGACCATCGCAGCAGCATCCCATAAATCCTAAGGCTCCTCGGTTCCGATCCGAGGTCTGCCGACAAAGATTTGCAAATGCTGACTTTGTGTTAATGAACTGTAGATATCTCAACCAAGCGTATTTTCGGGAGAATACTCCGCACATTGTTGAGATAATCACCCATTTTGGCCTAGAGAAACTTGTTTACTGTCAACATTTTGTCAACATTGACCAGTGCAAGGAATTTTATGCAAACCTTACATGTAGTAGTCTCGATGATGGGACGTATGAGTCCATGGTGCAGGGAGTTACCATTTCTTTTTCACCTGCAGTATTAGGATCATTTCTAGGGTGTCGAGTTTCTGAAAACCCATTTACATGTTTTCCCAAAGTCATTGAGCCTTGACTCTCCCTAATGTAACCATTGATCAAATCTATCGTCATTATTTTGAAACCCCTTGACCTCATCTACAGTGTATCTTTGAAGCTAAGTGCATGAGTCCAGTTAGCAACATATTGTATAAAATTGTCCTAGATTGTATTCTACCCATTGTCACCAAGGGAAGGTCGAAGATTCGGCTACCTCACTTGGTAATGATGTATGCATTAGAGAGGAGGATAGATATTGACATTGCTTTGCATATATTCGCATCCATTATACATTTTTCGCATGATGTCAATAGGAAAATATACATGCCTTTCAGTTATATTTTGACCGAATTCTTTAAATCTAGAGGTGTTAGTGTCGTTAGAGGTCAGTTGCATCATCTGTTGAAGGACTATGACCAGATAGGTTCTAGACAGCTTTCCTTGGCTGGTATTGAGAGGCAGCAGGGGGTGATGGTTTGGCGATGTCGCCCTGATTCTTCCAGCTCTGACAATGATGAGAAGGCTGCTCCTGCTGCTGCTCCTACTGGGATCACAGAGGAGCGATTCTCTCGATTGGAGGCAAAGGTTTATGGACTCAGGGAGGATTTTCAGACTTTTCAGCAGCACCAGGAGGGTCTCAGAGGCGACTTTCAGAGGTTCCAGCAGCGCCAGGACGAGATGTATGAGATGATGCAACACTGGAACCTCATGTATCAGGCCCCTCCTCCTCCTCCTCCTCCAGGCGATGACATGTAGGCTCATCTTGATGCGGTGGTGATAGTGTTGAGATTGTATTGAGTTTAGGCATGTTTATTATCTCTCAAACGCATTATTTCATATTGTTTCGGGGCTATAGCCCTTGTAGTACTTATTTATGTGTTATTATTGCTTATCTGAATTGTCAATTCATGACTTGATATGAAATGTTATTATTTTGTTATTGTTATAACAAAATTTTTGTTAGATCGCTGATGGTTGCTAGAGGAGGGGGTGAATAGCAATTTCTCGGTTTTCTTTTCTACCTACGTTGTTAGTTGCGCAAGCGGAATATACTAAAATGAAACTAAACAACTAAACAATGCTAACAAACTTATTTATGTGGTTCGGAGATGAAGACTCCTACTCCACGACAGTCCGAGAGGTGGACGATCCCTCTATCCTTCGGCGGATCACTCCTCGGATGCCCTCCGGCTAGCTCGCGTAGCTCCTTATGGGTGGAGAAACCTTGCCACAACCTTGAGTACACCTCTGAGCTTTAGAGACTACTAACAAGTTTTAACCAAGCTTGTTTCGTCAAGAGTTCTCAACTCAACCCGAGTTATCTTAAATAGAACTCAAAACTGAAACCCTCGCCACCAGTCAACTAGTCATTTACCAGTCGACTGGTCCTACTCAACTAGCCAGCCAACGACTCTCTCAATGGCTAGTTTTTGAGCTTACCAATCGACTGCTCCCAGGGCAGTTGACTGGTCTCGAGTCAGAAATCTTCTGTGAGTTTCTGTGCTTGCTGGCAGTCGACTGTTATATTCCCAGTCGACTGCCCAGCTTACAAACACACTCCTACTCACTCCGAAGGCCCTCCTCCACGCGTGCCTTCAGGTACACTTCCTTGGCTTGCCCCTTGAAGTCCTCTTCCACCGGCTATCATCCCTCGGATGTGCACACAAGCCTTCCCTTGGCTTGCCTCCATGCCACCCTTCACGTGTGCTCTTGAAGTCCACTTTCCGGCTTGCCCTTGAAGTCCTCCTCTCTCGGCTCTCGTTCCTTCATGACTTAGCTGACTCTTCACCAGCAGCCTTGACTGTTGCCTTCGTGCCCTCTTCGTCTTCGGCTCCCGTCCCTCGGATGCACACAAGCCTCCAGCTTGCCTCCATGTCATCCTTCACGCATGCCTCGAAGTTCGTGCCCCTCGTCTCATCATCCCTGCTATCCATGGTCCCTCGGGTGCACACAAGCCTCCAGCTTGTCTCCATGCCACCCTTCACCACACCGAAGCCGTCCAGGTAAGTCAATATGTGTAACCTGAACATCCTGCACACTCAAATACACATATTAGAACACAAGGGAAAACTTAACTTAAACCCTTTGCCCAAACATCAAAACACATGGTCACTCCGGACCACATATTGCCTCAACAATTTTCATATATATGTCTTTTATCAAGGGTTTATGGTAAGAAGAGGGAGCTTTTATCACGTGTTTTGTCTTGGGGATCTATATGACAAAAAGGGGTAGGTTTGAAAACATTTTATATTTTAAATGGTATAGGATAGACTTGGAAAGCATTTGGTTTCAAATTTAGGAGGGAAGATTAATACAAAATGGGTAGTTTTTCAAAGAATTGGAATTTTTGTCCAAAAGTCAAGCACATTTGGTATTTTCATGAAACTATATTTTTCTAAGATAGAATACATCATACGAAATATGCTTGCAAAATTTCAAAATTTTTCAAATTTTGTGGAATTTATTATGGGTTTCTGAATTCCGACTGGAAATTCAGGTTTCTACTGATTTTTATATAGGCTTGCGGTTTACAGGCCCCAGTTGACTGGGAACTGGGCAGTCGACTGGGAACTGGGCAATCGACTGGTACTATTGTTTTCTGATTTCTGAGGGTTTTCAGAAATAAAAAGGTGTTCTCATTGATACTAGGGTTAGGATTGCTTGGGGCAATCTTTTTGATGGTGTCAAAGGGGGAGAACTTGTGGTTTTAAGTTAGGTTTTAACTTGTGAAGTTAGGGTGTTAACTTAACTTGTGGTTATGGAAATTGAAAATTATGTGGAGGACATAGGTTAAGGGGGAGGAGGCATGTTTATGCTGCTTACTATGTCTGTAATTTTCAGTTGTTATTATTGTTTTTGCACCTAACTTAAGCATATTACCACACATCAAAAAGGGGGAGATTGTTGGTGCAATCGGCCCAAGTGTGATCGGGTAGATCATGGGTTTTGATGTGTGTGTCAATATGATTAAGTTAGAGTTTTATGTTCATCTAATATGTGTATGTAAGTATGCAGGTTTGCAAGATACATATTGACTTAGTTGGACGTCTTCGGGTCCGGTGAAAGATGGCATGGGAGACAAGTCGTGGACTTACATGCATCCGAGGGACCGTGGGCAAAGCAGGGACGATGAGCCGAGAGAAGCAGACTTCAAGGCATACGTGAAGAATGGCATGGGAGATAAGTTGTGGGCTTGCATGCATTCGAGGGACGAGAGCCAAAGTCGAAGAGGGCTTGAAGGCAACAGATCGAGGCTGCTGGAGCAGGGACGATGAGCTAAGGGAAGCGGACTTCGAGGCATACGTGAAGGGTGGCATGGGAGACAAGCCGCGGGCTTGCATGCATCCGAGGGACGAGAGCTAAAGTCGAAGAGGGCTTGAAGACAATAGGTTGAGGCTGCTGAATGAAGAGTCAACTGAGTCATGAGGATTCAAGTGCTGAGAGAACTATACTTGGGAAGGGAAATCCTAGGGTTCGAGTGCTGAGAGAATTATACTCGGGAAGGGAAACCCTAGGTGGCAGTCGACTGGTCCTTTACCAGTCGACTGGTCCTTTACCAGTCGACTAAGGTAGAGAACAGAGAGATCAATCGACTGGTAAAGGATCAGTCGACTGATGCAGTCGACTGGTGACCAGAATGCGAATCGTCAAGTTAGTGACCTTTGAATTAGCGAAAGACCAGTCGACTGCCCCTGGTAACGGTCAAATCAGGATCGAGCTCTATTTAAGAGAGCTTGTGTTTGGCTATTTTTCTTTGGCGAAACAAGCTTGGTTAAAGCATGTTAGTAGCCTACAAGTGATCAGGTGGTGTCAAAGGGTTTTGGCAAAGTTTCTCCATCCACAAGGAGCGACAAGAGATAGCCGGAGGTGTTCCGGGGAATCATCCATAGAAGGATTGGGATTATCCACCTTACGGACAGCCGTGGAGTAGGAGCTTTATCTCCGAACCACATAAATAGGTATGTCGTTCTTAGTTGTTAATTTTAGATTTTGTTATTCCGCTTACACACTAACAACTTATAGGAAGAAAATCGAATCGAAAGCTATTCACCCCCCCCTCTAGCTAAACGAAAAGGTCCCAACAACGAGAGTCTATTGGGTCACACACAAAGAACATGTTGGTTTGGAGATGAGTTTATTTTAGTTTGACTAAAATGTGACGAACGTTAACCTAAATTGGATTAATTGAGTTATATTCAAATGAATCCAATTGAACTATGGGATTGAATCTGATCCGAGTTAGACTCATTTAGATTAGACTCAAGTTAAAGAGGAAGATCATAGGTCTTAACCTTTATATTCATTGGATGAATACCAGAAGTCTTAAGAGTATTCATTAAGATGAATATAACATTAATATATATTAATGATCATTAATCAAATAGGAGATAAAGAGGTAAAGACTTTTCATATTTATTGGATGAATATAAAAATCATTTTTCATTGGAAAAACTTCACTTGTTGAGTTTTTGCTCTTGGCCGAAATTCCCCTATCCCTCTCTTCCTCCTTGTAACCAAACCACCCTAGGTGGCTAGCACCACGAATGTGGTTCCTCTCCAAAATCGAGTTTATGCAATAAACAAGACGTGTTCATGTACTAGAGGCATGACCATTTTGATCGTGCTGAGATCCATCGAAACAAGTTGTTGTCAAGGTTACACTAAGGACACGCAAAAAAGGTAACCAATCTCTTTACAACATTGTATACATCTTTTGCATAGATCACTAGGAAGAGATTATTTTTCCGCTACGTTGTGTTTGTTTTTCGCAATAGATCCCTACACATGCCTTAGGGATATGGGGAGAAAAATATTATTAAACTGAATGAACAAACTAATCGAACTGACTGAAATCAGAAATTCAGTTTGGTTATTTCAGTAATTCAATTTTTTTTCAAAAATATTAATTTTTTCAATTAATTCGATTCGATTTTAATTTTTAATTTTTTTATTTGGTTAAACTGAATAAACTGAAATACATAAAATCAAATCGAAATTTTTTCATGATTATTATGGTAAAAAGAATTTGAATTTTGATTTTGATTAAATCCATCATTGGTAAAAAAATGATTAATTCAATTTTCAAGCAATTGATCAATATTTTATCGGTTCACGTTGTTCAATTTTTATTAGAAAATTTGATCGGCTCAATTGATTTGAAAAAAAATTAATTTATTCAATTTCTGATTAATATAAGTTGATTCGATTTTAACTGAATACTCATTCCTACTTGGGGCATTTTTTATTTCATACTACTATAGCTTCTGATTTCACACTATTAGAATAAAAAATAATAACGTTGATCCCAAACGGTTCAATATCACTATCCTCCGATTAAATATAGATAGGTAAATTAAAGAGAGATATTTTGTCCTAATACATCGATCCTTCATATAAGGAGGTCAGATACCTAATAAAATATTTTACATTGTTAAAAATTAATCCTGACGTCTATTAAAATAATCAACCATGTAAATACAACTGTATCAACACGTTGGGGCACTTCTAATTTCACGGTAGATCATTATGATTGTACTCCTTTGATGTCTCAATTGTGTGTGATGACTTGAAACACCAACATAATCGATTTTCATTCTTTTCTACGAAAGAATTCACCAACATTGTCTCCAGTGGTACAATGCAATTGATAAAAATTTGATGGTGGCGCGACAAAGTGAAGGTTTGATTCCCGCTAGGCATACACCAGCAATCAAAGTTGCGTGGCTATCAATTCCGAAGTCACTCTTGCTACTCTGATTTAACATGTGTTTAAGGAGTGGGGTCGAGTTGTACACTTTAAAATTAATCGACGCAAATTGAATGAAAAAAAATCACTGCCCATACATGATCCTCCCCATAGATTCTAACACACGTTTAAATTTTAATTCTCAAGTATATATAAGGGTTAAGTTTCAATTAGATAAATTAATTGAAGCATGGTTAAGTTTCAGATTCAACAAATTAATTGATAAATTTCTCATCTAAGAACTTTAAATTAAATTTCTTTCATTGTAAATATTTCTTGATTTATCACCAAAAACTTTAGTGGAGCATCTATTTTTTTATATTCTCTTAATCAATCAACCTGACTCGTCCAAGAATCCTCTTACAAGTATTTTTCAGAGATCTATTTCTTTCCTGATCTAACAATAATTCTTTCGTTTGGTCTTTATGACCTGAGCAAGTTGATTAAATTACCATTTGAATCTCGACTTAATTTCCTGCCTATATATATACGCGGGTGTACGTTTTTTGCTATCTTTCTTAAAATTTCTAATTTATTAGCTTTATCTTTAAAATTTTTATTAATTATCATTTATGTATAAAACTTTTAAACTATAAGGGTACTATAATAATTAAGTCAAACAAATATATTAATTAAGACATGCCAATCGTATTTTTTCTTTAAAATTTTATATTTTAAACTTGCGATATCTAACGTGTTCATTCATATTCCTCTAATCCTCATTCTCGAACATAATTTACAAAAAAAAATACTTTCGGCTTTTAATTTTCCCACATTCTATTTCTATCGTCGTCAGGCGGTGGTCTGCTCCTTGCCGCTGCAACTCCTCCACCACCTTGTTCATCGCGGTGTCGATGCCCTCTCCCTTGGCGTTGTATCTCGTGAATACCTCCACAATGTCGGCGGACGTCATCTCCACCTCCGCGGGTTCGCCAGTAGTGCCTCCACCTCCAGCATCTATTGGTCTGTTGGTGTGTCTCTCCTGCTTCCAGGTAATTTCTCACCAAGATTCGGAAGACGGGCGGCCTGTAGAACGAGTGTAAAATACCGGTATATATATATATATATATATATATATATATATATATATAATCCACTTCTCCAGCGCAATCCCTCTTTCTCCTTCGCACTATCAACACCTCCCTCCCCTCTTCACTACCCTACTAGTCAAGCTGCCCATCGCCGACCTCCCCCTCTTGCGATGTCAACAACCTCCTGTTCCCTAGCATCAACCCACCGCCATTGATTTTCGTTGGTCACCTCCCCAATGCCGAACCACCATCGTTTTCGTGCTGCTCCACCTCATAGTCATCAACTACTCTAGAGGTCAGCCACTGTCGAGGTCAGCCACACCGAAACTCTAGCAATCGCTGTCGTTGCCCATCCTAATCGTTGCGGCCACCTCCAATCAATCATCGCCAATTGTTGTGGGGTTCTGGTCAGGACAGAGCTGAGTTCTTGCCGGCATAAAGAGGTAGTCTTCTGTTTCTAGTGAATTGTTGTGTAGGGTTAAGTTGTTACTGTGCAAATTGGCAGACTTTGGGTGTTCTTCCTTCACCACCATAGCCCTTATGGGTTGATTCTGTTTGAATTTGGTTGGTTGCAGTTTCTGTGCTTGGTGTAGAGTTGTGATCTAACCAAGGGATCCTAAGGGCGAGCACTCACTGTCGTGTGTTTTGGAGTGAATTTGAGGATGTAATTTTGGGATTTTGTTTTGTTATTGGGTGTGGTATTGCATTCGATCGGATGGGATCCTTGTGCCAACATTGATTATGTTTGGTGTTAGGTAAGTATCTGGTCATATCGTCATTTGTTAGTTTTGTTTTGAGAGTGGCGTTGGCATAGCTCTTTGGTCTTATGTCTGCATGTGCTAGCGGGATGAAGTTGAGGCTGGAATTAATTTAGTTGGTATGGGTTATTTTGGATATGTAGCTGAAGGATGAATGTGTTGATTTCATGGGATCAGGTTGTAGCTTGTCGTCTTGTGATTTCTTGATACTTCCTGTCGCATGATGTTAGTGAGTGATTTGAGTTAGGAGTTGATTTAGCTCTTTGACTTTAGGGTGTTGCCAAGTGATTATGATGGGTTGGCTGATCTCTTTGGGTAAATGTTGGGTGGTTCATTTAGGTTTGGATTAAGGTTGTGAAGGTTTCATTTGTTCTTGAGATGTCTCCTAATTAGTGGATGTTGAGGAGGGTGTTTGGATTGAATTGTTGTTATAGCAAGATCGGTCGGGATTAACCTAAACCTGAATCAAACCTTGATTTAGCTTGAACTAATCATGTAATTAGGGTTAATTAAAGAATGTGAAAATTAGGATTAGTCTTAATACAATTTAATTGTTAGTTTAGCAACTTAATTAATTGTATTGATAGATAAACTTTATCCGTGATACAGGACCTTGATTCTAATACACACGTTAAGCGTGGGGAGGTTTGCTTGAATACGTTCTACATTTAAGACGGATACTTTTTCTTTGATTTTATAGTTCTTTTTACCTTAAATGCATGGTTATTGGATTTTCTGAGTAGGTTGATTTACTTTAACTATATGTTCCTTGTTTTTCTTGTTTGATACTTATTCTTGCTTGACCTTTGAGTAGAAATTCAAAATGTTCAGTTATACAGTCTCACTCTTGGTTTCTGATCTAAAGAGTACCGCATGTACGCATGTACTGTAGAAGTAATATTTGACCTGTCTAGGGTTTGGTTGGTTTTAGATAAACCCTACCTAGTAAATTAGTTCATGTTTATTTACCTTGGTGTTATTTGTGTTTCGTATCGTATTGATGCATGATTTTGGTTTGATTGAGGTTATGCATATTAGTAACATGCATCATAGTATTGTTTGCAGGTCGGCGACCACTGGCTCTCTTGTGGTTGAGATGGGTCATCGGGTATATTTTTCCTGTTGTGTCATGCTCAGTTGGAGTTGCGTGCAAACAGTTGATACTCCCCAGGTGTTTGGAGTTCCCATAGGTATTTCAGGGTTTTAAGCCACAAGTGTTACGACTTTTCATTTAGGGCCACAGGTATTGTGGTGTATTTTCATAGCCCAGGTTTTGACGCTTGTATCTTGTCTACTCAACCTACCCAATGTAGCGGTGGTTGGTGTGTGTACAGTACAAGTCATGACATCATGTGCATATTATGCATTGTGCATTTGCTTGTGTTTGTTGCACTTGATTGAACTATGATTGATGTATTTGATTGACATGCATATACGGTTATGATTTACATTTATTATATAATTTGGATCTATTCGGCAGTATTAACAGTTTATTAAGGTATTATGGGGATTTCTGATCTTACCCCTATATGTTACATGGTTTTCAGGTATGTTTGTTCGTACAGATGCATTTAGTGTATGTTCTTTATTCGAGAGATTGTATACCTTTGTTTTCTTTATGTTTGTTTGAACCTTTTATATACCATGCATTTATCTGTTCTTATACCCGTATAGTTCCACCCGGAACTCACCACTCCTCGTCCCTCTTTTTGTTTCAGGTAGTCGATAGTCGCGTCTCGTGCCGCCAGGAGAGGATCCAACTGTGATTCCCTTGTTCAAGTATTTTCTTATCATTTCCGCACTTGTGTAGTAATTTTATAGTATTAGTGTCGCTTTTGATTTTATTATTGTTTCGGGTGATTTTTTACTTTTCTTTAGACGTGTATTTATTTGCTTCCGCTGGATTTTGATTAGCTGCGGTTAGATATAGAGATTTATTTATTATGTTTATTATTTGTCAGTTATACTATTTAATTGCGTCGTTGTGACTGTCTGAAAGCCAACCGAGTGTGGTTGTGCTATTATTATGTATGAGATGTGTATGTATAAAAGTTTTAGATTGTTTGCCATACAAAGGAGGTGTTGTTCGACTTTTTTAAGCGAGCACGGGCCACTGGGGGCGTGACAAAAATACTTTCGGCTTTTAATTTTTCCACGCATTCTATTTCTATCGTCGTCAGGCGGCGGTCTACTCCTTACCGTCGCATCTCCTCCACCACCTTGTTCATCGCGGTGTCGATGCCCTCTCCTTTGGCGTCGTATCTCGTGAATACCTCCACGATGTCGGCGGACGTCATCTCCACCTCCGTGGCTCCGCCAGTAGTACCTCTGCCTCCAGCATCTGCTAGTGTGTCTCCCCTGCTTCCAGGTAATTTCTCACCAGGATTCGGAACGCGGGCGGCATGTAATACGAGAGGTGGATATCTTCTAGTCCATCTGCCCTGCTCGGAGCAGCACCTTGTCAAGTTGCTCTGGGTGGTTCGTGATGAAGAATTGAAGATCATGAGCCATTCCCCAATGTATGACGACCAAAACCCGTCCATGAAGTTGAGCACGCCAAAGATTCACAAGTATAATAATTTCATATTAAGGGAGGGCACCCCCCCCCCCCCAACACAGCGGAGCCGCCCTCATTTTTTTTACGTGTTTTGGGTTGCTATGACTTTGGGTTGCTAAAGGATGTGTATGGTGGGAAACTTCTAAGCCTGGAAGGTTTGTTTTGCAAGAACTATCTCACCAATGAATCTCACCTAGTAAGATGCCTCAATTCTCCAGGTTTATGTTTTGTTCTTACCCGACATGATTTCATGTCTTATCTCTACCCGATCGACTTTTTGCCTTACTTTTGTCCGCACAGGATTTACAGAGTAAACATAACCAGAATAGTCTTCATCTTTATCTAGTTACCTTTCTATCACTTGATATACTGGGATAAGGACCCAGGACTTTTGACAGTAACAACAAAAACCAAATCCTTCTCGGCTTAGAAACAAACTTAAGCTACCATAATCATTCTTACAAATTACAAGTAGTAATACAAGCAAGCTTAACAACTGAAAGACAACTTACAGAGTATGCACAATCGTCTAGAGAGAGAGAGAGAGGACACTGCACAACTAAGAGAGAGAGAGAGAGAGAGAGAGAGAGGATACAAGGGGAGTTGTTGCTCAGGCTATGCTCTTAAGCTTACACGAGAGGGGTTTATATAGAGAGAGGAGGAGGATGATAGAATTCTCTAGAGTAAGCCTTGCTGAAAGATAAGGGGAATATGTTTAGTGGAGAGCTTAGTCAGAAGCATCTTCTGAAGTAGTGCTGGCTGACGTCACGGCTTACGTTTTGTGTTATCTGACGCATTGCTGACGGTAAGTTTTAAGCTTCGATCATACTAGTTATGTTGGCTTCTTCAATAGAGTCTACTGATGATAGTGTTGTGGGAGAGAGTCTTGGGGAAGACTGATGTAGTTTTTATTTTTCTTTCCATTTGCGAGTTTTCTTCTAATAGAACTGGCATAGAGTTTCATGTTGTGTTATATAATTGAAAGAAAAAAAAACTGCACTCCAAGTTCTTTGGGCCAATAAATTTTTTCTGTAAAGGTTTCTCCGACCAAAATATAAGTAGTTGGATCTTCTCAAGGTTCCCAAAACCAGGAGCCGTCTTGGACTGAAACTCTCCAATGTTTTAATTGTTCATCAATAGGTTTTGGAGAAGCTCATTCTTTGTCTGGTGCTGATTGATAGTCCTCAAAGGCATGTAGGTGGACATTGATACCTTGGACATCTATTTTGATAAGATGCCTGGCTGGCCCTATTTTGAGGTTAATCTATTCTGGAGAAATACTATCTATAGTACAGGAGACAAAGGTGTCTTTTTCTTCCAAAATGTATTGAAGGATGACCTTTAACTTGTAAGGAAATTGCTGAAGAGAATCTATATCATGAACCCATAGTTGTTAGGGTGGTCTAAAGTCAAGTAGAGTCAAAGGAGTAATAAGTCTACCTTGATAATTCTTTTGTTCAAATTTTTCAAAGTGAACATTGGCTCTTCTGAAAGAGTATTATAATTGGCAACAACATCCCATATCTAACAATTCCAATTTTACAGATTGAGAGAAAGTCTTTTGACATTTAAGTTTATAAGAATATTCTTCCCCATATGTAATAGTGATTCTTGGAGTAGGGTGGTTATGAAACCAAGTAAGAGCTTCATTTAATTCAACAAACTATTGAACAGTTGAGGTAAAATCTTCAATAAGTCTGATATAAGTAAGTATATCTTCAGGTAGATTTTTGTAGCCTTGCAGCATACGTTCTTGTTTCTGATCACTTTTTGCTCGTAGAATCTCAAGTGATTGGTAGTCCATGGGTAAGGTATGAGTGCTTGAAGAAGGAGAAGTATCAGATAATACCATTGTTAAATAAGTTTTTTCTTCTTGCGGAGGTAACCCATGTACTAATGGACTAATAAAGAAGTTTGATCCAAGTTTATTTCTAAGGATATCATAAGCCTTTGAAATTGAGTAGAACCCCTTATAAGTAGATTTATTGGAGTCAGGAAGTATATTTTTAACCTCTTCCCAAGTAGCATAGAGTCCTGCTTGCGGTCCTGAAAGGATAGCATAACAAGAATACTTTTTCCCTAACGGTTTTTGTATGGTGGTCAGAAAGTAATTAGACCAAGTCTTGAGATTCATGCAACCCCTTTTGAGCTATTTTTTTCCCTCACCCGCACTACTAATCCAAGACCAAGTCTTGATACCTTCTTTGTTGTTTCTTGTGTGTGCGAGGTTTATATTGAATGGTCAATCAAGAAAGGAACAGTGCTCGTCCACCTCTATTCTCTGGAGAGAATTTCAGATCCTGGAAGGGTCTAATGGAATCTCACCTAAAGACCCATCTGGATTTGTGGATGATAATCCAAACCGGGTTAACATTACCAACAGAAGATAGAACATTAATTGCTTGGGACAAACTAGACAAACCAATACTGAGGAAAATCGAAATTGATGCCAAGGCAACAATGATCCTACAATGTGGCCTAACCAAAGAAGAATTGAAGCGGGTTGGATCCTTCAACTGTGCCAAAGAGATTTGGGAGAGGCTAATCGACCTACATGAAGAGACTTCCGACATTGAGGTCTCAGAAGGTGTACTGTTTGAATCATCGGAAGAATCGAACGAAGAAGAACAAACTCAGTCGAGCCTCGTTGCACTACTGGTTCAAGTTCACTTTACTTTGACCGAGTCTGAGTCTGAATCTGAAGAAGAGCCAAAACAAAGCAATGAATCGATATCCATCTCTGAAGAAGGTAAACTCACTGTAAGTGGCTATTCTGAATCTGATTTATATGAATTAATTTCTTATCTGTCTAAAAGTTGGCTAAGTCCAACATGTTAGATCGATGTCGGTTACTAGAAGGGGGGTGAATAGCGTTTTTCGATTTTTCTGCCTACGTTGTTAGTGCGCAAGCGGAAATACAAAGTAAAAATAAAACTAACAACAAAGAACACTCACGATTTACGTGGTTCGGAGATAAACACCTACTCCTAGGCTGCCCATAAGGTGGGCGATCCCTAATCCGTCGGTGGATGATTCCCCAGAGCACCTCCGGCTAGATCGCGTAGCTCCTTGTGGGTGGAGAAACCTCTCCACAACTCTAGGACACTATCTGACCACAACAGGTTGCTAACAAGCTTTGACCAAGCAAGTTTCGCCAAGAGATAGTAGCATGAAACAAGCTCCTTTAAATAGAGCTCGAGTCTGAAACAGCCGCTACCAATCGACTTGGCCCACTCAGATTCGACCGTTACAGTACAACGTTCAAATCCAGCAGCTATTCCAGTCGACACGAGTCGACTGCTCCCAGAGTAGTCGACTGGTCCTTTCCTAAGCCTAGGGTTACACTCCCCGAGTATATTTCACTCCGCACTCGAACCCTCCCAGCTTAGTTCCCGAGTACAACGACTCACACTAGGACCCTCACAACCTAGTCGACTCTTCACCAGCAGCCTCAACTGTTGCCTTCAGGCCCTCTTCATCTTCGGCCCTCGTCCCTCGGATGCGCACGCAAGTCTCCAGCTTGCCTCCATGCCATCCTTCACGTATGCCTCGAAGTCCGCACCCCTCGGCTCATCGTCCCTGCTATCCACGGTCGCTTGGATACGCACACAAGCATCCAGCTTGCCTCCATGCCATCCTTCACCTGAAGACATCAACCAAGTCCATGTGTACGTGCAAACCTGCACACTCACATACACATGTTAGTCCAACAACAAATCCTAACTTAACCATATTGACCACACACATCAAAACTCATGATCCTCCCGATCATCTTAGGGTCGATTGCCCCAACACAACATCCGGGTTAAGTCCCTCCAAAAAGAGGTTAAAGCCCTTAAGGAGAAGGCTAACTAGAGTTACCTGACTGAGACCGTTCAGGAAGGAATCTTATCTCAAGCTCAAAAACTTGAGGAAGAAAATTCCTCTCTGAATACTCAAGTCAAAAAACTCAGAGTCGGCCTAGAACGGTTTGTTGATGCAGTCTGACCTGATTGTTGTTTTGGTGTTGACACCGATTTAAGTTTAAGTTAATAAGATAAGTTTGGCTTAAGTCCTGGTCGGGGACTGGGCACGAACCCCGGTGAGTGAAGTCGGGTGATGGAAACCCCAATGAGTGAAGCCGGGTCCTGGTGAGTGAAGCCGGGTGACGGAAACCCCGGTAAGTGAAGCCGGGTGATGAAAACCCCGGTGAGTGAAGCTGGGTCCCGGTGAGTGAAGTCAGGTGATGGAAACCTGTTAGTGATATAAGAGAAGTGTCCTAAGGCAATCGCCTTATGATTGTAATCATTTATTTTAATAAATGAATATTCACTATTTGAGTATATATGTTTGTGTATTTAATTGAGATCTTAAACTCATTTACTGAATGTCCACAATACAATTCACAGCATGAGAGAATTTGTGATGAATTCACAACTAGTGATTATCTCTACATGTGCAATTGTGAAGTATTGAAATTGTCCCTAGTCGATGAATTGATAAATACGGACACTATCAATTCTGTTGAGACTAGCATGGGTTATTCTCTAATCAGCTGATTCTCACTGGCTGGTGACATTGAGATGTCCAGAGATAAATATGAATGCTAGTTAAGGAAACTAGTTCATTGGAGTGACTGGTTGTAAAACTTCATATGGTAGTCTACATATAGATATGTCAGTGAAGTTCTTACTGCAGCTTAAGTGCGATGTTCCTTTGACTTGCGGTGTTCAAGTCATCTTGGTCACGGTGACTTATACTTTGACATCTTAAGCAAGCATCTCCAAGGAGGTGTGGACCCAGGATGATTGGGTATAAGCCGAAGTGCCCGAAGATGTTTGAACAGCCTACAAAGGATTCACCACTCCTTGCGAGGAGATGTATACCCAAGGCCTATCGTTGGATTGTTACTCGAAGCCTCTGGCCAGAGCATGACAGGTTCAGAGTATGAATATCTTAAATACATGAGAGTAATTAGAATCCGTAGGACGAGAAAATGTTACTTGGGCTAAGTGTGACGTAGTCAGCCTAGTGGGGACTGACACACATAGACCATGTCCTGAACCAAGTGGGTATAAGATGGTGAAGGGAATGGGGCACGATTTATTATAGTTGCTGAAGGGTTTCAGAATTGTTTCTGAGGTCAACCGTTGATCTTTCGATTAATTGGGGATCATGATGTACTACTAGGTGTCACTCATGATCGTTCTATAATTGATTAATTATAGACGGCCAACATAAATCGAAAGTCTATTTAGTCACACGCACTACGAGTAATCTGAGGGATTTAAAACGAGTTGAAAATTAGATTTTCCAATCAAGAGAGATTAGGTTTGGTTGAGCCAAACGATAAGTCGAATCTGAATTTTTCAGAGACGCATCGGAAGCGTAAAATGACTAAGTCTTTTGAAGACTTAATAGATGAATTAAATAAGTTTAATTCATTGGGGCGTGGCTTGGATGGGCCGGCCAAAGAGGGCCTCCATCCTCTTTGCTTAGCCGGCCACAACAAAAGGAGAGAACCAAGTTTTTGGTTCAATTTATAAAATAAACCAAGTGTGGTTTGTTTTATAAAATTATGGATGATATAAATTTTTTATATATAATAAACCAAGGTTTGGTTTATTTTTCATGGAAATTAAAATGAACCATGGATTGGTTTATTTTATAAAATCAATCATGGATTGATTTACCATGATAAGGAAATTTATTCCATAAGAGAGAAGAGACTTGATTGATTTTTATCATGAATTAAAATATGATTTTAACCATGATATAAAATCAAACTTGACATGATAGAATAAGTTATTCCATATTTGAGAGGCTTGATGGTTGAGAGGCCACTATATAAAGGACCCAAGGCAAGGCTTGGGTGATAATCGAAGAGATGAAGGCATAGGCTCTCTCCCTCTCTTTCTCTCCTTCTCTTCTCCCCTTCTTACCGTGCACCAACCAGCCCCAAGAAGGAGCACCAGCCGGCCGCCCCTGCCCTTTCCCTGTCGACCACCACCTGCTACCGGAGAAGGAAGCTCCGGCCATCTCTTGGCCGAAAGAAGGTGCTGCCGGAATTAGAGTTTGCCGCAAGGATCTTTTTGCCGCAAGCCTCTTCTTTCGCTTCGCCGGAATTTTGATTCCGACCATCCTTTTGTGGTTAGTCTTCCGACTTCTCTCTTGGTTTTTCTTGTTGCGTTCTCGGAGAATCTAGTAGTTCTCGAGAACACGAAACTCGTGGCTTTGCGAAGTCATCCCGAAGATACTCGACGTGGACGCGAATAGAGGCGGAGCTTCCAAGGGACGCTTACGGTTGGATCTCGTCCCTTCCTTCGAGTTACGCGAGGTAATATGTAAATTAGTTTATGTTTCTGCAAAATTTTAAATATATGATCATGTCTACACAAGATAAAATTGCATGCTTAGATGTGTGGTTAAATAATTAGAGAAATTATTTATGCTAAACATTCCGCTGCACGTAATTAATTTTAAAATTACGAACCCGCATCCATGTCAACATGCACCCGGTCCCAACAAAACCCCGGTGAGTGAAGTCGGGTCCTGGTGAGTGAAGCTGGGTGACAGAAACCCCGTGTGAGTGAAGCCGGGTCCTGGTGAGTGAAGTTGGGTGACAGAAACCCTGATGAGTGAAGTCGGGTCCCGGTGAGTGAAGCCGGGTGATGGAAACCCTGGTGAGTGAAGTCGGGTCCTAGCGAGTGAAGCTAGGTGAAGGAAACCCTGGTGAGTGAAGCCAGGTCCTAGCGAGGGAAGCTAGGTTGAACAAAGTCCCGGTGAGTGAAGCTGGGCACGAAGTCTTGGTCTGGGGAACTGAGCATTGAGTGTACTGGTCGGAGAGGGCACGTGAGCTCTTTCTCCGGGACCAGAATGAGTCAGAGAAGGCTAGGGAGCCAGTTCTCTGGAGTTAGGGTTGAATTGGTCGGAGCTGGATAGGTCTAGAGACCGATCAGGGAGTTGGCACTAACTCCTGGTTGTGGATCGGTCTGGTGATCGATCCAGGGAGTCTGATCGTTCTGGTGAACGATCAGAGAGAGAACAGAATATTTCTGTTCGTCTTCTGATCATTCTGGTGAACGATCAGAGAGAGAACAGAATATTTCTGTTTGGTTTCTGATCGTTCTAATGAACGATCAGAGAGAGATCAGTAGCCTCCTGGAGTTTACCTTGATCGGTCAGTGTGACCGATCAAGGCCTCCTGGACCGATTAGGATGGGTCCTGATCGATCCAAAGGTGGCCTGATCGGTCACTGTGACCGATCAGGGCACAACCTGATCGGTCACTGTGACCGATCAGGGCACAACCTGATCGGTCAGGTGACCGACAGGTCAGGAGCCTGTAGGGAGTTGGAGAAAACTCCAGCAAGGTGGTGGATCGGTCACCATGACCGATCCACAATCCCTGATCGGTCAGTGTGACCGATCAGGGAGTCACTGGATCGATCAAGAGGTTACCTGATCGATCAGGGTCTTCACTGATCGGTCGAGTGACCGATCAGTGTCTGATAACTTTAATTCAAATCCGCTATCAGACTTCTGATTTCACTCTGATCACTTCTGTTTTCTCTGCTACCTTAGTGATTCACTTTTGATTTGATGTGCTAAGCATCTGTTAAGTGTGCAGGTAATGCAGGGATGACTCAAATTAAGAAGGAGGGTCAACTGGAGACTTTCGCTTTGTCAAGTTTGTCCGTTTTCCCTTCGCAGGTTTCAACGGCTTCTAGCGTGGGCTGGCAATTGCTGACGACTGACCTGAGGCTCGGCTGAAGAGGGTTCAGTGGAGTCCAGTAGAGGTCAGTGGGTTGGTGGTGGAGGTTGCTGCAGACGCTCCTGTGAGCTGCAGACTCGCTGGTGAGTTGCAGACGCGCCTGGGATGAACCTGGCGATGGGTAGAGGTTTAAGAGTTGGCTAGCGAAGAAGCCTGAGTATCACTCTGAACCTTGAGAAAATCTTCTGCATCCTTTGAATCTTGTGCATCTTGAGAACTTAGAGCTAGTTGAGAAGCTTGTGAGACGATCAGCAAGCAGACACCGTGAGAAGGAAGAGCTGAGTGAAGGCTCTTGTCAGGGTTGTGCTGTGTTGTGAGTTGTGCTCTGTAAACTTTCTTCTTCGCTTGCTCACGTTCTGTAAGTCTTCTCTTTGTCTCTGTGCTTATTTACATATCACTCTGAGACTATTGTGGAGAGGTTTCTCCACCGAGAAGGAGGCTGTGATATCCGGATTTCCGGGGCTTGATCTGCCGACGATCAAGGGATCGCCCACCTTACGGGCACGCCAAGGAGTAGAGGCAAGTTATCCCCGAACCTTGTAAATCTTTGTGTCATTTCTGTTTGGTTTCTTTGTTTCTGTTAGTTTCTATTTTTCTTTCTACTTGTCTTCCGCTGCTAACCCTTAAGTGCAGAAAGTTTTTAAAAGAAGCAAGTTGTTTGAGGTTCTGGCTATTCACACCCCCCCCCCTCTCTAGGCATCCAAGGATCAACACGGTTTACCTTGGGTTCCAAGAATCTTGATATGATTCTTGGAAACAAAAGGTCATCCTTAACCGATCCAAACTTGGATTCAAAACCAACTCGCGATATAGATCATATTTTTCTAATCTGAACCAAACTAGAACCCAAGTCCAAGCATGGGTCCCAAAGATAAGCTTGACTAATTAAGCTGGATCAAATCAGTATTGGATCCCCAAGGACAAGATTCACATCCTATATAATCAATATCGAGGCTTCAGTCTAGGGGGAGCCAATAGAAAAACCATCTTTATAATTAAATGATTTTTGCATGCTTCTCTGAATCTTGGTTTGATGCTTGTGTATTTATTTTCTGCAAAAATGTTATGCTTAGGTTAGAAATGGTTAAATAAGGATCTGACTTGATTGACACTTGCTAAACCTAGTATTAGGTTGGGACGAGATAATAGTACGTTAGGGAAGCATGTCTAAAGAGCCAGGTAGGGTAAGACATACCCTTTGGTCTTTTTAGTCCGGTAGAACTAGCCGAAGCTACCTCACCACATCCTCGACTAGTTAGACCAGGGTTTCTCAAAAAGTAATTTGAAAATAAAATTTCTTTAAAAGACTTGGTCTAAGAAAGGGTCATTGCTCCGATAACTAAGAAGGTCCCTGTGTCTCGCCAAGACCTGGAAGCCGATTATTGAAATCTATTTTCAACTTACTAATTGTTAAACTTGAATCTAACACATGGTTCAATCAAATCATAGTTTTTAACCTAAATTTAAAAGTTAAAATTAATGCATCTTACAAAATAGATAAGGATTCCCTGTTTTGTCATTTAGAAATTGGGTGAAATGCTTAGGACCTAAAAATTTAGTCCAACCCAACTAACCTTACAAATTTAATCAATTTCACATATAATTTATTAAACTTAATAATTTTCAAAATTCAACTTAATATTTTTCAAAATTCAACTTAATATTTTTCATAACTCAACTTAATAATTTTTAAAATTCAACTTAATAATTTTCAAAATTCAACTTAATATTTTTCAAAATTTAACTTAATAATTTTTAAAATCCAACTCAATTAATTTTTCAAAATCTAACTTAACATTTTTTTTCAAAATTAATTTTAACTTAACATTTTTCAAGATTAACTCAACTTAACATTTTTTAAAATTAAACTTAAACAACTTTTCAAAATTAATTAAACTTAAACAACTTTTCAAAATTAATTAAACTTAAAACATCTTTTTAAAATTAATTTAACCTTAAACAATCTTTTCAAAATTAATCCAACTTAGTCTTTCTCAACCTAACTAATAAAACAAAAAATTTGTCTCACAGAAACATTCATAGAAGTAACTTGACTAATAACTCAGATTGGGTGAGACAGACTAGGTAGTGAAACTCAATTAATCTATCCTTACACTTCTACATAAATGGATCCAAATCAGGGTATTTTATATGTAGGAACATAAAGATTTGGACCAGTGGATGTTGGATAGTTGATGCTCCAGACATATGATGGAGATAAATTGAAGTTCACCAAAATCAAGTACAAGAATCAAGATTCAGTAGTATTTGACAACAATGTCACACTTAAGGTAATTGGTTAAGGTAATATTGAACTGAATTCTGATTTCATTATTAAGAAGGTGCTATTGGTTGATAATTTTAAGTTTAACTTACTTGCATTAGTCAACTATGTGATATTGGATATGTAGTTACCTTCACTTACTCAGACTGCCTTATTAGGAACTTATAAGACCCAGAAATAACCCTTAAAGGAATTAGAAAAAATAATGTTTATACTATTAATCTACCATTCAGACCTACATATTTTCTAACTCAACTAGAAGAAACTAATTTATGGCATAGAAGACTAGGTCACACTCACACGAAATTAATTTCAAAACTAAGCCAAAACGGACTAGTTAAGGGTATCCCTAAACTTAGAAATTTTGAAAATTCAATCTGTAACCCATGTCAACAAGGAAAACAAACAAAATCAACTCACAAACCTGTCCAGTTAGACTTAACCCAAGCTACACTTGAGCTCCTACACCTAGACGTATTTGATTCTCATGAAACCAAGTCACCAAGCAGAAATTGATACTGCTTAGTAATTATCGATGATTATTCTAAATTTACCTGAGTTAAGTTTTTGAAAACCAAAGATAAAACGCATGAAACATTTAACAATCTATGTAAAATACTTGAAAATTAAAAAGGTACAAAAATCAAAAGAATTAGAAGTGACCATGGGGGAGAATTTAAAAATCAAAAATTTAATAAATTCTGTAAAATTAATAGATATGTCCATCAATTTTTCTGCCTTAGAAACCCCCAACAAAATGAGATAGTTGAAAGGAAAAATAGAACTCTTCAAGAAGCTGCTAGAACCATACTCAACGAATATAATTTATCTAATCAATTTTGGGCAGAGGCAATAAACATATCTTGTTACATCAAAATAGGGTTCTAATTAATAAAAAACACAATAAAATGTCTTATGAAATCTATACCACAGAACAGCTAATTTATATTACCTAAAGGTTTTTGGGGTGTAAAGTACATATCTTAAACACTAAAGATTACTTAAGAAAACTTCAATCAAAATCAACTCCAGAAATCCTTGTAGGATATTCAACCACAAGTAGGACATATAAGGTTTATAATAAACATACCCTTAAGATCGAAGAAACCACAAATGTAATATTTGATGAAGAAATTGTAACAAAATCAACTAATTTGTCTAACCCAATCAATTCACCAAATGTTCAACCAAACCTAAATACTTCAGATCAAGACCTAGAAGAATGTGAACCAGTAATTGAACCATCTCAACTAATTGAACTAGTAATTGAAACAACTCTAACAATTGAACCTGAACCTCAACAACCTGAACCATCTTCTAGGACTAGGTCAAATCATCCAACTGATCAAATCTTTGGTGACCCAACCTTAAGTGTTAGGGCACGATCATCCTATAAAAACCTAAGTCAAGTTGTCGTGATTTCTAAGATTGAACCCAAGACAATAGAAGAAGTATTACCTGGCCGAGACTGGATTATAGCTATGCAGACTGGATTATAGCTATGTAGGAGGAGTTAGCTCAGTTTGAAAGAAACCAAGTCTGAGACTTAGTACCAAAACCAGAAAGTAAGACTGTGATAGATACTAAGTAGGTTTTTAGGATTAAGTTGGATGACAAAAGAGAAATAGTGAGAAATAAAGTCCGCTTAGTGGCTAAAGGATTTAGTCAAGTTGAAGGATTGGATTATGATGAAACTTATGCACCTGTAGCTAGACTAGAGTCAATTAGGATACTTCTAGCTTATATAGCTCATAAGTGATTCAAATTATATCAAATGGATATTAAGTCTATATTTTTTAAATGGATTTATAAAAGAGGAAGTCTATGTAAGTCAACCTCTAGGGTTTGAGGACTTAGCTCATCCCAATTATGTGTTTAGACTTAAAAAGGCCTTGTATGGACTTAAACAAGCACCTAGAGTCTGTTATAATAGACTATCCAATTACTTAGTTTCTAAGGGGTTTAACCAAGGCCAAATTGACCCAACACTGTTTATTAAATCCTTAGAAAATGACATCTTCATTTCCCAAATCTATGTAGACGATATAATTTTTGACTCAACTAATACAAATTTCTTAAAAGAATATATAAAAGTAATGGAGAGTGAATTTGAAATGAGCCTTGTAAGTAAACTAACCTTTTTCTTAGGTCTTCAAATTAAACAAACTAGAGATGAAAATTATATCCATCAATTTAAATATGCAAAAGAACTAATTAAAAAATTCAGAATGGAAAACTCTAAAGTCATAAATACCCCTATGGCAACAAATATTAAAATAGATAGTGACCCAGAAGGAAAACCAGTGGACTTGAAGCATTTTAGAAGTGCTATAGGTAGCCTACTTTACCTAACTGCTAGTAGACCTGATATCTTATTTACAGTAGGTAATTGTGCTAGGTACCAAACCTGTGCTAAGGAATCTCATCTAAGTGTTGTCAAGAGAATCTTTAGGTACATTAAAGACACCTTAAATGTAGGAATTTGGTATTCTAAAATTGTAAATTTTGACCTACTAGGCTACTATAACTCAGATTATGCTGGGTGCAAGCTAGATAGAAAAAGTACTAGTGGAAGTTGTTAAATGTTAGGTCACAGCTTAGTTAGTTGGTGTAGTAGAAAGCAACATTGTGTTGCATTATCTACAACTGAGGCTGAATATATGGCCCTAGGAGAATGTATAGCTCAATTATTATGGATGATGTATATCCTTAAGGACTTCCAATTGACTTACACCAACACTAAAGTATATATTGATAATATTAGTTTAATTAATCTTATAAAAAATCCTATCCATCATTCCAAAACTAAACATATTGAAGTTAAAACATCACTTTGTTAAGGATCATGTAGCCTGGGACGAAATCGTACTTACATATATAGATTCAAAATCTAATCTAGCTGATATTTTTACCAAACCACTACCTAAGTATAAGTTTAGTTCACTAAAAAGACAGCTAGGAATGTGCTCAGTAGAATAGGATTATTTTTCATTTATATTTATTTTTAGATTTCTATCATTTCTTTTTAAAATCATTTTTAAAACTATTAACTGCCTTTCAAAAATCATAGTTTAAAAAAAACATATTGTTTTAACTTTTTATTAATTTTCCAACTTAGTTTTTCAAAAATTGCCCCCTTTAAAATTAGGGATTTTCTTCGATATGGACTTAGCTTAGGACTTAACCCTAGTTTGCATGTTCCTATAGATTTAGAAGTCAACATCTCACAAGTACATTAGGATACTTTGATTGATAACCTAGACTAGGTTGAGATGCTTTGGTCTATGCCTTGACTCAAGATACTTTAATTCAGTGCATCAAGAGCAGTTGGGGCAATAAATGCAGTTGAACAGCAATCAAGTTAACTAATCAAGCATAGAAAGTCTAACTTGATCAGACTACTTAACTTGACTAGCTCAAGTGAAAGCTGTTATTTTACAACAATTAGTAAGTAACAAACTAGGTCAGACAGGGACCCAAGGAAGTATGATTTGATTATTTTTAAATTTCTTAATTGCATGTTTTTTTAAATTATGATTGGATTCACTAGAAAGTCTAATTTGATTATTTTAAATCATTCTTGGACTCACTAGCAATATATACTTGGTTTAAATCTTATCACTTTTAAATTCTTGCTTACTTGGTTCTTAACTACTAACTCTTGCTTAATTTATAATTTATTACTTGTTGCATATCAAATTTTTTATTACTTGATATTTTTTTAAAAAAAATTATGATTTTTGCAAAACTAATAAGCTCTGATACTCAATTTTTTCCCTTAATCAAAATATCTTTTTCAAAAAGAATAACTACTATTTTTTTGATATGTGACAAAGGGGGGAGAGTAGAAAAAGTGAAGTTAAAAATTAAATTTTTACTTAAAATTTTCCTTTCTCAAATAAAGAATCTTTCAAAAGTTTTTTTAACTTAAAGTTTTTTTGAATTTCTTTTGCGATACTCAGAAGCTTTTCAAAATTGAACTTAGAATTATTTTATGAACATTTCCATACTTAGAATTCTTTTCAAAAATTAGAAAAACTTTCAAAATGAAAATTGCATATTTTCAAAAGCTTCAGGGAGAGGATTTCAAATCAAGGTGGAACTTTATGCAATATTTCAATTTTCAAAGGTTTTTCAAAAATTAGGAAATGTCCTAAAGGGGGGAAATTACTAATCAAGAGGGAGAATGAAAAGAATTTATTTTAAACTTATTATGTCTTATATTTCTAATGCTTAACTATGATTTATTTCTTACTCATGTTGTTTATAACCTAATTTTTGAACTAGGTTGTCATAAATCAAAAAGGGGAAGATTATTGGTGCCGGAAGTACCAGATCGAACATGATTTTAATAATGGCAAAGAGTTCAAAGTTAAGGTTATATTGTGATCTGATGATTTTACCGAGTGTGTAGGAAAGTCCTAATTGAGCTAGGCACGAAGTCTTGACCTGCAAGGTTGAGCACGAAGTCTTGACCTGCAGGGTTGAGCACGAAGTCCTAGTCGAGGACTGAGCACGAAGTCTTGGCTGAGAGATGGGCACCGAAGACCTGACCGAGAGTTAGGCACGAAGACTTGATCCGGAAGATCGGGCAGGAGACTTAGCCGAGTCAAGACTACGGACAGAAGTAGAGACGGGTCAAGGTACGGACGTCTTGAGATCTGGGAGTCTCGAAGGTCGAGAAAAAATCCAACTGGAGGAGTCGGTTGGTAAAAGATAACTTCTCCAAAGTGGATTAGGTGAGGACGCATTCCCCAGAAGAGGGAACAGTATGTGTCGGTTTGACCTATAAATGTCATTTGAAATCCAAAGTCTGAACCAAGACAACTCTGATTGTTATTCATGCATATTTATCATATTATTGTGTGTTGGATCTGGGATGACTAAAGAGGGGGGTGTGAATAGCCAGCCACCAAAAACTCTGGCTTCTTTTCTTTCTGCACTCAGGTTAGCAGTGGAAAAACAGAACAGAAAGAAATACAAACGAAAGGAAGCAGAACAAATACTAACATAGGAGGTTTACAAGGTTCGGGGATAACTTGCCCCTACTCCTTGGCGTGCCCGTGAGGTGGGCGATCCCTTATTCGTCGGCAGATCAAGCCCCAGAGCGACTCCGGCTAAAATCCTTCTCGGTGGAGTAACCTCTCCACAAGCGTCTCAGAAGAATAACAAGTTAAGCACTGGAGACTACTGATAGTAGCCCAATACTAGTATCATGATGAGCACTCAAATTTAGATATTTATAAAACTGAAAACCCTTGGCTAACAAAGTTAAAATGTAGTAGAGGGGCCTTAGGTCGTATTTTTCCAAGGACTAGTTGAATGAATATTTAACTCAAGCTTGAAGGTTATTTGTCGTTTGATGATTTTGGGTTTTCTAATGAAATGGGGGGTTTTTGGCAAGAAAGAAATGACAATATGAGATAGAATGAACTTAACTAAAGCATGGAACGAAATGGACTTAACTAAAGAAATTGCAAGAACTACTCTTAACCTATTGGAAGAACTAAGCAATTACATTCAAAGCATTGGTATTGAAACTTGAGAGCTAAACTTAAATGCAAGGAATAAATTATAGAAAACTAATTGCATGGAAGTAATTGTAGAGTAATGAAAGCTAGAACAAAACTTGGCTTAAGAACTTGACTTGAAATGAAGACAACAAGCTAGAACAATTGAGCAAGTAAATGCTTGAAATCGAAATTATCCTAAATTAAACACCAATTCAATTTCTAATCAAGTCTTCCCTTTGCCGTCACACAAAGGTCCAGCTATGAACCCCCTAGCTCGAAAACCAATGAAGGAAAACTCCCCTGCTCAGTTTGCTGCGAAGTGAACTGCTCTGCTCTTCCTGATCGGTCAACCGACCGATCAGGTCTCCTTCTGATTGGTCACGGGACCGATCAGAGAACCCTCTGTCCGGTCACGTGATCGGTCAGTAGCTGCAATGCTGCCACCGAACAGCTTCTTCTTGATGTGCTGACTCGCAATTGAGCTCGAACTCCTTCAGATCAGCTTGGAGAACCCCTCCGCACGATCCTTCAGCTTCGGTCGATGGAGACCGGTGGTCAATCATAAGCGATCAGTGGAATGGACTCTGGGTGAAACCCTCTCCCGAGCTCCTTCAGCTGCACGAATTTGTTAGCAAATCTGAACGAAGATTTACCTCCTTGATCTAAAAACTTGAGGAGAAAACAAGTTGATGTGGCCGCCGCGATCTAATAAAGAAACTTTGAAGAAAAATGATGAAGAAACGAAGATGAACGGAGAAGAAACTGGATCTGGCGATACTCTGCTACCACGCGACATGCGACGACGAGCGGAAGAGGGAGAAGTTTCTGATTCAAATTCCCATTTGAAAATATGAATGGTTGTGATTGTTCCGATCTCATCCAACGGTCGGATCTCCTCAAATCTGAACCAAACTCCCCAGATCTTGATCAATGGTCTTGATCTACCTGTACTTAACTCAGATCAACCAGATCTGTGGCGGATGACCCAGATCTTCCCTTCTCTTGCTTGGATGGTTGAAACTCCTTTAAGCTTGATCCGACGGTCAGATGTGCTCCGATTGGGTTCAAACTTTCAGATCTTGATCTGGGGTCATGATTAGACCTATCCTGAACGCGGATTGATCAGAAACTAATGGATGGCTCAGATCTAACCGTTCTCTTGAATGGACGGCCCATATTAATCCGATGCTTGATCACCTTGATCCGGATCCAATTCTGAACTCAAGTTTGACTCAATATGATCTAGGTCCATGATCATTCAAAGCCTACAAAATTAGATTCACATTTTAGTGCCAAAATATCTCAAATATATAAATATTTGAATTAAAATCCAAAATAGAGGAAATACATCAAACCTAATATAAATGCAAACTTAAGCATATAAAAGTGGATCAAAACATGGATTTGAGAGCCTAATTTAATCAACAAAATGGTAGTTATCAACTATGAGAAAGAAGCACAACAGATGTAGCAGAAAAGCTCAAGCAAGAAGAATATACAGAGAGCACAACAACACAGCACAACCCACAGCAAAACCCTTTGCTTCGTTTTCTCTGTTCTTGCCTCTCTGCTTCGCGGACCTCTTCTTCTTAAGCTTTTCTCTGCACACATACAGGCGTCACCCACTGACCTCCTCTGAGCTCTCAGTTCACTGAAGACCACTTTAGCTGGAGCTTCAGGTCAGTCGTCATCCACTGGCCCCATCTGAGCTCTCAGCCTACCTCAGCTGAAGCCTCAAGTCGTCAGGTGTCGTTGAAACCTACAAGTATATATCAAACAAAAAGACACCAGAGAAAGTCACCCTTGACCCTTCTCCTTGCTCCTCCATTTGACTATGTATCATCTGCACACTCACAGGTTTATTAGCGAAGCAAATCAAAGCAAATCAGACATCTGACAATCATTTGAATTAAAGTTCTGAGGTACTGATCGGTCACCTTGAACGATAAGACTCCCTCCTGACCGATCAGACTCCATTCTGATCGATCCAGTGAAGTTCTGATCGGTCCTACTGCCGATCAGAGATCGAGGATCGGTCACCAGACCAATCCTCAACCCTACTGTGAACTCCAAGGTTAGGCAATCAAGGCCCTGATCGGTCTCACTGACCGATCAGCCAATGGCCTGATCGGTCATCCTGACCAATCAGCAAGGTGGTTGATCAGTCTAGCTGATCGATCAGCATGGGGCTAGACTGATCAGGCTACCTCCTGATCTGCTACCAGACCGATCACACTGATTGATCACCAACATTCTGTGACCTCACAGAATATTTTCTGATCGGTCACCAGATCGTTCAGAAAGCCTTCTGTTTCCTCAAAAACTTTCTGGATCGGTCAACACACCGATCAGACATCCTAGAGTTCATGCCAACTCCCTGATCGGATCTCAGACTGATCCAACCAACTTACTTGATTAATTCATGGCCCAATCCTGACCATGACTAACTCAAGTTAGACCCTGAGTCCAGAGAACGGGCTCCCTTGCCTTCTCTGACTCAGTCTGGTCCGGAGAACGAGCTACCGAGCCCTCTCCGACCTAACCAGGTCCATAGAACGAGCTACCGAGCCCTCTCTGACCAGTACACTTAATGCTCAGTCTTCCGGACCAAGACTTCATGCCCAGCTTCACTCACCGGGACTTAGTCCAACCTAGCTTCACTCACTAGTGTTGATGCAGTCTGACCTTGATTGTTGTTTTGGTGTTGACACCGATTTAAGTTTGATTTAAGTCTGGTTGAATTCAGATTAAGTCCAGGTGGATCGGGAGATCGCATGCTGGCAGTGGAAAAGTCCTAGCTTGGAGGGCTAGAGTGAAAAGTCCTAACTTGGAGGGTTAGGTGTGAAAAGTCCTAGCTTGGAGGACTAGGTGTGAAAAAGTCCTAGCTTGGAGGGCTAGGTGTGAAAAAGTCCTAGCTTGGAGGGATAGGTGTGAAAAGTCCTAACTTGGAGGGCTAGGTGTGAAAAAGTCCTAGCTTAGAGGACTAGGTGTGAAAAGTCCTAGCTTGGATGGCTAGGTGTGAAAAGTCCTAGCTTGGAGGGCTAGGTGTGAAAAGTCCTAACTTGGAGGGTTAGGTGGGAAAAAGTCCTAGCTTGGAGGGCTAGGTGTGAAAAGTCCTGGCTTGGAGGGTCAGGTCCTAGCTTGGAGGGCTAGGTTGGATGAAACCCTGGCTTGGAGGGTCGGGTCCTAGCTTGAAGGGCTAGGTTGAAGTCCCGGTGAGTGAGACTGGGCATGGTGTCTTGGTCCGGGGGACTAAGAACGAGTCAGAAAAGGGCTGGAAGCTTGTTCTCGTGACTTAGAGGAGATTTGACCTTGCCTGGATCGGTCTGGTGACCGAACAGGGAAGTTGGCACGGTGCTCCCTCATGGATCGGTCTGGTGACCAATCCAGCTGTGACTGATCGGTCTGGTGACCGATCAGGGAGCATACAGTGAGATTGAGAAACTTACTGATCGACTCCTGATCGGTCTGGTGACCGATCAGGGAGCATACAGTGAGATTGAGAAACTTACTGATCGACTCCTGATCGGTCTGGTGACGATCAGGGAGCATACAGTGAGATTGAGAGCCTTACTGATCGACTCCTGATCGGTCTGGTGACCGATCAGGGATACTATACAGATCGTTCTGGTGAACAATCATTTATCGCGAGGTTCTCACTATAACCGATCAGGCTGGAGCCTGATCGATCAGGAGGTAGCCAGATCGGTCTGTAGACCGATCAAGCCACACCCTGATCGGTCTGGTGACCGATCAGGAGGGTTGGGCTGCGAAGCTGGAAAGACTTGGATCGGTCTGGTGATCGATCCCGGAGAAGTCGTGATTTCTGATTTCCCACTGGGGACCGATCAGGCAGCCCATCCTGATCGATCTGGTGACCGATCAAGAGTCACTCTGATCGGTCCGGTGACCGATCAGTAGCTGACAGCTTTAATTCAAAAGCACTGTCAGACGTCTGATTGTCTGCTGATTCGCTACTGATTTTGTTCTGATATGTGATTCTCTGTTTATTTGCTGTGCTAATGACCTGCTAAGTGTGCAGATGATAGGGGTGGATTCAAACACTCAAGGAGGATCAATGGGAGTCTTCCCTTGGAGCAGGTTTGTCCATTTCTTCTTCGCAGGAAACAACGGCTTCTGGCGCAAACTGCAACGGCTGAGAAGCTGATGACCTGGGGCTCGACTGGAGGGGATTCAGTGAGTTCATAGGAGGTCAGGGATAGCTGGGCTGTTGCAGGTGAGCAGCTGACGAGCTCCAGAGGAGCGTCTGTGACCTGGCGATGCAAAGCAGGTTAAGCTGCGGAGTG